>JANBXA010000007.1:70552500-71062500 GCA_030556225.1 Cricetiscus sungorus
AAGAAACAAGGCCTGGGGGAAGGGAAGAGAACAAATCTAAGGCAAAAGGACTTGCAGATAGATGGAGGGTTTGACAAATGGAAAAGGCTAAGTGCTTGCTGAGAGGAAAGCAAGTTAGTTGGAGACTTTGGAAGAAGCCTGGCCAATATGGCAGTTCTGCTGGGAAGAGCAGAGACTTCTTTTCTCATTTTCAACACCTGAGTAAAATGTTCAGAAACATTTAAGTTAAAAATTTTGAAATCTGGGTGGTGGTGGTGCACGCCTTTAATCCCAACACAGGGGAGACTGAGGCAAGCAGATCTCTGAGTTCAAGGCCAACCTGGTTTGCAGAGTGAGTTCCAGGGCAGCCAGAGAAACCTTGTCTCAAAAAACAAACAAAAGTTTTTTGTTGGGGAAAGAATATTGCTCAAATGTCTCCATATTGCTTTCTAGCTAAAACCCTGTACGTATTATAGTTAGATGTTCTGACACCCAGGGACATGCACAATTCATCCCTCTTACTCCTCTTTCACACCACACCACCAGCAGAGTCTTACTCTGTTGCCCAGGCTAGCCTTGAACTTGTAGTTGTCTTCTGCTATAGTCTTCCAAATGCTGGGCTTATACACGTGAACCAATACTCCTAGATAAAAATATAAGTGGGAGTTTTAGTGGGAGTTAGAAGACCTGGAGACATTGTACAGTATGGTAACTAGTGTTAATAATAACATACATTATACTTGAAAGCTGCTAATAAAAAAGAAACAAACAAAGATGTAATGCTAAATCCTTTTCATTAAAAAAAATAAATCAAGCTTTGGAAGATAGAGAGATGACAGATCTATTAAAAGTGTTGTACAAGTGTGAGGACCGGAGTTAGCGGAGTTAGGATCCCTAGAACCCACACATAAATGCCATTTGCAGTCCTGCCTGTAATTCCAGGGCTGGGAAGGCAGAGATAGTTCCCTGAACACATACATACATACATACATGCATGCATACACACACACACACACACACACACACACACACACAGTCTAGATAGATGATTAGATAGAAAGGTAGACTAGATATGTCAGTGAACTCTAGATTCAGTTGAGAGACCCTACCTTGATGAGTAATGTAGAGAGCTATCAAGGAAGACTTCATGTCAATCTCCAACCTCCATGCATATATACCATACACAAACACATAGGAAGAAAGCAGGCTTCAATAATGTTAAATGTAGTTTATGAGATTCCTCCTTTTCCAAGTTTCTTTAGTTTCTCCTCATAGGTTGATATCCCTGGTTATTAGAAGTTTTTCTATTCTATAAAATTGCTTATTATATAATATATTCTAAAAATTATGATTGGCCAGGCAGTGGTGGTATAGCCTTTAATCCCAGCACTTAGGCAGAGGCAGATGGATCTCTATGAGTTTGAGGCTAGCCTGATCTACAGAGTGAAGTTCCAGGACTGCCAGAGCTACAGAGAAAAACTCTGTCTCAAAACAAATAACCCAACTATAATTGCTTTTCTAAAAAGACAGATTTGTGTCCCTTTTTCTCACAGGATCCCTTGGGTTTGTAACAGTTAGAATAATGGTATATAAATAAATGAAAAGAAAAGGTACAAAGTGATATATGTAAGAACAACTCAGTGACTGTTGCTATCTGAACACTAGATTGATCTGCACACTAAAATCCTTTATATGCTAGTATTCTTAGATTAGTACTTAAGAGTACTAAGTTTCTTTTTGAAGAGGGACTTTCTTTTATGCTCCATGGAAGCCATTAAGTGTTGAGAGAAGAGAGAGATCAGTGATCTTCCTGGTTGTCCAGTCTAGCAGTTTGGATGTTGAACTCATCATTCATTCTCTGATCCTTTTTTTTTTTGGAGGGGAGGGGGTTGTTGAGTTAGGGTTTTTGCCTGACTCACTTGCTGATTCTTTGTGGAAAAAAAAGAACTGAACTGAAGTTCCTATTCTGTTACTCATTAAATGATTAACCTCAGCCCAGATAATATGCCTTTTCATAGTCTTTACACAGTGATGTCATTGTGTACCAGTAGCTTGCTGTAGATCACGTGGGGAAAAGACTAAGTCTTTGTGTACAAGCCATTCTGGGATTGTGGTTAATGTTTATAGAGCCTCTTTTATTACCTTCAGGGATCTTAAATGACTTCAGGAACTTGGTATAGACTTGCCCTACTGGGAGGGGCAAGTCTGTCTTTGTGTATAAGTCCTCCCTTGGTGTCCCTAATATTTATATGCACAGTAACACATAATCATCCCATCTAAGTGTAAAGGAGAGGCCTTCCGAAATCAAAATACTCAAAGTTAATGAATAGGTTTGATTTGACTTGGCTTGGCAGAAGTGAATTTAGAAAAATTAATAAGATGTCCTGAAAACTGTTCTCATGGTTTAGAATATAAAAATAGGTTATTGGTTTTTTGGGTTCTTTTTGAGACAAGTTTTTGTACAACCCAGGTTGGCCTTGAACTCTCTGTATAACCAAGGTTCCCTTAAACTACCTCCAACTTCCTAAGTACTAAAATGACAGGCATGCACTACCATGCCCAGCTCTCAATTCACTTTTCTGTTTCATATTTAAAAATCTCTAATGTTGTCCAAATAGATTGGTTAGTTGATCAAATAAATTATTCATTTATTTTAAACAGGTCAAGGTGATGATGTTCTTAAAGGGTCCCAGATCACATATGTTACAGGTGTAGAAGGAGAAGACATTGTATCTACACAAGTAGCCACAGTAACCCAGTCTGGGTTGAGTCAACAAGTTACACTTATATCCCAAGATGGAACTCAACATGTAAGTATCTGTTAAAAGCCAAGGAAGTTAATTATTTCTTTGCACCTGGGATTGAAAGACAGGCTGAGTCCCCATGGAGGAAATCCTTGAGTGGCAAAGCATGAAGTTTGGGCTTCGGCATGTAGACCAGTGGTTTTCAACCTTTTTTAATGCTGCAACCTTTTAATACAGCTACTCATCTTGTAGTGATCTCCAACCACAACAGTTATTTTCATTGTTACTTCATATCTGTAACTTTGCCACTAGTTTGAATCATAGCAAGTATCTGTGTTTTCTTGTGGTCTTAGGCAACTCCTGTGAAAGGGTTGAGTGCCCCAGGTGTCATGACCCACAGGTTGAGAAACATTGCTCTAGGCAGTGGTAGCTTCCCCAGAGTTTTAGTCTGCTGAGAAATATGGTATGAAGTAATAATAGTAGAGGATATTTGTATTCTTTGGCTCCAAATAGTGTTGGCTGGTATGGTTCAAAGGTGAAGTAACAAAGATCAGAACCACAAGGAGACTGTGAGCTTTGATGGGTCTGTGCTGGAGAAATGACTCAGCAGTTAGGGGCAGTGGCTTTTCTTCCAGGGGTCCTAAATTCAATTCCCAGAACTGACTAGAATGGAATCGGATGGCATCTTCTGGTGTGAAGACATATATGTAGACAAAATACTCAAATATATAAGCACACAAGTCTTAAAGAAAGGGAGAAAGGAAAGAAGGAAGGAAGGAACGAACAAACAAAAAAAGAAAGAGAAAGAAAAGAGAAAGTGCTGGCCAGTGTTGGCACACACCTTTAATCCCAGCATTTGGGAGGCAGAGGTGGGCAGATCTCTGTGAGTTTGAGGTCAGCCTGGTCTACAAAGCTACACAGAGAAATCCTATCCCAACAAACAAACAAAAAAACCCAGAGAGTGAGTAGTGGAATGGGTGCTCTCTGAGAGCCAAACCTGTCATTGTTTTGTGGGTGCCAGTAACCTAAAAGAACTCTGCTTTGATGTGAGGGGACCTGGAAGGGAGGGGGGCTTTGATGTAGTTTTTAAGCTTTTGCTAGAGTTGTTTTGTCAAATCAAAACAGAGCACATACACTACAGATTCTCTTTATTCTCTTGTGTTCTGTCTTCATGCCTATCAGCATTAGAACTTGCCTCCTGCAACCAATATACCCTTTGTTTTTTGTTATGTTTTGCTTTTTTGTTTTGAGAGTTAGTGTGGTTTGGTGGCTTTTGACACAAGGGTTTCACTATGCAGCCCTGGCTGGCTTAGAACTCTGTAGTCCAGGACTTGAATTTACAGAAATCCTCCTGCCTCACCCCCCAAGGTCTGAGGTTGCAGTTGTGTCACTATACCCCCCTTTCTTTGTTTTGATAACTTTTGTTTTAAAACAGGATTTTATTTAGCTCAGGTTGGCCTGGAACTGTCTATGTAGCTAAGGCTGACCTTGATCTCCCAGTCCTCCTGATTCCATCTTCCAAGTGCTGACATTACGGTGTGTGCTGCCATTCCTGCCCTGGTCTTGTAACTGTTAACATGATGATACTAGCTAGGAGGCAGAGCATTCAGGATTGAGAAACACCAAAGCATTCATACCATCACACGTACCAAACCTAGCTTTATTATGTGGTTTCACAGCAGATTCTGTGTATTTGCTTAATCCAGTGTTTGTTCATCATCTGTCTGGACACTTTTTCTAAATCAGATAATTAATTGCATATCATCTGTCTGATAAGCAGGGTATTGCTGGCACATGACTTTAGTCCTAGCACTCGAGAGGCAGAGGCAGATGGATCTCTGTGAGTTTGAGGCAAGCCTGGTCTTCCAGGGCAGGCTCCAAAGCAATACAGAGAAACCCTGTCTCGAAACCCCCCCCCAAAAAAAAAAATATCTGATGTTATTCGATCTAGCTTTCGTCTTTCCTGGAACTTTTGTTTTTCTGCAGCAACTCCAAAACAGCCTTTAATAAGATTTAATGACCTAATAGTTTAGTTTCTCTTTGGGGCAGCCAGTAGCAGTGTTGAATAGCTCTCATGTTTATAGAGAAACCCACCTTTTACCATTCATTCATGGCTCTCTTAAACCCTATAGAGTAAGGCTAATTCTGTCACAAAACGCATCCTCATCCCAGTGTTGGGTTCTCTCCAAAGTTAGTCTCTCCATTTCTTTCATGAATTTTATTTCATTTTCTTAGCCATTCAGATAGTTTTTGGCCTTCTATTCCATGAAGACATTTTTTTAGATAGTTTGGCTAGTGCAAAAGTGTGGTGGTGTCACAGTCTAGGAGGAGGGACATTTCTAACATAGTCAAGTGGTAATTTCTCATGATCAGGGTTATATATTTGAAGGGTATATGAACTACTTTGGCAGCATGAGAGAAAAACTAAAGCATTGATCCTCAGAAATCTTATAGATTTCTCATAGAAGGTCATTCAGTGGGGATTGAAGGATATTCATGAGTTTGCTAGGCAAAGCCATGAGAAGATAACAGAGTGTGACCCTTCTGGGGGCTGCAGATGGTTTGTAGTGGCTGAGGTGTCAGATGCAGATTTCTGGTGATAGAAGATGGAGTTATGAAGGTTTGTAAAGAAGCCAAATAGTGCAGCTGGAGAGATGGCTCAGCAGTTAAGAGCTCTGAGTGCTCGTCTAGAGGACCCACATGGCAGCTCACAACAGTCTGTTCTCCAGTTCCAGGGAATCCAATACTCTCTTATAGACATACATGCAGGCAAAATACCAATAAGTAAATAAACAAACCAACAAATAAATAAATAAAAAGAAGTTGAAAGGAAGTCTAGATGGCAGGGAACAGAGGTTGAAGTAAGATACAAGGTGTTGAGACAGAGATGGAGAGAGTTAGGCCCAATACCTGTAAAGATCATAGATTATTGCAGAAGGTAAGGATCTAAGCTGGGCAGAGTGGCTCACAAGCTATAACCTTAGTACACAGGAAGCTGAGGCAGGAGGATTACTGATCCTTTCCATCATGGGTAATAGAACAAGATCTTTGGGGCGGGGGAAAATGTTGACTTGTCTGATGAGTTATAGAGTGCATTCCATTATAAAATGTTTATTTGCTCCCACAGAGTAAACTTACTCCAGGGTTAGGCTCTGTTCTTAGTTAAGATTGCCAAATGTAACTAGAAATATTGACTGATTTGTAAAATGCACTGTGTTTGCAGGTAAACATATCTCAAGCTGACATGCAGGCCATTGGCAATACCATCACCATGGTAACCCAGGATGGCACACCCATCACGGTCCCCACTCACGATGCAGTCATCTCCTCAGCAGGAACACACTCTGTTGCTATGGTCACCGCTGAGGGCACAGAAGGACAGCAGGTAACTACTTTTGTTCACTGTTAGGCGATACATACATCACTGTCAATTTCAACAAAAGCTGTGCTATACATTCCTATGTAGGCATGTGCACTTCAGGCTGACTCCAAGTTTTATAATTTCTTTAGTCAGTTAGTCCTTAGTGATATTTTTTTCTCTATCTGTAAAATAGGAGAGATAGTTATATCATACCATAAAGTTTATAGTAAGATGAAAGAAATGTGGGACTGGAGAGACATCTCAGTGGTTAAGAGAGAGCTCTTGCTGATCTTCCAGAGAACCCAAATTCAGGTCCCAGCATCCACATTAGGTTTTTTTTTTTTTTTTTTTTTGAGACAGGGTTTCTCTGTGTAGCCCTGGCTGTCCTGAAACTAGCTTTGTAAACCAGGATGGCCTCTCTGCTTCCAGAATGCTGGCATTAAGGGCATGTAGCACCATGCCCAGCCATATTAAGCATCTTACAACTGCCTGTAACTTCAGCTGACCTCCAAGGGTACCCACATACACATAGCATATACTTTCATAGGCATAAACACATTAAAATTGAATTTTAAAAGCACACGCTATGTGGTGTATGCCTTTAATCACAGCACTCTGGAGGCAGAGGCAGATGGAGCTCTGTGAAATTGAGGTCAGCCTGGTCTATAACATGAATCCTAACAGGCTGTAAGAATACACAGAGAAACTGTATCTTGAAAAGCAAAACAAAACAAAAAAATGCAGCTAAACATATGGCTGCATGTGTTTAGTCTTAGCAATTGGGAGGCAGAAGCAAGCAGATCTTTGAGTTTGAGTCTAACCTAGCCTTGTGTATAGAGCAATTTCTAGGCCAGCCAGGGATATTTAGTGAGATCTTGTCTAAAAAACTAACAAGCAAGCAAATAAACAAACAAACAGAAACACCATCAGAACAAACCTAGAGAGATGGCTCAGTGGTTAAGAGGACTGGCTGCTCTTCCAGAGGACCTGGTTCAAGACCCAGCACCCATGTGGCAGCTCAAGCATCTGTTACTCCAGTCCCAGGGACTGTCTGGCCTCTTTCAGCACTTGGTACACAAGTAGTACACAGACATACATGTCAGCCAAACACCCATAACATAAAGTAAAAATAAATAAATTTTAATCTGTAATCATAGCAAGAGGCTTCAGGAGACACTACAAAGATCCATGAGTCTTAAGGTGGGGAATGTATCTAAGGAGATATTGCTGTTTGTCAGTCATGTCACCAGTCCTTCCCGGTTCCCCAGTTAAGTGGAAGTCTGATTTTACATGCAAAAGGAGAATATTTATGACTTCCTCAGCATCCACTTAGAGTAGTAGAACCACATCTTCTGAGCCAGTAAAGTTAGACATGGCAGATCCATTTCTCCAGTACCCTCTACCTGTTTTGCCATCTACTTACTTCATGATCATAGGTAAATCCCATCTGAGGGAGCCTTCCTCAGATGAGAGTCCAGCCTGGACAGTGCATAAGGTCTGTTTCAGCAGTAAGTGTCTACTCATCTCTCGTCCCTCACACAAAGTAACTTTAACCTGTTTGAGTCATGGATACAATTTTTCATGTATGTTTTGTTCATTTCGGTTCACTTAAGGTTGCAATTGTGGCTCAAGATCTGGCAGCATTCCACACAACCTCTTCGGAAATGGGACACCAACAACATAGCCATCATTTAGTAACTACAGAAACCAGACCTCTGACCTTAGTGGCAACATCCAATGGTACCCAGATTGCAGTTCAGGTGAGTACAGGTTAGGTGGACAGCAGTAGTACATAGACCTCAATCTGGCACTCTAAGTCTTATATGTAACTTTTATGTCTATGCCATGCACAAAATTATCTGTGTGCCTAACTTGAAGACAATATGATGAGGATGATCTCAAAATGACCAGAAGCCAGGCTGTAATGGCATATGCCTTTAATCACAGCACCCATGAGGCAGAGGCAAACTGATCTCTGTGAGCTCAAGGCCAGCTTGGTTTATACAGTGAGTTCCAAGACAATCAGAGATATATAGAGAAACCCTGTCTCAGAACCCTTCCCCCACCCAGAAACAGACCAAGGCTAGGGGTGTGGCTCAGTTGGTGGAATCCTTGTTTGGCATGCATGAAACCCTGGGGTCTATCCCCAGGACCACATAAACCAAGCCTATAATCTGATGCAGAAAGATCACAAGTTGAATGAAATTCATTGGCCTAAGTTATATGAAGCCTTAATCAAAACATAAACTAGCAGTGTTCTTTATTGCCTTTGCTTTGCATATTCTTGGGGAATTTATAGCAAGGTATGTGTCCTTGTGTGTACCCAAGCAGCCATCTTAATTGTCAAGATAGCGTCTAAGGAGTCAGGTTTTATAAAGCACATGGAAGCTACTCCTTGGAGGTAAACCTGTTGTGAACAGACCCTCAGTGATTCCTCTAGGAGTTGCCCACATAGCCCCGGAGTGAGGCATGTCAGTCAGAAGACATGGAAGGAGTATTCTCTGGGCAAGTCCCTGTTCCCAGCAGAGAATATAAACCTGCATGCCAGGTGCAGATAGCCTCTGTACAGGGGAGTGGTTTCTCTTATGTTTACTTGATAAGCAGGAAAATGCCAGCCATTGGTTAGTTTTCTTTAGTTCATGGATGCAGAAGCTAACTGCTGAGGAAGCACTGCATTGGCTGTGGTGACATGGCATTTGAAGAACTTAAAATCAGTTTCATTGTCTCATTTGTAGAAGTTTTGATTTTATGCTGTTAGTGATCAAGTTAACAAATATTTTAGCAATCCCCAAGCATCAGAATTAGAGAGAGAAATTGCACTTCTCCCATTAAACAATTCTTTGGCATTACCCAGATTAGGATTTTGGATTATTAATGTTTGATGTGTGTGTTCTGGTTTCAGCTTGGAGAACAGCCATCTCTGGAAGAAGCTATCAGAATAGCATCTAGAATCCAACAAGGAGAAACACCAGGGTTGGATGATTAATACTCAGAACTACAGAGCAACAAAGCAGAAGGAAGGAGCCTTTCATCTTCTGGCTGCAGAAATCCCTGAGGCCCCGCCCTGCAGAACAGAAGTTCCATTCCTGAAGCACTGTACACGTTTTTTATGCAAGAGTGGAGAACACTTTCTTCTTGACACTTTTGTGTACATAGCCCCTGGAATAAATTCCCAAAGTGATTCATTGTGTACAAGGAAGTATGAAATTAGGGCACTACAGCAATTCTTGATGTTACTCTATCACACAGCCAACTTCTGGAATCTACCCACAGGACCATCCAGGTCTATATGGAGTCAAGATGAGATTTTAACTTACTGTGAAAAAAACAAAATAAAGGCTGTCTCTAACATGCCGACAGCTCTCCATGTCAAACAGTCATAACTTCAAAGCCATCTCAGAAAATAAAGGATGCAAGCCTTCAGGTGTCCCTCAAGCTAGTGTCTGGAGTTTTTGTCCCACTACACACCCATTTTTATTTGTATTTCAAGGATTGAAGACCTCATTTATAGTGTCCCACCCCTGTTATATAACACTTCTTCAAACTAAAATGCCTATTATTTTAGCATTTACATTGGATTGTGTATAAAATTAGAAAGTTTGGTTATTTTAAAGTAAAACATTAAATCCAGTGTTTGAAGCTTGGAGAGGCATGGTAGCCTGTGCCTATAATCCCTGTGTTGAGGAAACTGAGGAAGGAGGAGTACCATTACTTTGAGACTGGCCTCTGCTATGTAGTGAATTCCAGGTCAATCTGGACTACAGAATAAATACTTACTCAAAAAACAAAGAAATAATATCCAGTGTTTGGGTTGTTAAAAGATTCTACTCAACCTTCTAAGTTTTTGCTACTGTTTTTTATGATAATCAACTGTGAGAATTTCCTAGGGGTCTGGTCTAAGCTTATAGCCCTATGGTTGGAAATGGATTTACTCTAAAAACTGGGTTAGTGAGTTGTGTAAATTATTTATTTTTGCTCTTAAGCTTTTGTTTTAAAGCTTATTTACCTTAAAGTTTATTATTAATTTTTGAATACAGCAGTTTTTAAAACAATACTTTTTGTTTGTTTCATTAAATTGATCTGGTGTTGGGGAGTGTTGCACAATGATCCACAATGTAACAACATAACCCTATACACACAGGCAAAGAGCATATCCTGGATAGGCAAAGAAAAAACACACCTATATTACTGTGTTCTCAACAGTCTTGGGGAAACTTAAGATTTATTGTCTCCAACTTACCCAGGCCCAGCAGTTCTAAAAGGCAGGGCAGGCCAAGATTGGACAGCCCTGGCTTTCTGCTGCCATGTGCAGTATGGGTTTTATACTATACCTCAGTAGCCTGGAATGGTAAGTTACTGAAGCAGGGGGGGGGTATCAAGATGATTTTTGTTTGATAGCTTCTGCTTGCTTAATAGCAAGAGTTGAAAGCTTTTTTAAAAAAGATTTATTATGAAGGGCTGAAGAGATGGCTCAGTGATTGAGATCACTGGCTACTTTTTCAGAGGACTTGGGTTTAATTCCCAGCACCCACATGGTAGCTCACAACTGTGTAAGTTCCAAGACTTCTGACACCATCACACAATCATACATACAGGTAAAACACCAATGAACAACAACATAAATAAATGTATAAAGAGTGTTTATGTGTATGGGTATTGTGTTTACACGTATGTCTATGTTCCATGTTGTGCGTATCCATGGAGATCTGAAGAGGGCATCAGCTCCCTTGGAACTGGAGTTACAGACTGTTGTGAACTGATATGTGGATGCTTGGAGCTGAACTCAGATCCCCTGCAAAAGAGTAGCTAGTATTAACAGAGAAGCCAGCTCTCCAGTCTCTTGGTGTTTGTTTGTTTGTTTGTTTGTTTGTTTTTGAGACAGGATCTCACTCTATAGCTCTTCCTGACCTGGAACTAGGATTGCAGGCAAAATTCACAACACCACTGTCTAATGTTGAGAGTTCAGCAGTGGACCCTGGCCAGGCCTTAGAAAGAGAAGGCCAAAGGGTTTTTTTTTTTTCTTCAGCCACCACTCCTGCACTGTCTCTCATCCAGCTGGGGTGTCAGAGCCCTAACATGGCCTCTTTTTGTGTCAAGCTGTATAACACAAAAGGAAAGTGTTCTGTTTCAGTTGATGCGAATGTTTCCTTTGATCAGTCTCTGAGCTCCTGAAGCCAGCCAGCATCATGACTAATCAGTCATTTAGAGAAGCCCTTCCCTTCAGGGCTGATTGATTACCTTGCACATGAGACCCTTTGTAGGCACATGCCAGTGTGCTAGTCATCCCCAGGCCCAGCCTTCAGTCATGATGGTGATATGTACACATCCATAGAGTACCCATCTGAGGCAGGGTGGGCAGATCGGAGAATATGTGAGGTCTTAGAGTAGCCAGGTGGGCTTACTCTTTCCAGCATAAAAACCTAAACTGTGGCCTTTATATCCACCTATACTCAGACTCTAGAGTGCTTCACTGCAACCCAGGCTCCATGCCAGCTAGATTGAGCAGCACTTAGCTGCACAGTTATGATAAGCCCTATTTTCACAGCTGAACAGCCTTCCCACTGGTACCCAAAGAAAATAAGACATAGGGTGCTGTTTTTGTCCCCAACCCATTTAGTGTCTAGCAAGTTAGCTTGCTCCCTCAAGGTATGCTAGAGCTGCTGTGGGTCTCAGCAAAAGCAGTGAAAAGGAGTCCTCCCAAAAATAAATCCTCCAAGGCACTTGAAAACAGCAGGTTGAGTATCAGCCTGTGTGATAAGAACCTGATGGGAAACAGCCAGCTCTACCCTGAAGTGTCTTGGGGCCCCAACAAAACCTGTTGCAAACCCAGGAAAATGGCAGTCCTGAGGGTAAAAGTGCTTGCTTTGATATCTGACCTTAATCACCCAGACACTGGAATACTGGAAGCTAGAAAGAGAACTGACCATGCAAATGCAAAGTACCCCCCCACCTCTCTCTCTCTCTCTCTCTCTCTCTCTCTTCACACACACACACACACACACACACACACACACACAATGTGTGATTCTTTGTTTTGTTGTTTTATGTATGTGGGTGTTTTCCCTGCATGTATGTCTGTACCACATGTGTGCTTGGTGCCCACAGAGACCAGAAGAGGGCATTGGATCCCCAGGAACTGGAGTTCCAGACAGACCATTGTGAGCTGCCATATGGGTGCTGGGATTGAACCCAAGCTCTCTGGAAGAGCGGTCAGTTCTCTTAACTGCTGAGCCATCTCTCCAGCCCTTAACAAGTTAATTTTTAAAAAGAAAGAAAGAGGAAACACATTGCCTGTGGTGTGTGCTCCAGATGACTTCCACTGGCCTCCACAAGCCACAAGCGCAGAGGGAGGTCTTTTTCTTCCACATTCATCTCCCATCCCTTGGCATCAAACTAATGGAGCTAACTCATAAGGAATTTGGAAAACTGCACTTGGTGCTGAAATTTCATTTTTTCTTTTCTTTTTTCTTTCTTTTTTTTGTTTTTTTTTTGTTGTTGTTGGGTTTTTTTGTTTGTTTCTGTTGTTTTGTTTTGTTTTGTGACAGGGTTTCTTTGTGACTTTGGAGCCGGTCCTTCCTAGAACTAGCTCTTGTAGACCAGGCTGGCCTCAAACTCTCATACTCACAGAAATCTATCTGCCTGCCTCTGCTGGAGAAATGGCTCAGCAGTTAAGAGCACAAAAACAGCTGACATGAGCTAGTTGGTGTTCACTGGCTCTGGCTGACAGCTGGGGAATCTGTGTAAGCCTGAATGTGATCCGGGCATTGGTGGTACACACCTTTAATCCCAGCACTCGGGAGGCAGAGACAGGCAGGTCTCTGTGAGTTCAAGTCCAGCCTGGTCTACAGAGCGAGTTCCAGGAGAGGCTCCAAAGCCACAGAGAAACCCTGTCTCAAAAAACCAAAAAAAAAAAAAAAAAAAAAAAAAAGGCTGAATGTGGATGACAATTGTGTGGCTTGGGCAATCTATGGGGCCACTGTCAATGAGACCAAGATTTATCCCTAGTGTTTGAGCTGACTTTTTGGAGCCCATTCTCTTTGGAGGGATACCTTGCTTAGCCTAGATATAGGGCAGAGGGCCTTGGTCTTGCCTCAAAGTAGTGTACCAGACTTTGTTGATTCCCTATGGGAAGGCTTACCCTCTCTGAGGAGTTCAGGGTGGGGTAGGGGGAAGGTGGAAAGAATTGAGGGAGTGGGAACTGGGATAGGTATATAAAAAATGAGAAAAGACTGTTGAGTTTTGTTTTGTTTTGTTTTGTTTTTTGGTTATGTATATATATATATATATATATATATATATATGTATGTATATATATATACATATATATATATATATTTTTTTTTTTAGGGAGATTTTAGTCAGCAACTATTTAACAGTGATCAGGGAGTGGAAACAAAAGTAGGCACAATGGAAAGTTGTTGCCAAGGAAAAAAGCCTTATGCTGATGGGAGGCAATAGTGCACACCTTTAATCCCGGCATTCTGGAGACAGAGGTAAGTGGCTCTCAGAATTGGAGGCCAGCCTGGTCTGCAGAGTTCCAGGACAGCCAGGGCTACACAGAGAAACACTGTCTCATAAATAAATAAATAAATAAATAATAAATAGACAAACAAAACAAAAAAAAAAAAACCTATACTTCAGTTTTTAAGCACTGTGACTGCCCTACCACTTGCAGTGCTGTTTTTCTTTTTTAACTTTGTATTGTTTTTGGCTTGGTGTTTTTGTTTTTACATTTTTTTTTTTCAAGACAGGGTTTCTCTGTGTAGCCCTAGCTGTTCTAGAACTTGCTCTGTAGACCAGGCTGGTCTCCAACTCAGAGATCTGCCTGCCTCTTCCCCCCAAAGTGCTGGGATTAAAGGTGTGCACAACACCACCTGACAAACTTTGTATTGTTTTAAATTATGTGTACATGTGTGTCATGAGTGCTGGGAACTGAACTTGGGATCTCCAGAGCATACTCTTAATCACTGAGCCATCTGTCTCCAGCCCACCGTTGAAGTTCTTACAAACTTATCTATAAAGTTCCATGCAACAATGGGACATGCACTTGGTACCATGCCAGGGGATACAATGCCAGACTGGTGAAGTGGAGGCAGCAAGAGAAATCAACGAGACAAGAACACAAAGTACTAAATTTATTAGATGCTGCACAACAGTCCCATCAGGTAAGACAGTAGAGAGAAATGGCACAAAAGTATTCTTTTTCAGGGGAGGGTGCTGCTGGGAGTGGGGGTGTATGTGT
Source organism: Cricetiscus sungorus (assembly GCA_030556225.1). NCBI lineage: Eukaryota > Metazoa > Chordata > Mammalia > Rodentia > Cricetidae > Cricetiscus > Cricetiscus sungorus. Next base: position 70,566,827 of record JANBXA010000007.1, read on the forward strand.
GGTCAGTCAGGCAGTGTTTCCATGTCATAGGGTCCAGGATTTAGTTCTTTGAGACATCTGTGAGGTGCTCATATCTGGATGACTAGGCGGTACCTCATTATTTTGATGGTGAATGGGTTTTACAGTATGAATTGTTTCTCCTAGGGACAGGCTTATTATGCATTGCAGCATTGGTCATGAGGAGTCAAACTCCTCATTAAGGACTGGTATCTTCTGCAGTAGTGTCAGGGTGCCCTAAGACAAATTGCAAGCAGCCTTGTTAAAGAGTAACTCCTTTTGATCCTGTGGAGATAGCAGGGCCTTACTCTTGAGCTCAGCCTGATCTGAGGTCAAAGCAGTCTTGTATTAGCTTAGCACGTATATTATTTGCACCACCATAGAGTGGCATCCACACTCCCCACACAGGTTAGCAGGGACAAATCACCCCAGAGGACAAAGGTTATCTTCTAGAGCTAGCTCAGAGCTGAGCAGGGATATTGGAGGGAGAGAAATCCTGCCTAGTGGTGGTGCTCTGTCATGTGATGGAGCATAGTGCTTCAGGGGCACTTTGGACAAGATGGAGAGTGTCATCAGAAGCTCCCAGTGGTGGCAGGCAGGCACAGATGCCAGTGGTAATGTAGACAAACCTGACATAATACCAACCGGAGCTTAAGGACCTCAGTCTAGGGATAGTTTCCCAAGACTCTCTGGGGCTGGAGAGCTGGCTCCACGGTTGGGAGCACTAACTTCTCTTCCTGAGGATCTGGGTTCGATTCCCAGCACCCACATGGCAGCTCACAACTATCTGTTAACAGTTCCATGGGATCAGACACTCTCACACAGACATATATGCAGACAGAATACCAGTGCACATAAAATAAATAAATAAAAATAAAATTTAGAAAGAAGAAGCCTCTCTGGGTTATTAGGTGTAGAATACGTCTCAGAATGGATTGGGTCCTTTTTTGGTTGCAGCCATCGAACACTGAGAGTGGAGCTCTAAAGATAGCTCAGTCGGTAAGAACACATATGTGCCTGGTGCCAGGAGAAGACATTGGGTTTGCTGGAGCTAGAATTATAGGGGATTATGGGAGACAATATTTTTACCCAAAACTGAAACAACAGCCAGAAGAGCACTCTTTTAACCACTGAGCCATCCAGCCCCATACTTTTCTTCCTTTGTTTTGTTTTTTATTTATTTATTTATTTATTTATTTATTTATTTATTTATTTATTTATTTATTTTTGGACAGGGTCTCTCTGTGTAACCCTGGCTGTCCTGGAGCTCATTTTGTAGACCAGGCTGGCCCTTAACTCAGAGATCTGCCTGCCTCTGCCTCTTGAGTGCTGGGAGTAAAAGCACATGCTACCAGTCAGGTAGTGGTGGTGATGCAATGCTTTAATCCCAGCACTCAAGAGGTAGAGGCAGGTGAACCTCTGTGAGTTCAGCAGAGGCAGGTGAATCTCTCTCTGTGTCTTCGAGGCCAGCCTGGTCTACAGAGTGAGTTCCAGTACAGGCTCCAAAGCTACACAAAGAAACCCTGTCTTGAAACCTGACCCTTCGCCAGAAAAAAGCACATGCCACCACTGCCTGGCTCAATTTCTTTCTTCTTTTTATGGAGATGAGTCTCACTATGTAACCCTGGCTGGCTTGCAAGTTGACCTCAGACTCAGAGATCTGCCTGCCTCTGTCTCCTTGGGATTAAAGGCATGGACCACCATGCCAGACTCACATTTTTCTTTCTTACCGGTTCCTTTTTCCTTAAGCCCTAACCCAGAGCAACACAACAAACAAATGTACCAATATCCTAAAAGAGAGTTAAACCTAAATTACAATCATGACAGAATGTAATAAACTCAAGCTGCCTGTAAACATTATTAAGCTATCAAGTTTGGTCTGTGGTAGGTCTTAGGCATAATTTACTGTACTTGGATCAGTTAAAGGGTTCTTGTCAGTCTCCTAAGAGTCTAAGAGTTACATAGAGTTACAGTCCTGACATATGTGGAGAAGACACCAAAGGATCCTGGTTAATGAGTTATTTATTATGAAGAAAGGCAGGAAAGAGCCAAGAGTCTTTATATAACCTTATAATTTCAGTTTGGGATACAAAAAGCATATGTTTTCCTGAAGTACCAGGGGATACTAAGAGATTATTCTTTTCCAGAGGACCAAGAGGAATAGAGTTTGATGTGTCCAGTGGCTTAGGGTCGGAGAAGGCACACATTTGTATTTGGGATAGGTTAGACATGGGGAAGAACACATGTACCTGAATGATCCTGTTTGCTACTTTGAGAAGATGAAGGACATTCTTGGAGGGAGAGAGGAGCCACTTTTAATTGTTCCCCGAGTGCCTAATATGAAGAAGTTCCTAAGCAAATGTATGAGATAGTGTGTGTGGTGGGGGGGGGGGAGTCAGAGGGGGAAAAGCCCTACAAGCAGAAAGGAAGGAGGGGGAGAGGTAGGAGCAGAGGACTGGCTAGTAACAGAGAAGCCAGAGGCAGGGGCTTGAGTGTGCACAGAGGAGGGGTCATCAGGGATGCTCTCTAGGACCAAGTTTAAGGAAGACTAGTGTTAGAGGGTCTAGTAAGAAAGACATATATGACACCCTGCTCACAGTTGAGGGCCTTGTGACAAGGCTATGGAAAACTAGCTATAAGATGCTGGGATGGTTAAGAGCACTGATTGTTCTTCCAGAGGATCTAGATTCAATTCCCAGCACCCACATGGTAGCTCCTAACAATCTCTAACTCCAGTTCCACTGGATATGATGCCTTCTTCTGGCCTCCTCTGGCACTAGACACACATGAGGTACATATGAAGATTCAGACACATAAAAATTTAAAAAAAAAAATTGGGGGGGGGACAGGGTTTCTGCTGTGGAATATTCCTTTACACTGTGAAAATATATGTTGCTGTGATTGATTTTATAAAGAAGCTGACTGGCCAATAGCTGAGCAGAATAAGGTAAAGTTAGGCAGGAAAGCCAAACTAGAAGAATGTTGGGATGAGGAAGGGCGGAGTCAAATGTGTTGCCAGCTAATGCAGGGAAAAAGAGATGCACATGCTGTACTGAGAAAAGGTACCAAGCCATGTGGCATATCATAGATAAGAAATGTGGTTAACTTAAATGTAAAAGCTAGCTAGTAACAAGCCTGAGACATTGGCTGAGCATTTGTTATAATTAATTTCTGTTTCTATGAATTCTACTCCTGTAGACAAATCATACCATACTTGTTTGCTTGTACTTTTTCCTGCTTTTTGACAGAGGACTCATATTTTCCTCCTGCTTTTCTAGAAACACACTTGTCTTAGCCCTTCTCTTCCTGATGTCTATCTATTGTTGTTTTTTTTATTTTTTATTTTTAGCATTTTTGTCATATCCATTGTGTGTGTGTGTGTGTGTGTGTGTGTGTGTGTGTGTGTGTGTGTCCTGTGCATTTATGTGGAAGTTGGTCCTCTTCTTTACCATTTGAGTCCCCAGAATGGAACACATATCATGTTCAGCGGCAAATGCCTTTACACACTGAGCCATCTCAACGAATTTCCTGAGAGACGTTGTACATGTGGCCGCAAGTTGGTCACCTCTACTCTGAACTCACTTATAATGAAAACTAACAAAATCTTTCTGTTTGTTTTTGTTGTTTAAGACAGGGTTTCTCTGTGCAGTTCTGACTGTCCTGAAACTCACTATGTAGACCAGGTTGACATCGAATTCACAGAGATCCTCTGCTTCTTGAGAGCTGGGATTAGAGACATGTGCCAACTGCCTGGCTAACAAAAGCATTTTTTAAATTCTTTTCTGCATTCCATTCCAGTGAGGAAAACAAAAACTGACGTAAGATCTGTCTTGAAAGTCATCTCAGAGCTGGAGGTGTGCTGTGTACAGCACTGATCTATCATTCACAAGGCCCTAAATCAGTGGTTCTCAACCTGGGGGCTGCGACTCCCTCGGCAAACCTCTACCTCCAAAAACATTTACATTATGCTTCATAACAGTGGCGAATCTACAGTTAGGAAGTAGCAATGAAAATAATTTTATGGTTGGGGGGTCACTGCAACATGAGGAAATGCATTTAAAGGGTGGCAGTATTAGGAACACTGAGAACCACTGCCCTAGTTTCAGTCCCCACATTTGTCCCTGCTTGGTCTCACCTCTTGTAGGGTTCCCTGAGAATCCCAGTGTTATGATGGAAGCTTCACCCCAACCCCTGGCGACCACATACCCAAAGAGTCTGGATTGTTATAGTGGAAGTTCCACCTAAGCCTTCCCTATCTCCCTCAAACCCTGCTGCCTCTCAGAAAGCCTGCCCAATAATGACCCCTCCCACAGAGATGCTCAAGACCACGCCCACAGGGTATTTAAACTGCCCCCAGATACTAGACATGTGGTTTTCTGGTCTCTCTTTCCCAAGGCTGAAAAGCCATCCTGGAGCGTTATGTCTATTAAACACGGGTTTTTTCTAATTCGGTTTTATTTGGTCTGATTTGGATTGCTGCATCAGCAGAGAGGCTTATCAGTGTGAATTAACTTTTCACCCAGAACTCCTGAACACACAGAACTCTGACCCAAAGCCCCAAGGCGCTAAAGAGGGCCGCCGGAAACAGCTCTACCCTGGATTGCAGACTCAGTCCCCAATCTGCCACAGAAACCCTGCAATTTCTAAGGGAAAAGGATTAAATTAAAATCCCGGTGCCCTGAGGGTGTGTGCCTATCTTTAAAAATAAGAAACCTTTGCTCCACACCAGTAACTTTTGCGCCTTAAGACCCTAGGAGGGCAGAGATAACAGCTCACCCAGTCAAACTGCTCAGACGGGTTTCCCTCTTCTTCTAGGCTTTTCTAACTGCTTCAGTGTTGTTTTTAACTGCTTCAGGTTGTTTTCACCAGCAGCTGCTGGTGAAAAAAGAACATTACCCCCGCTGCATAAATGGGCTTTGCTGTTGTGGTGCTAGTGTTTGCTCTTCAAAGCAAAAAGAAAGGCTGGAAGGCCAGGCAGGTGCTACCCCAGGTCATGAGCAGGAGGCTCTGTGAGGTGCAGAAGGCTCCGTGAGGTGTGGTTGGCTCCGTGAGGTGTGAGGGCTCCGTGAGGTGCGGGAGGCTCTGTGAGATGCGGGAGGGTCTGTGAGGTGCGGGAGGGTCTCCGTGAGGTGTGGGAGGCTCTGTGAGGTGCGGGAGGGGCTCTGTGAGGTGCGGGAGGGGCTCTGTGAGGTGCGGATGGGGCTGGGTGAGGTGCAGCCCTATACAGCCCCACCTTTGGTGGGCGGTGCTTTTTTCCAGCTTTGCCTTGGTAGGGATAGTCTATTTAACCTTTGTAAGAGCTCCAAAGGATCAGATACTGAATCTGGAGACTGGAGATCCTGTTCAGCAGTTAGAACACTGGCTGCTCTGCCAGAGGATCTAAGTTCCGTTCCCAGCACTTCCATCAAGTGGCCCACAGCTGCCTGCAACTCCAGCTCCAGGGGATCTGAGGCCTCTGGCTTCCCAAGACTCCTGCACTTCCGCACAGATGCAGACTCAGACATGTATACACATTAAAAATAATAAATATAAATCTTTTCGGAAAACTTAGTCTGATGAAATAAAGGGATAAACGGGCAAGCCGGCTCATTCCTGTAATTCCAGCACTCACAAAGCTGAGGTAGAAGTTGGTCATGAATTTGAAGACATTGTAGGCTACAGAGTAAAACAGCATTTTTGAGCTGGCAGTTGGTGGCACACGCCTTTAGTCCCAGCACTTGGGAGGCAGAGGCAGGAGGACCTCTGTGAGTTCCTGGCCAGCCTGGTCTACAGAGCGAGTTCCAGGACAAGCTCCAAAGCTACACAGAGAAACCCTGTCTCAAAACAAAACAAAACAAAAAAACCAAAACAACAACAAAAAAAAACAAACCAAAAAAACAAAACAAACAAAAACAAAACAACCAAATGCATTTTTTGTGTAATTTTAAAAAGAGATGAGCTCTTTAGCATATAATTGGACACCCCAATCTCTAGAACTGCAAGATTAAAAACAAACAAACAAACAAAAAAAAGTGTCTCACTATGTAGTCCTGGCTGGCCTGGAACTAATTATGTAAACTAAGCTATACTCAATTGATGGGAGATGTTATTCTGTATATATGTTTCTCATACTGGTTAATAAAGCTCTGTGGCCAATGAGATAGCAAGATAGGCGGGGCTAGGAGACTAGAAGGAGGAAAGAGGAAGTAGAAGGAGGAGTCGAGATGTAGCCCGGGGGAAGAAGCAGGACGCCTGCCGCGGCACCCCATAAGACGACCACGTGGAAATACTTAGATAAGTAGAAATGGGTTAATAATTAAGGCAGAGCTAGCCCATAAACAATAATGGTAACTGGCTAACAGGATTGTATCAAATACAGAGTCTCTGAGTATTATTTGAGGCTCATGTGGCAGCGGGACTGGCGGCAGGACCGGGAGGCTGGCGGGGAGGAACCTGCCGCAACACTCAATAATCTCCCTTCCTTCCTTCCTTCCTTCCTTCCTTCCTTCCTTCCTTCCTTCCTTCCTTCCTTCCTTCCTTCTTTTCAAGAAAGGGGTTCTCAGTAAAGTCCTGGATGTCCTGAACTGGCTCTGAAGACCAGGTCGACCTTGAAATCAGTGATCCTCCTGCCTCTGCCTCCCTAGTGCTGCCCGTTGACATATATATTTAATAACCTAAGGTAGCTAAGGTTGGCCTTGACTTCAAGTGCTGAGATTACAAGTATGTGTTACAAGTCTGACTCTATAAACAGCCTAGTCAGTGTTATTATCTTGCAGAGACAGAAAAGGAATTGAACAGCTGTCAGTGGTGGCACACACCTTTAACCCCAGCACTGGGGAGGCAGAGGCAGGTGGATCTCTCTGAGTTCAAGGCTAGCCTGGACAGCCATGGCTGTTACACAGAGAAACCTTATCTCAAACCAAAAAAAAAAAAAAAAAAAAAAAAAAAAAAGGGGGGAGAAAAGGAACAGCTCACTGAGTCAGTGAGTCAGTGTCAGTGGTCGATAATTGTGTTGTTTTTGTTTTTGAGACAGGGTCTCTGTGTGTAGTCCTGGAATCCTGGAGCTGGCTGTGTAGCCTGGAGGTCAGAAATCTGCCCACCTTGCCTCCCAAGTGCTCAGATTAAAGGAGTGTGCCACCAGTTGGGGATCAGACTCAGATCAAGGTTGATGACAGATGCATTTACCTAGTGGATCATCTAGAGAGCTTTAAGACAAGGTCTTGCTAGATAGATAGCTTCAAACTCTCTCTTCCTGCCTCACCTTCTTAAATGTGGAGATCAAAGGGAAGTCCCTCTATGCCCTGCTCTATCCCACGTTCTTCTTGAACAGGAATTCTTAGAATAAATGTCCCCTTTGCTGTCTTGTCCTAGTGTTGGAGGAGATATGCTTGTGTTGATTAGATCACCAATAGAGTCAACCTCTAATTCAGCTGGCCAGAGTGAACCATAGAGTTCATTGGCTGACTCAGAGGGAGATAGAATGACACACAGATGAAGAAAAGGAGGAGCTGAGGGGGATAGCAAGGCCCTTTTAATCTGGGAAGTGGATTGTCTCTGCATTGATCTATAAATCTCTCAGGTTTATTCCCTAATATTTACTCTTTTGCTTTTTGATTGTTTTTAGTCTTTTCTTGGTTGGTTGGTTGGTTGGTTGGTTGGTTGGTTGGTTGGTTGGTTGATTTGCCACTTCCCTGAGTGAACTCCCCTTGTGACTACATGACGCTGAGGGTCACCAGCTTTTCACGGGCTTTTCCTGTTGTATTCTCTACAACCATCACAGGCTCTGCAGCCAGGGATTTGAGTCAGCCCCCTGGTGCTCTCCCATGCTGTGTCCTAGTCAAGTGGGCTTCTATTTTCCCCTTGCACCTGCTTCCCAGACCTCTCCCTCCCTTTCCCTGCATAGCTGGAACAGGCCAGTAGCTCTCCACCCAAGCCAGTCCTGTGTGACTAGGGCTAGCCCCAAGGCCAAGCAGAGCTAGTCCAGCTGTCAGGCTAACTAACCCCCATAGCCCCTGCAGCCCCCGCCCACCATGGTCTGTCTGGAAGAAGCCACTGCCTGCCATACCCACGCCCCCCAACCCCACCCCACCCCATCCCACCTCCAGGCTAGTGCCTTTAGTGCTGTTCACACCTGTCCTCTGCCCAGTGTGTTGAGCAGTGACAGCTAGACACACCACATCCCACCCCCTGTCAAGCGTCATGGACAAGACTGGTGACCCTCATGCACAGCTACCCCTTCACCAGCCATCATAGCGGATGTGGTGAGAAACCTGGGAACTTTTTTCTTTTTTAAAATTATTTATTATTTTGCCAACACATATGTCTGTGTGAGGGTGTCAGACCTTAAAGTTACAGGGAGTTGTGAGCTGCCATGTGGGTGCTGGGATGGGAACCCTGGCTCTCTGGAAGAGCAGTCAGTGCTCTTAAACCACTGAGCCATTTCTCCAACCCAAACCTGGGAATTCTTAAAGGGGGAATTAGGGTTCAAAAATAAATAAATACATAATAAGGGAAAATCCTTCCCATGTTAAGAATCAGAAATATTGCCAGGCAGTGATGGCACACACCTTTAGTCCCAGAACTCAGGAGGCAGAGACAGGCAGATCTGATCTCTGTTAGTTTGAGGCCAGCTTAAGCTACAGAGCAAGTTCCAGTACAGCAAAGGCTGTTACAAAAAGAAACCCTGTCTCAAAAAAACAAAACAAAAAACCAAACAAATAAAAACCCCAAAACCCAGAAATGTCACAATACAGGGAGTTACAATCCTGTTTAGTGTTCCTATAGATGACTAGCAAATGGAAAAAATAAATGAGGGAATAAACAATTTAGCTGGGATTGATGTAATGTCAATCACAATTATTATCAGTTTTGTGATTCATATTTTATCTTTAAAAACATGGTTTGGAGTCAGGCAATGTGGTGCTTGCCTTTAATCCCACCACTTGGGAGGCAGAGATAGGTGGCTCTCCATGAATTGGAGGCTAGACTGGTCTACAGAGAAAATTCCAGAACAGCTAGAGCTACACAGAGAAAAAAAAAAAAGTGGTATGAGAAAGATTTATTAATGAAAATAAGAAAAGTTTGACAGATAAAATACCAGCCTTAGAAGGACTTACTATTGATAAAATACAAGCTTTAGGAAGGCTTAATACTGATAAGATATATAAGCCTTCTAAAGGCCTACTTATGAAAATAAGAAAAATATTCAGACACAGACAGAGGAGTTTAGAGCAGAACCCACCACACCATTGCATTATGAAATTGAAGAGGAGTAAGTAGCCTAAGGTTATTAGAAAACCAGTCTTGGATGAAACCTAACTAGACTCCCTTAATATAGGTGACAGTGGTGTAGCTGTAGCTGGGACAATATATGAGACCACCAGCAGTAGATCTAACACTAATGCACAAACTAACTTAGTGGAGCCCAATCTATATGGAGAGATACCTTGCCCAGGCTAGACACAGGAGTGTGGGGTGTGGGGTGTGGGGTGTGGGGTGTGGGGAGGTACCTTGGTTCTGCTTCAACAAAATGATGGGACAGACTTAGTAGACTTCCTAGGAGAGAACTTTCGCTCTCCAAGGAGAAGATGGGAGGTGGGGAGGAAGAGAGGGGAATGGGAGGAGAGGAGGGTGGGGGAACTGGAATTGGGATGTAAAAAAAATAAATTACTAAAAAAAGTGCCCCCCCCCAAAGAAAACCAATCTTTTTTTTTTTTTTTTTTTTTTTTTTTTTGAGACCTGATTTCTCTGTGGCTTTGCAGTCTGTCCTGGAACTGCTCTTGTAGACCAGGCTGGTCTTGAACTCACAGAGATCCACCTGCCTCTGCCTCCCGAGTGCTGGGGTTAAAGGTGTGCACCACCACTGCCCGGCTAAAACCAATCTTAATATCCTAGGATACCATATCATAAGACTACCAGATGATAGGCACCCCCAAGGCTGTGCAGAAGTTAATTGAGTTTCTATAGAAATGTTAGTATTTGAGGAGTTTAAGGAGCAGTCATTTCACATAGTATGCATTTACTCTTTGTGAAGCAGGTGTTAAATGTATAGGCAACTCAAACAGGATTCTTCCACAAGACTGGGAAGATATAGTTACAGCAATAGCAATATTGGAAGCTGGTTGGTCCCCAGTTACAGTAGGAAACATGGTAGAGAGAGGAAGTTAGGGTCCCAGAACAATAAAGTAGTTCTAGAGGTATTGAAATTTCCCATGATCAGCTCCTCAGTGAGGGTCAGCATGCAAATTTGCAAAGGTAGTCTATGTTTGATGATCACACCTTGGCCCTATGCCAAAAAGCAGCTTTGACTGCTTGGGATAGGATTAAAGAATCAGGAAAGAGAGCTGAGTCATTTATTAAGATTATACAAGGCCCCAAATTTTTTTAAACAAAGATTAACTTTATGTAAATAAAGTGATATCAGATCCAGAAGTTAGGCAAGTATTAATTGAATCCTTGGCTTTTGAAGATGCTAATTCAGAATGTAAAAGGGTTATTGGGCCTTTAAAGGTAAGATTAGCAACCATAGATGAATGGATCCAAAATGCAGCTGATATTGGACCTCATGTTTATAATGCTGCTTTGATAGAAGTAATTTCTAGAAATTTTAAGAAAAACCAAAATGTCAAATGTTTAAATTGGGGTAAACAAGATCTTTTATTTTCTGAACATGAGTGCTTTTTCTACACATGTGCCTTTATTTTCTGAACATGAGTGCTCTTTCTACACACGTGCCAGAAGAGGGCATCAGATCCCACTATAGATGGTTGTGAACCACCATGTAGTTATTGGGAATTGAACTCGGGACCTCTAGAAGAGCAGCTGGTGCTCTTAACCACTGAGCCATCTCTCCAGCCCCCAAAATAAGGTCTTCTAAAAAAGAATTGTAGGCAAGGCATTCCTAGAAACAATGTTTTTTCTAGAGATAATCCAAACAGAAGGCCCCAGCCTTCTGGAGTATTCAGAAGGTGCAGCAAAGGCTGTCATTGGACCAATGAATGCAAATCAATAAGGGACAGACAAGGTAACCCTTTTCCATCAGGAAATACCTTGGGTAACATCTCCCAGATCTCAATGTCAAATTTGGTTTATTCATTCCCTGTCACTATGGGGGAAACTCTTCCACAGAACAATTAAAGGAACTAATGCCTATAGAAAAAATCAAAAACCAAAAAAAAAAACCAAAAAAACAAAAACAAACAAACAAAAAAAAAAAACCAGCCAGGCTTTGGTGGTGCACGCTTTTAGTCCCAGCACTCAGGAGGCAGAGGCAGGTGGATCTCTGTGAGTTGGAGGTGAGTCTGGTCTACAGAGTGAGTTCCAGGACAGGCTCCAAAGCTATACAGAGAAACCCTGTCTTGAAAAACAAAACAAAAAAGAAAAAAAAGTGAAAAAAAAAACCCATACTGCTCTGGATGACAAAATAGTTTCAATAAATAAAATTTTTTAGGAGAGATATGGTTAACATACCAATGAATTTATGGTGATGTTATTTGTTGCAGCAACGAAAAACACAGATTAACATCCCTCCAGAACAAAGCACAAAACTAAGAATGCTCTGAGAGAAATATTAAAAGGTATTATCAAGCATGATCACAGACTGTTCAAGTTATAAAGTTGTACATAAGCAGGTCACAACAGCTGGTGATCTTTCAAAGGTACCAACAGCCCTATCTCTAAAATGGTTAACTGACAAACCTATCTAGGTGAAACAATGGCCTTTGCCATCATAAAAATTACAGGCATTAGACTAGTTTTTGGAATTCTCCTGTATTTGTCATTTAAAAACTTTAAAAATTAAAGACCTATGTAGAAAAGTTTTCTGAATTAATTCTGAAAGGAAAATTGAGACTTTGTCAATCAACAGGAATAGGCCCAGCAAAGATTGTGATACCTTTTACAAATGCTGAAATTGCCCCATTAGGGACAGAAAATGAGCATTGGCCAAGAGAGTTTACTAACATTTTGGGAGAGATTAGCAACAAATATCCCCGAAGCAAGAGACTTCAGTTTATAAAAAGAACTAATTGGATTCTTCCTCACATTGTGCGAGGAACACCAATTTTTGGAGCCCCAACATTCTATACTAGTGCAAATAAATTAGAAAAGGCACGTTATAAGTCAGGACATTTAAATAAAGTGCTAAAAGCCTTTATGATTTGTTGCTAGGTTCTAACAGCTTCTTCGGGGGAGGGGGTGGAATGACACAGACACTGGGAGTCAGGTGAAAAGAAAAACAGCAGACTCCTTTATTTAGCAGTGGAGGGAACCTTATATACCCTCCCAGCACTCATGCATTCTAATCCGTTGACATCTCATGGCCACCCTTCATTGGCTAGGCATGATCAGGACATCTGGTAATGCCAGGCAGATTCTAGGTTGGCTATTCTTTCTGTCTGGTAGGCCTTAACTTTCTACAGTGATTCTATTCAAGAGTCAGAATTATATGATATTCTCATTCTGTTATAAAAATTTCTAGATCCTCTTAAGATAATTACTGACTCTCAGTATGCAGATTGAGTTGTTTACTTATTAAAACAACTAAACTTACTTCAGATAATTCAATATTAACTTTGTTATTTATTCAATTACAAGAAGTAACAGAGCTCGGCAGTAGACATACCAGCACCATTTTAGAAAAACTGAACTGGGTGTAGCCAGCAGCCAGCTGCTGCTTTAATTTTAGCCATGCTACTTAGCAGATTAAAGACTCATGTGGTCAGAAAAAGACAGTGAAGACAGATTCAGAGAAACAAAACCTCCAAATGGTATACAGTGTGTTTAAAAATATGCATAGGCTTGGGAGAGAAAAGAAAAAGGATGGAGTCCAAAGCAAATAGAGTAGCTGGGCATGGTGAGCACATGCCTTTAGTCCCAGCACTCAGGAGGCAGAGGCAGGGAGATCTCTGCGATTTCAAGGCCAGCCTGGTCTACAGAATGAGTTTAGGGACAGCTGAAGTTACACAGAGAAATTCTGTCTCAAAAAAACAAAAAATAAAAGTACAAGAAATAGAGTGATAAAACAAACAAACAAACAAGCAAACAAAAAATTGCAGTCTGGGTACTGTATGTTATTGTGTTGTCTTTCAATTGTTTGCTGAGGAAGGAGCAACAGCTGCTAAAAGACAATTAATTGTAAATGCTGATGGATTAGCTGGGCGGTGATGGTGCATGCCTTTAATCCCAGGTCCCAAGAGGCAGAGGCAGGTGGATCGTTGTGAGTTTGAGACCACCCTAGTCTGCAAGAGCTACAGGTTCCAAAGCTACACAGGAAAATCCTGTCTCGAAAACCAACCAACCAAACAAACAAACAAATAAAAGAAATGTTGCTGGAGTAATTCAATTTATGTATTTTGAAAATGCCTTGACTTCAAAATTTAAGTCTGAGGACAAGTTACTTTGGAAAAGAGGTTCTGCATTTGTTTCCATGGAAGATGAAAAGCTGTGTTTTCCTTTAAGACTAATATGGTTTGATCAAGCAAGACCCCCCTGAAGCAATGGTCCAGGTGATCCAACATATGAGACAGCAGGGACAGACAATACAGCCTTGCATCCAGAAGCTAGCCATGATTCTGGGTTTTCTCAGGATTCCCTTGGGATTGACAGCACCCCCAAACAACAGGAAGCAGTTTGGAGAGAACTATGTCCACATTCCCAAATACTGTTTGTAAATGTTTGTTTTCATTTAAATGGGCTTGGTTATAAATGGTTAATGGTCACAGTCAATCTCTTTCTAAAGAAAAAAGGGAATATGATATAGAAATGAATACTTTGGTATGAATTTTGGTTTATTGATACAAATCTAAGGTTGATTTTGTTATATGTATATTTCTACTTTTGTTTAGGTATTGTGTTTATACAGCTCATTTAAAATTTTAATGAATAATTAATTACAGATTATAGTCACCTATAAGAGTCAAATTTTATAGACTGTTAGTTTTCTAGATATACAGAGATATATTTCAAATGGATATTCTTCAAAACCTTTTAAAGGCCTAAAGAATATGACATTTAAAGTGATTTATTAGTGTTTTTCATGACAGTAAGATACAACTGCTTCTGGAAACACCCATTTCGTAGAGAGGAAGATGGGCATTGAAGGAACTCATTTTGGAGTTTGCTTTCAACAACCCACAGATAGCAATTAGGATAAGAAACTGCTCTTGCCTGGTCTGCTTAACAAAATGCTGCCCAAACTGGACAAGCAGGCCACAAAGAAAAGTGACTGCTGAACTTGCCATGGGACAGGATGGTCCTTCTAGTTTCCTGCTTCATCAAGAAGTCTCCCGGACACCATAGGCTATGGTGTTCCTACAGAGGAACTTTGGGTACTGTCCAGGCAGCAAGATGTCTCTGTCAATTCTAGAGTTTATATATTATCCTTCTGGGGTCTTTGATGGAGTTGAAGACAGAGAGTTATGGATATGGTTTTCCTTAATTATGATGAAAGATAAGTTACACATAAAACTTTAGACTCACAAAGATGAATAGATGATAGAATATTGTCTTTAAATTTTGCTAAATTTAGTTGCTAACTAAATATTGTTAACTGTAGTTCTTGTTTGACAACTGGTTTGTTACATATAATTTTACTATGTTAAAGTTAAATCTTTCCTTTTTATTTAGGCAGAAAAGAGGAAATGATGGTGGCAGTCCTCCTGTATGCTGTGAATATATATTTCTCTTATTGGTTGATGAATAAATGCTGATTGTTCAGTAGCCAAGAAGGAAGTATAGGCATCACTACCAGACCAGGAGAATGATAAGAGGAGAAACACAGAGTCACCAGGGAGATGCCATGAAGCTTTTGAAGGAGAAACATACTGAAGCATTACAGGTAAGCCACAGCCTCAAGATGATACATAGTTTAATAGAAATGGGTTAATAATTAAGAGAAAGCTAGCAAATAAGAAGCCTGAGCCATTGGCTAAACAGTTTATAATTAGTATAAGCCTCTGTGTGTTTATTTGGAACTAAATTACTGTGGGGCCAGGCAGGACAGAAACTCTTGTCTACACATTTGCCTCCTCTGATCCCCAAATTCATGTTCTGGCATATGAATGCTCACACATATGTATATACACATACATACATTTTTAAAAAAAATGTTTAAGTATTGGGAATGTGGGTCAGGGGTAGAGTGCTCTCCTATCATTCAAGAAGCTCTGGGTTACATAGCATAAACCATGTATGGAAGGAAGGATGACCAGAAATTCAAGGCCACTCTCAGCTTCATAGCAGGTTGGGGGCCAACTCTGCCTATAAGTGACACCTTGTCTCAAAAACAAACAAAAAAACCCCCTAATTTGGTGGGGCTAGGGATATAGTTTAGGGGCAGAGCTCCTGGTTGTGCATGTACAAGACTCTAGGTTCAATCTCTTGCACCAAAAAGTGGATACTGCTGTTATCAAGAATATAAGGACCCAGGTGGTGGTGGCACATGCCTTTAGTCCCTGCACTCTAAAGGCAGAGGCAGGCGGATCTAGGAATATAAGTAAATAGGTTTAACATGCACAAGCCCTTGACCCAACAGCATTCCTAATTATATGTTCTCACAAAAGGAAAAGTCATATCAACGATAATGGTGATGGTTAGGAAACAGCCTAAAAGAGAGCTCTGCACATAAACTGTGGGAGCCACGCTGCCTGATGCTCCTGCAGGACTGTGTGGCATGGTCTTGGATTGGTGGCTCTGGAGAGCAAGGATACATGGTTTATGAAGTAGCTGACTAATGGTACTCTCTCAATGCGGTTGGATCATAATTCCCAGAAGCTTTTATTACCCTTTCTTTCTATGACAAAAGAGGCTTTGAAGATGCAATTGGGAGAGCCAGAGGCAGTGCTGGACTACCCAGGTGAGTGAGTGTTATCTAACACCGTCTTCTCTGCAGTTGTATGCCAGGAGCTATACACCTGTGGTCACAGTAACACAAAGGCTGGGACAAGAGAATCACAAGTTCAAGACCAGCCTAAGCTACATAGCAATACCCTGTCACAAAACTTTCTCTCAAACAAAAGGTCATTAAAAGATTTTGTAATGTATCATTTCTGTGTTCCCAGTACCCAAAGGGTTTCTGGTCTGTAGATTTATCTTACTATGGATTTACTAAAAGAACTAATAATGCAATAGACATCTTTTGTATGTACTGTTTGTGTTTTGCAAATCTGCAGAAATGTTTTTGTGGTGATATATTATTTATAATTTATTAAAGCTTGTCTGAGGATTCAGAAAGTAAAGTAAGCCACAAGAGGTAGAAGCCAGGCACACACCTTTAATCCCAGAAGCCAGAAGCTAGGTGGTAGTAATACACACCTTTAATCCTAGGACTCAGGATTAAGAGATAGATGGGTCTCTCTGAGTTCAAGGGTACCCAGTGAGGGATACATGAGATTGAATCAGTCTAAAAGAGTAACAGATCACAAGCCTTTAATCCCAGCATTAGAAAGGTATAAAAGATAGAACAGGGTCTTCAGGATTCAGTAGGATTCATTCTCCAACCACACTTAGGAGAGGCATCAGTTTGAGGGTTGGTGAGAGCTCATGGAGACAGGATCAGCCCTTTCAGCCTGAGGTACAGATGAGAAGCTAGTGGAAGCTGCTTTGCTTTTCTGATATTCAGCTTGAAGTTTGAACCCCAATATCAGTCTCTGGGTCATTTATTATTTGTGTTACATGTTTCAATAAGTCCTCTGGGTCAAATAATACGAATAGTTACATTATTTTAGAAATTACTAAAAGTCTTTAAAATCATTGTAACTAATTATATTCTTTCAATAGCAAGTAAGACATATTTTTAATACTTATTGCATGGGTGGGGGCTGCATGCCACAGAACTCATACGGAAGTCAGAGGACAGTTTTTACCCCTAGAATGTTTCCTGCCCTTTCAGCTCCTCCAAAGCACCACTTCCTGTAGCATGTGGGTCATGTCTCTGTTCTGGCCTGTATTAGAGCAGCATGTAGTTGGCAGGCTAGGGATGATGTTTAAACATGACAGTCAGAAGGGGACTTGCTTGCCACACATGGAAAGTGGCATTTTTCCTCTGTGTATGCATCAATGCTTCCAATTGACTGACCATGTCACACAGGTGGGCGCTCTTTTGCTAGCTGCTTGGTGAGTTTATTTTGATCCTATCTGAGGTGAAACAAGGTCCTTTACAGAACTTTAAAACGAACTTGACAATGAGTCATTGACACCCAAACACTGCTCAGTTGCTAACTAAAACACAGCTGGGAGGCAGCCTTCCCTCCTCCCACTCCCTCTGACTCACTGAAGAAGTCACCACACCTGATGTACTGCCCCAATCCCAACAAAGCCTCCTTACTCGTTACAGTGTGACCAGCCAACAAAGAGTTGTCCTTGTTAAGCCTGGTGGTCACCCAGATTATTTCCTGTATGTGTCACAAACCCCAGGACAGGCAATTACTTAATTGCCTGCTTTCCAAGTGGCTAACCTTCTGTTCAGGACTCAGAATTCTTTGTTTATGACATTTCTGTGAAGTGACCTTTTACTTAAAAATAAAAGCAGCTCTTTACACCTCTGTAAAGAGTCGAGTACTGAGGATTGAACTATCAGCCACTTAGTGTCCTGCACTATATCCCCAGCCCAAGAAGAGGATTGTAACATTGCAATTATGAGGCTAGAAATATAGAGTCAGAGTACTTGTCTAGCAGGGGTCTCAGCCTCATCCCCAGTATTGCAATACAAAATGAAATTTAATGCAGTGGTGGTAACAGATGTTATTAATCCCAGCACTCAGAAGGCAGAAGCAGGCAGATCTCTAGAGGCCAGCCTGTTCTACAGAGTTCCAGAACAGCCAGAAATACACAGTGAAACCCTGTCTTGAAATGCACCTCCTGTCTTAATTTATGAAAAGTGGTGCTGGAGAGAAAGATGCTATTCAGCAGGTTCAAGCAGAGGTTTTTTTTTTGTTTTTTTTTTTTTTGTTTTTTTTTTTTTTTTTTTTAAATCAGGGAAAGGGATCATAAAAAAGGGAAAGGGAAGTGGGGAGATGGGCATCCAGAGATAGGAAGAGCTGGAGAGAGAAGAAAGGAAAGAGTGAGAGAGAGGGGGAGAGAAAGAGAGGGAGAGAGGGGGGAACAGACAGAAAGAGGGAGAGAAAGAAAGAGAACAGGATGGGAGGTGGGCAGGGCCCTTTTAAAAGGGAACACAGTGAGTGAATATGCACAGGTAGTGCTCTTAGTGGCTGCAGCTGAGGGCATATCCTGTCAGAAACCCAAGGACAGACCAGTACAGATGCTTGAATACTAACACCCCCCTACACACACACAAAGAGAAAAATTAAAAACAGAAAGCAAATAGGAAGCACAAAGTGTTGCTTTGGTTTGATGCTTCATAGAGTTGCCCGTCTGAAATTTGCTACTTGAGAACTCCTCTTATGTGCAATGATGTGACTGGGGGGTGGGGGACATCTGTATTTTCTCTTGAGAAAGGACTTCCTGACTGGTGTCAGGAGACTGTCAGGTCTTCCTAGACATGGACTTTTACACGGCTGAGAGCTGCAAGAGTAACTGGGAATAGATTGGAGGAACCCTTCCACTAATAAGCAGAGTTACTGTCAATATCCCTGTTGTGTGGAGTCACATTCCCCACCCACCCACCCCATTGTAATACCCCGATTTTGGCTTCTTTTCAATTTTATGAGTGTTTTGGCTGCATGTATGTCTGAGCACCATGTATTTGTCTTGTGCTAGTGGAAGCCAGGATTGGGCATCAGATCAACAGACACTTTGTGAGTTACCATGTACTCTGGAAAAGCAGCCAGTGCTCTTAACTGCTAAGGCCAGTCCCATGCTTTTCCATATTTTTCCAAGATCCTAAGACACATCATTATTTATTGGAGACCATTTTGATATTTTGTTTTAAATTTATTATTATTATGATATGCATGATATTTGCATGAGAGAGAAAAAGGGAGACAGAGATAAGACCTTTACTGTAATAATCTTTAAAAACTAGTGGAAGTGAAGCAACTTGGAGGTTGTACATGCCATGGTATGTATGTGAAGGTCAAACAACAATGTGTAGCTTTTAGCTGTGTTCCTGGGCTCAAACTCAAGCCACCAGTGTTGTGGGATAAGTATCTCTCTCCATTGAGCTATCTCACAGGCCCCTACTGTCAAGGTTTTGCATAAGGACACCACTCCTAAATACCCTTGTGTGGTCTCTCTCCTTCCTTCAGACCCTGAGCAAATATGAAGAATACTAGATCTTCAAAGTTTTTGTGTAGAATCCATAAAAGTGATACATTTGCATCTAAAAGATATACTGGCATCAGCTCTTGACCTGTCTGATGTTATTCAAACATCAGAGATAAGTAGAGACCAGTGTGTTAATAATCCCTATAGATTTACTAGACATGATTAAGAGATACTAATTCATGTTGAACTATAAGTTTTCCTCCTTGCTCATTAGACTGTTCCCATTCATATTATACATACACTATTTCTGTTCTCACTGTCTCAGCTGGTTGTGTACAACTCAACTGCCTGTAAGTATTAAATATCTTTTGGTGGGGGGAGCATCAGGAGTCACATGTTGTATTTAAGTGACTAAGCCATTGTTCTCAAACAACATTGGTATAGTCAAAGTATTATATAGTCATAGCATTTATGGAATGTTCCTTGCAAAGGATAATTGCTAGTATCATATTTAACATGTTGAATAACTTCAGAAGAATTGATTTGATTACACTAGGAGCTGCTAACACATTCAGTAGAGGATTGAGAGAATGACAAGTGAAGGAATCTCAGGTTACCTAAGGAGTCAAACCAGGAGTGGCTCCAGGGTTGGCCTCATGCTAGCCTGAGACTGAATTCCTGGGGCTGAGTGGCAGTTGGTAGCAGTTAGAACTGGGGTGATTTGTAAGTTTTGTTAAGGGATGGAGGGAAGGCAGAAGACAAAAGGCACAGGTGATAAGGAAGAGGAAAATGAGAATTGAACTATTTAATACATTAAAAAACTTCAAATTTTTTATTTTACTTTATGTGTGGATGTTTTGCCCAAATGTATGTCTGTGTACCACATGATTGCCTTGTGCCCGTGAAGGCCAGGAACTGGAGTTACGATGGTTATGAGCTGCCATGAGGGTGCTAGGAAATGAACCTGGGAACTCTGGGAGAAAACCCAGTGCTTTTAACGGCTGAGCCATCTCTGCAGCTCCAGCATATTTGTTTGTGTCAAACTGAGTTTTAACTAATGAAGCTTTAAAAAATTTACATTAGTTTAAATGTTTTATCATTTATTTGTATATGTGTGTGGCACAAGCCAAGATGTATGTGTAGAAGTCAGAGGACAACCTATAGGAGTTAGTTCTCTCCTTCCATCAAGTAGGTACTGGGGATTGAGCTCAGGTCACTGGGTCTGGAAGCAAGCATCTTTGCCAGCTGAGCTGTCTCGATGGCCCTACACTAATGTATTTTCTTGAGTGTATATATGGTTGGGCATACACAGTGCACCTGTAGCCATTAGAGGTCAGTTTTTGGGAATTGGCTCTTTTCCTTTTGCAATGACTTTTAGGGATTGAACTCAGATCATCAGACCTGATTGGGACACTTTAATCTGCAGAGCCATCTCCCAGCCCCTAAGGAAACTTAAAAAAACAAAAACAAAAACAAAAAAAAAAAAAAAACAAAACAAAAACCCAGAAATCTCCCAGAGGCGAACTATTTCTCCATGGTTCAAAACACAAACTAGAGAAGACTCTGCTTTGGGAAAGCCCCAGCAGTCTCATGAAACATCCCTCTATTTATGTCACCGAGAAAAAATAGTACTTATTTCTGAAGAACTTTGTCTACAGTACAGAGTTATGTTAATGAGAATAGTTGGAGACTCATGAGCTGTGGTGTACAGGAGCCCGTATCTTAGGAGTCTCAACTAAAATCCTGTTTTGCTGGCAAGGAAGGTGAATGATTCAGTAGCAGGCACTTAAGGCTTTCATTTGCTAAGTCACTGGACTATGAAGGAAAGTTTTTTTTTTTTGTTCCTCAGCTAACAGTACCCCAGAGTGTGATTCTGCAGAAGTTGCCAAGCAACATTGCAGTTAGGACAACACTGGGAGGGGAAGGAACTCTCAATTTGACTTCTCCAGCCCAGGGCAAGTGGGTGGAACCCTCCTGTCTAGTACATCATGTACTGTACTTGGAGGAGCATGAAATTTAAAAAATCAGAATAGCCACCAAAAATTTCAGTTAGGACAAACAATAACACCATGCCTTGTGCTTAGCTGGAGGGGGTGGGGCCTGGGTCTTTTAGTCAGTTGGGAACTTCTATCATAAAGATCATTACTGGGTTTTCCTTCAATAACTTCCAAGGATTAGAGGCAGGGTGGTGGTCAATGGAGCTGTAGAAACCAAACTTGGTTCAGCTCTTGGTGGGAGATAAGATAAAGTGAACAAAATAAATGGCAGTGCATGTGACACAAGGTAAAGTGTGTGTGTGTGTGTGTGTGTGTGTGTGTGTGTGTGTGTGTGTGTGTGTGGTGCTGGAGGTCAGTCACCCAGGGCCTCCAAATGCTATGTAAGTGTCCTACCATTGAGCAGTATCGCAGTCCCCCAGTCCCTGTCGATGATAAGAACATTTCATAATCTATATAAGAGCACATTGTATTTCAGCATAACATTACACTGTTGCTGAGCCCTGTTTTGACTTTTTTTTCCCCTTAAAGACAGATCCTCATATAACCCATATTGGTCTCTTATTCTTTTTTTTAATTAATTAATTTTTTGGTCTAATATTCTTTATGCACCCTCTTGAACTCTGATTCTCTTGCCTGCACCTCTAGGTGCTGGGAATACAGGTATATGCCACCACATTCAGTTTATGGGGCACCAGGGGTTGAACCTATAGCTTCAAACGTGTTAAGCTACATCCCCAGTCAACTGTTTTCACTTTTTTGGATGGGGTCTCACTCTCAGTCTAGGATGGCTTTGCATTTACAAAGATCCTCTTCTCCCATTTCAGTCTCCAAAGTGCTAGGATTATAGACAGGCACAAGTCACCTTGTCTTGTTTTTTATTTTTCATGACAGCAAATGTGGAGGTCAGAGGACAACTTCTGGGAGTTGGTTCTTTCCTTCTACCATGTAGGCTCTGGGGCTAGAACTCAAATTGTTAGGCTTGGTTGCAGGCACCTGTAACCATCTCACTACCAGGCTGGCAGTTATTTTTACTTTCATACTATCATACCATACAATGTCTGGGAACTTACCTCTTCTATTCTTCCTGAGGACCTGGGAATCCAAATCCTAGGTCTATGGACCAAGAGTTCTTTCTATCTGGAATCAATATCCTTTGGGCCACCTAGGCTTACTTTGAGGGTCCCCCAGTTTAGGGAGGTAGGCAGGTGGCCTAATACCAAATACTATTAATAGTGTTTAGCTCTAGGAAGGGAAATTGGGATGGGAATGAAAGGGAGATCTGGGAGACTTCTGAACCATTTAAAATTCTATTATTTGAAAGAAGGGATGGGGGCTGGAGAAATGGCTCAGAGGTTAAGGGCACTGACTGCTCTTCCAGAGGACCTGGGTTCAAGTCCCAGCACCCATTTGGCAGCTCATAACTGACTATAACTCCAAGATCAGGCAATCTCACACAGACATACATGCAGTCAAATCATCAATGCATATAAAATAAAAAATAAATTAAATATTAAATAAAAGAAAGAAAGAAGAGGTGGAGGACCTTGGAGGGGAAAGAAAAGTATAATGTCTGTTATAGCGACTTTCTGTTCATAATCCTATGGGACAAAGAAACAAACCATCTAACATTTTAATTAAGGATACATATATCAGCTAAAAGATAGTGAACACCAAAGCCACATGAGAACACTGCAATAAACTAGATAGAGACCGTTTAGTCCTTGAGGGTAGGGATAGTTAACAAATATCTGCTTAGTAGGTGGTACAAACCAGGAAAGGCTATAAAGCAGAGTGTTGTAAAGTGGAAGGTGTTAGAGCTTGTGTGTGTGTGTGTGTGTGTGTGTGTGTGTGTGTGTGTGTTTGTGTTTGCAGAGCCAGCAGAATTTTTTGTTGTTTTTGGTATTTTATTTCCCTCCCCCAACTGAATACCAAACCCAGGATCCCAAGCTTGCTAGGCAAGCAAGGGCTCTACCACCACTGAGTTAAATCCTCAACTCCTCCTTTTTTTTCAAGACAGGGTTTCCAGACAAGTTATTTTTCGTGTGTGTGTGTGTGTGTGTGTGTGTGTGTGTGTGTGTGTACTAGAGTGTACATGTGGAAGTCAAAGGACAGCTTGTGGGAGCTGGTTCTTTCCTTCCAGCACATGGGTCTTAGGGATCAAATTCAGGTTGTCAGGTTGGTGGCAGATGCCTTTATTTACTAATGGAGCCATCTTGTTGCCTGTACAGAATTCCTGCATAGAAGGGGCTCAGAAGCATCTGCTTAATTGGGACAAGTATTTAAGGGGCTTTACCTAAAAACACACTAAGATAAATCTCACTTAAAATCAGTTTTCTAAAATGACTGTTCTTTATATGTCATATAAAATTGAGAAATTGTCAACTGTCTATAACAAAGAATAGAGGAAGGGAGGTGTGAAAAGGAAGGTGATGGAGATCACCTCCAGGGCTCTGGCCATGGTAGATCAGATAACACTGCTCCGTGAAATAGACAAGTGTGAAGTTCTTGTCCTGTGCAGAACTCAAGGCAAGTGTGCAATCCCTATGGTGCACTCCATAATCCCTAAACTCCACAGGTAGAGGCTGAAAGATGGAGACCACTCTCTGCTATCACACAGAGAACACAAACTCAGCATCAATACAGTTTGGGCTGGTATATGAAAAGACAAATTTAGACAGCTGTGGTGACTTCATAGCATCAACTGGGATCTCAGGAAATCTTCCTTGTCATGTGTTAGCTAAAATGGGATTTTATTAAAAATTCAGCTTGGCAGGGCTGAGAGACGGCTCTCAGGGTAAAGGTCTTTGCAGTGAAAGCCTGACAAAGATGAATTGGATCACTGGGATTCATGTTGAGGTTAATGACACTCCGAGTTCACACCACAGCACATTTGCATGTGCACATGCACACTGATATAATTTATGTTTGAGACAAGGCGGTACTGTGTAGCTCTGACTGGACTGGAACTCACAGAGCTAAGCCTGCCTCTACCTCCCAAGTGCTGGATTGTGTGCCACCCACCTGCTAATAATAATAATAATAATAATAATAATAATAATAATAATAATAATAATAATAACAACTTTCAAATTAGCTTGGAAGCCAGACCTGGTGCCTCACATTTGTAATTGAAGGGTTAACGACCCAAGGAAGGCCTCACCCAGGTGAGCTGAGAAACTCTGGCAGAGGAGTTGACAAGACGATAAAACTTGACCACCAAAAGGTCAACATACCAATCTCCTCTGGTATTTACAACTTTGAGACAGTTTAACTGGAACAGATCTGCAGAGGGAAATCAGACCCAGAAGTTCCTTTTTTTGTCCTGTGAAACCCCCAAACTCCCTGCACCACGGTGAAGTCTCCACCTCTGAAAAGAGACTGCTGTTCTTCATTGCTCTAAAAAAAAAAAAAAAAAAAAAAAAAAAAAGACAATTTGCTCCTATTGACGTCGGCTTTTCTTATTTTCAGGTCACCTTGATCAATCCTGATCTAACAACAAAGCCAGCACTTGGGAATCTGACGGTCCTGTGAGTTAGAGGCCAGCCAGGCTACACAGTGAAGATCAGTGAACCCCAGCCAGTCACCCTGGCCTGGCAGGACACAGACCTATAATCCCAGCACTCTGGAGGTGGAGGTTGGGAGGCCTTCCAGGGGTTCAATTAATCTGGGCTACACTGCAAAGTCTGGCCTCAAAAAACAAAAACAAAACAAAAAAAAAACCAAAAAAAAACCCAATTTGACTTTTCAGCCTTTGAAGTGTTAAAAAACAGTATACACAATATCATAAAAGTTAATACTCATAACTACAATAAAAGTCTAGAAATAAGTATGAATAGCTTTTATCCTGATAATTGAATCTATACAAGGAAACATTGTATTTTCTACTGATATCCTAAATTCCCCCAAAGTGGGCTCTAATCACTAGTAAAAAAGGAAATCACTTTTCTTTTAGACGTTGGTCTCTAAGATTCCCACTTCAACAATGAATGCTAAAACAAAACAACAAAAGCCCTAAAACAACATGGAGAAAGTCACAATAGTTTACAAAATAGAAACACATGGTGTGTGTGTGTGTGTGTGTGTGTGTGTGTGTGTATACTGATATTAAATTACAGTTTGTCAACTAGTGGTATTTTTTTTTTCCTGATTTATTTTTGTTTTTTTTTTTCCAGGA
The DNA here is from genome assembly GCA_030556225.1 of Cricetiscus sungorus. Classification (NCBI taxonomy): domain Eukaryota; kingdom Metazoa; phylum Chordata; class Mammalia; order Rodentia; family Cricetidae; genus Cricetiscus; species Cricetiscus sungorus. The sequence goes on from JANBXA010000007.1 coordinate 70,592,135, forward strand.
TAGGATTTCTCTGTGTAACAGCCCTAGCCGTCCTGGAAATAGCTCTGTAGACCAGGCTGGCCTCGAACTCAGAGATCGCCTGCTTCAGTCTCCCGAGTGTTGAGATTTAAGACCTGTGCCACCACCACCTGACATTTCCTGAATTTTTTGAGACAGCACAGGGGCTTTTCTGATCCTTCTACCTCAGCTTCCAGGCTGCTGGAATTACAGGTGTGTGTGTGCACGGGCGCGCAAGCACTCACAACCATTACTTAGGTTTTGTTTATTTCCTCCTGGGGCCAATCAGTTCGGCCAGCACATTCTCACGTGCTAGCGAACACATATAAACACTACGGTTGCATGGTTGGCATTAGGTCTCGTGGTAGGACCGACAACCACCGACAAGTGTAGCTGTGAGGGACACAGGACTGGAGTGGCCACCTCAGTGGACGCCCAGAACACGGTCACCGTTTCCGGCTCAGACCGCCACTCCGGAACGTGACGGTACACAGCCACGCCCCGAATGCCCCAGGGGTCCGGCCTCAGAACCCGGGGTTGGGCCAGGCTTCTGGGCGTCCCTAAGTGCTGCATGGATGCTTCCGAACCCGGGGACAGAGGCTGATGCTGATGCAAGCGGGCCGCGGGACCGGACGGGAGATGCGCTCCCACGCCCCTCCTCGCGGGGCGGCTCCCGGCAGGCTCCGGTCCTCTAGGCGTAGAATGTAGAAGGACATTCTCGCAGTCCAGGCCCGCTCATTGGTGCGCCACGCCGCGACCCGCCCAGCGCTGGAGGCGCGCCGAGGCTGTGGGGCGGGGCCTGCGAGTTCGCGCCAAAATCGCGTAGCTGGTTCCTCCCCCGCGGGCTACGTCGCGCCCTCCCCGTTTTTTCAAACCCGGGGCTGGGCGGGGATTGGTGGGCTGGGCCCTCACGTGGTTAACGGTCGCGGGAAGCCGCGGAACGCGAACTTGCGGCCGAACTTGCGGAGACCTGTGGCTCGTACCCGGACTGGCCAGCGTCCGCTGAATAGACCGCGCCGCCGCCGCCGCCGCCGCCGCGTCGGGAGCTGGGAGCGACTCGGGGCTGCCGCCCCGGGTGCTGCCGCCGCCGCCGCCACCACGCAGGCCTGCTGCAGCCCCAGCCCGGCGCGCCGGATCGCACGTGGCGGACCCGCCCCCTGTGCCAGCCGCGACCTGGACGCCGCCGGCCTGTGCTCGCCTATCCTCGGCTCTCCGGTGCTCCGCCGCGACTGCAGCCGGAAAATGAGCTTCCTGAGCCGGCAGCAGCCGCCGCCCACCCGCCGCGCCGCGGCCGCCTGCAGCCTGCGGCAGAAACTCATCTTCGCACCGGGCAGCGATTGCGAGGAGGAAGAGGAGGAGGAGGAGGAAGGCAGCGGCCACAGCACCGGGGAGGACTCGGCCTTCCAGGAACCCGATTCGCCGCTGCCGTCTGCGCGCAGCCCCGCCGAGGCCGAGGCCGAGCGCCGTCGCTCGCCGGGCGCGGAGCCTAGTAGCCCCGGAGAGTTGGAGGACGACCTGCTGCTGCGGGGCGGCGGCGGGGGCGCAGAAGCATCGGGTGGCGGCGCCGAGGGCGACTCTTGGGAAGAGGAGGGTTTCGGCTCGTCGTCGCCGGTCAAGTCCCCGGCGACCGCCTACTTTCTGGGTAGCTCATTTTCGCCGGTGCTGTGCGGCGGCCCCGGGGATGCGTCCCCGCGGGAGTGCGTGCCGCCGCGGGCCTTGGAGGGCCCCTGCTCGCCGCAGCCCGACTATCCAAGCACCCCGCCGCACAAGACCTTCCGCAAGCTGCGACTGTTCGACACGCCGCACACGCCCAAGGTTAGCGGGGGACGCGGGCGACCCGGTTCCAGGGACTTTAAAAAAAAAAAAAAAAAAAGGCCGCGGCACTGCAGCCGGACGCAACGCTGTCGGGGTTCGGTTACATAACCGCCCCGCCGCACCCCACTTGCTGTCCTGTGCCGCCACCAAAAAAAAAAAAAGTTGGCATCCCCTATTTTTGGCTCCGTTCAGATTCAGAAGTTGTCGGTTAAGATTATGTAACTGAACAATGGGCTTGGTCTGTAATTTCTTCATTTTACAAAGGGGTTGGTTCCCGCTGTCCAGGTGGCTGAGGATTTGGCCCTGATAGTGCGGTATGTTAGGATGCCGGATTGGTGCAGGTCACCTGACACTCCGAGCCATATGGTGCCTTTTAAACCCAGTGATCGGGCCTGTAATTTGGGAAGCACTGATAGAAGGAGTTAGGTTTATTGAAGGTTTTTTTTTTTTTTTTTTTGGTACCCCCCCCTCCTGTGGTTTTGTGTTATATGGCGTTAGGGAGGCTGCAATACCCTTTGGGAGTTCTCTGTGTTTACAGTCACGAAGTCATGAATATACCAGGTAGCTTTTGATTGTCTTTCTGGATTTAGTATTAGGGAAGCATTGTGTTTTACCCTGGGTTGGCTCTGAGGTTTTGTTGGTTTATGTGTCAAAGTTAATGAGTTCAGCATCCGTCCGGAATAGCTTGTGAACATAATATATTATACACTATCACTGGTAATACTTTAGAAGTCACACACAAACAAAATTAAGATCCGATACTTCTCCAGATTAAGACAGGCATGGCACCTGTAAGTTTAACGGAAAGAAGCCTTTTAAAGGGAGTCCATTTATTGATTTCCATGCACCCTTAGTCATAAACCTCGAGAATACGTGTGTTTTGAACGTTGCTGTTTTTTTTATTAGCCGACTTGCCCAAGGCATAGTCCCTCTAGTAGTGAGGGGAGGAGTCCAGTGAGGTAGCCTTCAAAAGCCCTCTTGAGGTGCATGTGGGGACTTTTTGAGACCGATCACTTTTATTTTTAGAATGTTGAAAGAGCCTGTTAATTTTTAGCCACTGGTAGGAACTTTGTATTAGTCACTGTAAATATTCCTTTTAAGGACTCGGTACCGGTTTTTACTTTGCAGTCTTTTACAGATAAGTAGTTAGTATTCAACCTGACCCGTAAGTCAGCCACTGTTTATTTTACTTGAAACATGAGGAAGGCCTGTGTGTTGCCCTTCCCTTGTGCTTTCTTTTCTTTCCCCAAGTGGGGTAGTGGGGCCTTTCTGGCATGGGTTCTTCATTCACTCTGTGTGATGCTTTTGGGCTACGCATCAGCTGCTTAGAAAGGCCAGTTGAAGGCTGTATCCTGAAGATTGTCTTTCCCTTTCCTAGAGTTTGCTTTCCAAAGCTCGAGTAATTGATTCCAGCTCTGTTAAACTCCGGGGTGGTTCTCTATTCATGGACACAGAAAAATCAGGAAAAAGAGAATTTGACACACGGCAAACTCCTCAAGTGAATATTAATCCTTTTACTCCGGATCCTGTATTGCTTCATTCCTCAGGACAGTGTCGTGGGAGAAAGAGAGCATATTTTAATGAGTAAGTCGTTATAGTTTGGTTCCTCTATACACCTAAGATGGGTTCCTTGTACTATCAGAATTCTGTTTCTACTGAATGGCTCTCAGGAAATAGATTATGAGCTGTAGGAAAGAAAGTGGTGTAAGAAAGGAAATGAATAAAAAACTGACTCCTGGAGAGATGGCTTAGGTATTGAGAGCTCTCGCTGTTTGTGGTTTAGTTCTCCGGTTTAGTTCTCAGCGCCCATGGTGGTGGCTTACAAATGGCTGTTACTCTGGTTCCATTGTCCTTTCTGACTTCTTCAGGCAGTAGGCATGCATGTGATGCTCATATATGCAAAACACTTATACACAAACCTGTTTTAAAATTATATAAAATACTTAGACCAGGCAGCAGTGGTACACGCCTTTAGTACAAGCATTCAGGAGTCAGAGGTAGGTGGATCTCTTGAGTTCCAAGACAGTCTGGACTGTTACACAGAGAATCCCTGTCTTGAAAAACAAACAAAAAAGCCTGGATTTCTCTTTTGTTTTAGATAATTAATTTAAATGTGTGTTAGTGTTTGACTTCATGTATGTGCCCCTGGAACTGGAGTTGTAGACAGTTGTGAGCTACCTGTGGTTGCTGGGAATTGAACCAGGATCCTCTGGAAGAGCAGCCAGTGCTCTTAACCAGTGAACCATTTCTCTAGCCCCAAGCCTAGATTTCTTCTCAAACATCTAGTGTCAAACTAATCTGAGAGTGTTGTTATTATCACATGTATTTATTTTGTGTGTGTGAAGGTCACACATGTGGAGGTTGACTTTAGGGACTTTCACTGTGTGGGTCCCTGCTCTTGAACTCAGGTATCAAGAGGTGGCTAGAACCTTCACCCTGTGAGCCACTGTTTCTCAACCTTCCTAATGCAATTTACATATTTAATACAATTTCTCGTGTTGTGGTGACTCCAAACCATAAATTATTTTTGTTGCTACTTCATAACTAATATTGCTACTGTTGTGAATTGTAGTGTAAATATCTGATATGTGTTTTACATTACCCCAAAGGGTTCTTGAGTCACAGATTGAGAACTGCTGCTCTGAGCTATCTTGATGGTCAGAGATTTGATTTTAAAAAAGCTTTAATTTTGGTCTGTGTAGTAGTAATCTCAGTAGGGATTTTTTTTTTAATCAGTTGAGTCAAATTTTAGGCTCATAAATTAACTATATTTTTTATTTCAACCATTAAAAATCCATTTCACTCTATAGTTAGTAGGTAAAGTTTTTAATCTTAAGTTGATGTGTGTTCTGAAAAATTGGTAAAAACACACATTTTTTTTTTCAGTTCCTCTGAAGACATGGAAGCCAGTGATTATGAGTTTGAAGATGAAACAAGACCTGCTAAAGTAAATAGCTTTTTATAATAATATGTCTGCGTGTTATGTAAACAGCAGAACCTAGTGTAGAATAATTTTTAAGTTTCATATCTTTGTATTAGACATGGCTACTCTCCTTTATTACAGAGAATTACAATTACTGAAAGCAATATGAAGTCACGGTATGCAACTGAATTTCATGAGCTGGAGAAAATTGGTTCTGGAGAATTTGGTTCTGTGTTTAAATGTGTGAAGAGGCTAGATGGATGCATTTATGCCATTAAGCGTTCAAAAAAGCCATTGGCTGGCTCTGTTGATGAGTATGTATTAAATATTTTTGTCTTTTGTCTCCTTTGTTATTGATAAACATTAAGGTTTTAGGTAACGAAATACTCAATGCTCTATTAAAGACTAGGTTTCACTGAGCAGTGGTGGTGCACACCTTTAGTCCCAGCACTCGGGAGGCAGAGGCAGGTGGATCTCTGTGAGTTCCAGACCAGCCTGGTATACAACAGCTAGTTCCAGGACAACCTCCAAAGCCACAGAGAAACCCTGTCTCAAAAACAAAAACAAAACAAAAAAAGACTAGGTTTTATGTAGCTCAGGCTAGCCTTGGTGAGATACTGGTGATTTTTAACTTCCATTCTTCTGCCTCAATTTCTCTGATGATAGAGTTTCAGTGTATACTAAGTCAGTGTGTATAATTCTTAGTTCTCTTAAGTAAGTCACTTTTTAGCATAGTGATAGTTTAAAAGGGTCATTTTTACTTTATGGTGCTTCAGATGATTTGATTTAGTCCAGAGTAGAAATGATTTAACATTCTATTAATATTCTTCTTCTAGGCAGAACGCTTTGAGAGAAGTATATGCTCATGCTGTGCTTGGACAGCATTCCCATGTGGTTCGCTATTTCTCTGCATGGGCAGAAGATGACCATATGCTTATACAGAATGAATATTGTAATGGTAAGTGATATCATATTCATTCATAAACTTTTGAGTTTAAAAAATAAACACCAGCCAGGCATTGGTGGCACACACCTTTAATTCTAGCGCTTGGGAAGCAGAGGGAGGCAGGTGGATCTCTGAGAGTTCCAGGCCAGTCTGGTCTACAGAGCTAGTTCCAGGACAGGCTCCAAAACAATACAGAGAAACCCTGTCTTGAAAAACCAAAACCAAACAAAACAGAAAAGCCACCATGGGTATATTTATTATAATTTTTCGTGTGTGTGTGTGTGTGTGTGTGTGTGTGTGTGTGTGTGTGTGTGGGGTCGGTCTGTCTTTGTAAACCAGGTTGGCCTTAGATTATGTGTGTGTGTCTCTTGTCTGTCTGTCTTTATAAACCAAGTTGGCCTTAGATTCACAGAGATCCACATGCTTTTGCCTACCCAGTATGGGGATTAAAGACATGTGCTACCTCATCTGACTCCCTTTCTCATCTTTCATCCAGAAGAGTAACATGAATTTCTAGTTCGAAAGTCTTATTCTTTCTGTGGCATCTTCTACATACCTCAGTAGTAGAACTTGTTTTATTTCTATTGCCTGTCATTCAGTGCTGAGCTTCCTGAGAAGACAGCATACTGGTAGCCTTGCTCTGGTGTGTGTGTGTGTGTGTGTGTGTGTGTGTGTGTGTGTGTGTGTGTGTGTGTGCGTGCGTGCGCATATATATATATATATATATATATATATATATATATATATATATATATATATATTGTTCCTAGAATACAGCATAGTTTGTGGGAATACAGGAAAGATTATTTTAGTCTGTTGTCTTGGGTCAAACAAGAATAATACAATGAGACGAGGCAATTATAATTAATTTGGCTGTTTTGGATGTTTCAAAGTCTAAGAATATGATATTGGCGTCTGAGGTGGTTCTTCATGCTATATCTTTCCATGTGGAATGTAGGGTTTCACTGTATATTCCTGGATGGAACTCTATCTATGCAGACTAAACTGTCTTCCAAGTCAGAAATCTACTGGCCTTCCTAAGTGCTGGAATTAAATGCATGTGCTACCATTCCTGGTCCTTTTTATTTATTTTTCAATAGCAAATTTTATTATGACAGTCTTTTCTTTGTGTTACTGGCGATTAAACTGAGAACCTCTTGCATGCTCTCAAGTGCCCTATCTCTGAGCTATTTCCTCAGTTCTTTTTGTATTTTGTTTTGTGACTGGTTTCACTAAGCACTTAGCCAGGACTGGCCTTGAGCTCACTCTAGCCTAGGCAGACCTTGTATAATGAGGCCAGACTTAATTTAACATTAATCTCTTCTTGAAGGTATAGCTCTCTGACCTTTACTACTTGAATTTTGGGGTACACATTCAAATCATAAAAATGTTTTCAGTGAATTTTCATTGCATTTAGCCTTTACATTTTGTGTGCTTACAACATTGATGTTGGTTTCTCATAAAATGAAAATGACTGTTCTCTGTTCATCTAATTTTAGCCATTTCTTAAAACCATTCTGAAGTCCTGTTTATTCCCACCATCTGACCAGTCTAGTTTACTGTTAGAATTCATTAATACATCTGTATTAAGTAAGTTATGTTTTTTGTTGCTGGGATTTTTTGTTTGTTTGTTTTTCAAGATAGGGTTTCTCTGTGTAGCCTTGGCTGTCCTGGAGACCAAGCTGGCCTGGAACTCAGTGAGATCTGCCTGTCTCTGCTCCCTGAGTGCTGGGATTAAAGGCGTACACACCCCCACCCCCAAGTCTACACAGTGGGTTGTTGCTATTTTTAAATTGTTTCCATAATGATGAGAGAGGCCACAGAGATGGCTATTGATTCAGAGTGTTTGTTGTGCAATAACAAGTACTAGAATACAAATTCCAGCATCTAGGCAAGTTAGACTTCCTGAATATGCCCTCCCCACCCCTCAGGAAAGCAGAGACAAGAGAATCACTGGTGCTTGTTTGTTTGCAGTGTATCAGAGGAAATGTGAATGAACCCTGCATTCAGGGAGAGATACTGTCTCAAAGAGAGATACCAATACCCTTTTCTATGTTTCATATATATACATATAAGAACATTTACTTACACAAACATAGATATATAATTTTTGTTTAAAAAAAGAGATATAGTTGGGTGTAATCTTTGTTTAAAAAAAAAAAAGAAATGTAGGGCTGGAGAGATGGCTCAGCTGTTAGGAGCACTGGCTGTTCTTTCAGAGGTCTTAGTTCAATTCCTAGCAACTACTTGGTGGCCACACCATCGGTAATGAGACCTGGTCCCCTCTTCTGGTCTGCAGGCATACATGTAGGCAGCCGACTGCACATATCTTTTTAAAAAAAGGAGGGGGTGGGGGGAAAAAAGGAAATATAGCTGGATGTGGTGATGTACCCTTTAATTCCAGTAATTGGGAGTCAGAGGCAAATGGCCAACCAGTAGGGCTACATAGAGACTGTCTCAATAATACATACATACATACATACATACATACATACATACATAGATAAATAAATAAATAAATAAATAAATAAATAAATATTTAAGGTTTAGAAACACTTGGTGGTAAGGTTTATCCTTATTTTCATAAAAACAGTCTTAGGTAATAAAGACCTCTTCCCTTTCCTGGTTTATTTAGAGACTGGGTCTTGCTGTTTAAACTCTGGCTGATCTATAACTTGCTATGTAGACCAGGCTGGCGTAATACTCAAAGATAGCTGCCTGCCCCTTCCTCCAGAGTGCTAAAGGTGATGTGGGTGTGGGTCACCATGCTCTGCTCTGTTTTACTCTCTGGAGGTTTTCCTCCTCAGAAAAAGAGGAAGAAACTGATGAATTACTCTGAGAAAGTGAACTGAGTTGGTTGCTGAGGTTAATAAGTTGAAAGAAAATTTAAATTTTATTTTCCTTCTTAGCACTGAGAATTTAACCTAGGACCTATACATATTCACTGGCATTAAATCCTGCCCTTTTAAAATTTTGAGGCAGCATTTTCTAAGTTATTCAGGCTAGCCTTAAATTCATTTTGTAGTCTAAACTGGCCTCAAACTTCTGCCTTTAGCGTCCCAAATAGCTGGTATTATGTACCTATATCTCTAGGCTTGGTGTTTACATTGTATTTTCTATATTTGTCAGTATTTCCTACAAAAACAATAAATAAAAGTTGATATCCCAAGCAAGTTGAAGAGAGAGATTCTATTAAACATCATTTTCTTGATGGAGAATTGAGGTTGTTCAATATAGAGAAGGGAAAATAAAATGTTTTTGGTAAATGTTAATAAAGGAAAATTAACAAAAATGTTAATTTTTGCTATCTTTTTTAGGTGGGAGTTTGGCTGATGCTATAAGTGAGAACTACAAAACCATGAGCTACTTTACTGAAGTAGAGCTGAAGGATCTGCTTTTGCAAGTTGGCCGGGGCTTGAGATACATACACTCAATGTCTCTGGTTCATATGGATATAAAACCTAGTAAGTATTTTAGATATCTAGCTGTGCTACTTGCAACCTGGATATTGGGAATAAATTATTTCATTGTAGCAATATGACAACATCTTTCTACTTTTGTTTTACTTTTACTTTGGTTTTTTTTTTTTTTTTTTTTTGGTTTTTTTTTGGTTTTTTTTTTGAGACAGGGTTTCTCTGTGTAGCTTGGAGGCTGTCCTGGAACTAGCACTGTAAACCATACTGGCCTTGAACTCAAAGAGATCTACCTGCCTCTACCTCCAGAGTGCTGTGCTGGGACTAAAGGCTTGTGCTACCAATGCCCAGCTCATCTTTCTACTTTTCATTGATTACTTACTAGTATTGTTTTATGATGGGAGGATTTGACATATCCTTCACCCACCCCAACTATCTTAAGTATTTTATGGTTGATTCATTTAAACAGATAAGTTTCAGTACCATACTGGGCATCTGGTTATATCATTTTCTTTTTTCAGGTTTCACTCTTCTACATTTTTTCTTTTTTAATATATAATTTATTTTTATTTTCTGCTCATTGGTGTTTTGACTGCATGTATGTCGTGATGGTGTCAGAATCCCTGGAATTGGACTTATAGACAGACTGGTGAGAGCTGCCATGTGGGTGCTGGGAATTGAACCTGATCTTTTGGAAGAACAACCAGTGCTCTTAACCAATGACACATCTTTCCATTCTCTCTGCTTCTTAAAAATGATAGCCTTAATCCTACAGATAAACTATGCTTAACTGGTAACTTTGTTTCTTATATTTTTAGTTTCTGTCCATCTTATATTTCCTGTAAATTGAAAGGTTGATCTTTTCAAACTAATCATTGCAGGCAAAATGCTTTCCTTACAAAATAGTAACAACAAAAACCAGCTAATGAGCTGATATTGTGGTACACACCTTTAATCTCAGTACTCAAGAGGCAGAACAAGTTGCTGGGCAGTCAGGGCTGTTACACAAACCCTGTTTTGGAGGAAGCAACAATTTTTGATTTATGTATATTTGTGCATATGAGTGAATTTATTTGCAAGCAAAAGTCCTTGAAAACTAGTCAAGCATGTTGAATACCCTGGAGCTAAAGTTAGAGGCATTTGTGAGCCACCATGTAGGTTCTAGCACTGAACCGTTCTCTGAAAAACCAATAAGGACTCTTAACCTAGTAAGTCATCTCTACACTTTTGAAAAGGTTCCTTTAAATTAATTTTTATTTTCATTTTTGTTATGTACACAGTGTTCTGCCTATACATATGCTTGCAGGCCAGAAGAGGGCACCAGATCTCATTACCAATGGTTGTGAGCCACCATGTAGTGCTGGGAATTGAACTCAAGACCTCAGGAAGAGCAGCCAGTGCTCTTAACCTGAGCCATCTTTCCAGACCTAAATTAAATTTTACAGATTAAGAATAACTTTTTTTTTATTCTAAGGGAGAATGTCAGTTTGTACTTTTAAGTAGTTTCATACAAGTTGTGAGTTGCAGTTAAAGTTTTTTCACCTGACTAAAGTTTGTTATAAAGGAAAAAAATTTAGTGGCATGCATCTTTAATACCAGCACTTGAGAGGCAGAGGCAGTGGAAGCCAAGTTTGGTTTACATAGTTAGTCCCAGGAATAAACCTATATCTCAAACAAAAAAGAAAAGAAGAAATATTTGGAATAGGCATGAGATCAGAATCTGTAAGGTTAGGCGTTGCTACTTTATTTTATATTAAGCAACAAATACAATGAATCTTTGTATAACAAAGTTCAAAGGCTAGAAATCCTAACAGACATAAAGTTAAAATTTTTTTTTGAGGTACTAGGGTTGAAAAAAAACTCAAATTTGCAAACATCACCAAAATATAATGTACTATAAAGATGAGTAATAATCATGTGCTAAAATAAATATTCATAAATTTATTAAAATGAAATATGCTGGTCTGGAGAAATGGCTCAGTGGGTAAAAAGTACTTGCTGTGCAAACAAGGGAACCAAAATTTAGATCTTCAATACCTGTGTAAAAACTTAGTACAGAAGGTAGGTGGTGGTGGCTTTGGCCTTTAATCCCAGCCCTTGAGATGCAGAGGCCGGTGGATCTGTGAGTTTGAGGCCAGCCTGTTCCATAGATTGAGTTCCAGGATAGGCTCTAAAGGGACAGAGAAACCCTGTCTCAAAAATAACAAAAACTAACAAACCTGAGTGCAGAAGTGTACATCTATAATTTCAACATAGGAGTGAGATGAGGATAGAGTGGGTCCTGGGAACTCAGTGACTAAAAGTTCCATGTACAGTGAGAGAGCTTATCTCCTAAAATAAGATGAAGAAGGTGGAGGAAAGATCATCTGACATTAATCTCTGGCTCACATACACATGTCATATACCCATATACCAAAAAATAAATCGGACACTAAACTTATGTCAGTTATAGGTTACTTTTAAGAAAAGAAATATTGTTTGTGGTAGGAAATAAGCCTTAAACAGTGTTGGGTTGTAGGTACTGCATGGTAGCTAAATGACTCATTCTTCCATTCCAGCCAGTTTAAAATTAAGTTGTTGGGGCTGGAGAGAGATTCTTTGGTAGTTTAAGAGCTCTGGTTCTTGCACAGAAGCCAACACCCATGTGATGTTTCATAACCATCCATCACTCCATTTGCAGAAGAACCAGTGCCTTGTGCTGACTGAAAAGTTGCTGCGCCCTGATAAGCCTTTCCTCTGATGCAGCAATCCAAATCAGACCAAACCAAACTGAATTAGAAAATAGCCCATGTTTAATGGATTCAACGCTTCCGGATGGCCTTCCAGTCCCTGAGAGGAGATGAAAAATAGAGACCAGAAAACCACACATTTATTTTCTGGGGGCAGTTTAAATACCCTGTAAGAATGTCTTGAGCATCACTGGGGGAGAGGGGGTAATCATTTGGCAGGCTTTCTGAGATGCAGCAGGGTTTGAGGAAATCAGGAGAGAGGGGGGCTTGGGTGTAACTTCTACCATAACATCCCAGACTCTTGGGTGTGTGGATGCCAAGGCCTGGGGGGGGTGAAGCTTGTATTTTGTAACACTGACCTCCACAAGCAACAAGCACACACATGGTACATCACATACACATGCAGGCAAAAACATTCATAAAATAAATGAACAAATCTAAAATAATAAGACTAGTGGGGCCAGGGAGCACTTTAATCTCAGTACTCAGGAGGCAGAGGCAGGCAGATCTCTGAGTTCCAGGTCTACAGAGCAAGTGCCAGGATAGGCTCCAAAGCTACACAAGGAAATCCTGTCTCAAAAAACAAAACAAAAGATGAGTATTTTTTGGGGGGGTATTTTTTGGAGTATTTCCCCCCCCAGTATTGAATTACTGTTAGTTTTTGTATTATTTCTAAGTTAGCAGAATACTGAAGACTAATATATAGGCAAAAGGCTCATATTAAGTGACTCCCAAATGTTGAGAGGTCATTGCTAAATTAACAAATATATTCCCTGCTGGGCAGTGGTGACACACACCTTTAATCCCACACTCTTTGTTTGAGACACGATTTTTTCTGTGTGGCCCTGGCTGTCCTGGAACTTGGTTTGTATACCAGACTGGCCTTGAACTCTCTGAGATCTGTCTGCCTCTGCCTCTGGAGTTTTGGGATTAAAAGGCATAGGTCACCACTCTTGGCTTTATTGACAATATTTATATTTGGCCTTGTTTGTTAAATATAGTTATTATTATTCAACAGGTAATATTTTCATATCTCGAACTTCAATCCCAAATGCTGTCTCTGAGGAAGGAGATGAAGATGACTGGACATCCAACAAAGTTATGTTTAAAATAGGTAAAACTGTTTTGTTAACTATTAATGATAAGTTAAATTAAGAGAGGAGTTGGTGGGGGTGGTTGAGTAAAATAGATGAGGGCATGGTGGGTATGTATGTGCAACAAAATATGTATGGATGTTAGAGGACAAACTTATGCCATAGTCCCCTTGTTCCATCTTGTTTCATGTTGGGGCCTTTTGTTTGTTGTGTACTACTTTGGATGCCAGACTAGGTGGCCTGTGAGTCCCTGGGATTTTCTTGTGTCTGCCTACCATCTCGAGGTAGTTCTGAGTTTGCAAACATGTAGTCTTGTGTTGGCTTTTGCATGGGTTCTGGGGATCTGAACTCTGGTCCTTACTCTTGATAACATCAAACACTTTATGAACTGAGCCATCTTCATAACCCTTTTTCAGAGTATTTGCCTTAATGTAAATACACCATGTATATGCTTGGTGTCCAAAGAGGCTAGAAGAAGCATCCCCAGGGACTTAAGTAACAAGTAGTTGTGAGCTACTATGTGCATGCTGGGAACTGAACTTTGGTCTTCGGCAAGAGCAGCAAGTACTCTCTCTCATATAGTGAGCCATCAGCTCTCCAGCCCCTGTTTATATACTTTGAGACAGAATTTCATGTATTCCATGTATCCTTCTGTGAACTTGCTGTGTAGCCCAGGTAGCTCAGGATCCTGCTGCCTCTACCCTGAGTTCTAAGATGTGTTGCCATGCCTGGTTTATGTGGTTCTAGATACCAAGCCAGGGTTTTGTGCATGTTAGGTGAGAATTCCACTGAGCTACTGTACTTTTTTAATACGTTTAGGTGATCTTGGACATGTGACAAGAATTTCTAGTCCACAAGTTGAAGAAGGTGATAGTCGTTTTCTAGCAAATGAAGTTTTACAAGAGGTAATTTATTTTTCCTTGGTTCATAGTATTTGCTTTGTACCACTTAAGCAGTTGACAGAAGACTGGATTCAAATATGTTGAAAATTAAGCAACTAGTAGACTGAAAGTAGAAAGTAAATCTAAATAATCACCCAGGGATATTTAATCTGGCAAAGGGATATTTAATCTGACAAGGATTCTGATGGCATAGTAAGTTGTTCAGTACACTACAAATGGAACTTCAAAGTTGCATAATTTTTCTAGAGATCAAACTGTCACTGTATTGATAATTAAAATTCACATTTCCATCGACCCAGAATATATAGCCACAGAAGTTTTTCCTATACAAATGATCATGTATAAAAAACAATGTGAAAAGTGTTGTATTTACTAGGGAAATGAGAGATAATTATGGCATAGTATGTCACATAAAGTCTATTTATTAAGTTTCCTCATCTTCTCCATGCACATTGTCTGCATGTGCATCCCCAAAGGCATGGTGTGTACTTCTGAGCATGTCATTGGGCAACTGACATAGCAGCATCTATTTTTAGATGTGTATTTAACCACCCCCAAGTTTATTTGTAATTTTAAAAAAAAAATCTTCCTAAATTTAGCAGCTTATTTTCTGAATAGATGCTTAAATGTGGGATTGGAAAGGTTTCTATGTGATTTTACATAGACCATAATGGTGTGCCATATTTTATTTTGACTACTGTCTTATTTTTTTCTCTTTTAAATTTTACAGAATTATAGCCATCTACCGAAAGCAGATATTTTTGCTCTTGCTCTCACAGTCGTATGTGCTGCTGGTGCTGAACCCCTTCCCAGAAATGGAGACCAGTGGCATGAAATCAGGCAGGGTCGATTACCTCGTATTCCACAAGTACTTTCCCAGGAGTTGACAGAGTTGCTAAAAGTGAGTATTTTTTATGTGGAGTACTCTATTAACACCTCGACATAAAAGTATACGTAGTAGTCTTTTATGTTTGGTTGGGTGTTTTAGAGACATGATCTCTGTAGCTCTGGCTATCCTGTAAACTATGTAGACAAGGCTAGCTTCATACTCAAGATCTGCCTCTCACTCCTGAGTGCTGGGACCTAAAGGCATGCACTACATCTGGCCATAAGTAGTATGTTATTTTCTGTTTTTTCCAGACTGGGTTTTTCAAGTCTTGGCTATCCTGAAAATTACTCTGTATACTAGGCTGGCCTTGAACTCAGATCTGCCTGCTTCTTCCTCTTGAGTGGTAGGGTTAAAGGCATGTTCCCTGCCAGACAGTGGTGGTGCATGCCTGTAATCCCAGCATTTAGGTGGATGTCAGTGAGTTTGATTGCCAGTCTGATCTACAAAACAAGTTCCAGGACAGCCAGGACTGTTATACAGAGAAAACCTGTCTTGGGTTGGAGGGGTGAGGGGAGTAGGGAAGGCCTGTGCTTCCATGTCCAGCAGTAGTGTTTAACTACAATTTTGATTTTGTTTCTCAGGTTATGATTCATCCTGATCCAGAAAGAAGGCCTTCAGCAGTGGTGCTGGTGAAGCATTCAGTGTTGCTGTCTGCATCTAGAAAGAGTGCAGAACAGTTACGAATAGAATTGAATGCTGAAAAATTCAAAAATTCTCTTTTGCAGAAGTAAGGAGTTTGTTGTTTTTTTTTTTTTTTTTGTTTCGTTTTTGTTTTTTTGTTTTTTTAACTGTCATTCTGTCATTCTCTTTGGTTCTCCAGTTTTGAGAAATCATTTAGGGTTTTTGTCAAACTTTGTAATATGTATTTTATGAGTACTAAGTGGGATTGGAGTAGTGTGGCTCAGTTGGTAAGGTTTTCCCACATAAACATAAGGGCCTGAAATTGCAGAAACTTAGTTACTAGCCCACTTGTGAAAATCTGAGCATTTTTTTTTTTTTTTTTGACAAAATACTTATTTTAAATTAGATACATAGCTGCTATGAACTAAGTAACAGTATTAACTACCACCTTACGTATAAGTCAACAATGCTTTTGTGGGCACATAGTCTTGTGTCTGTAATTTCAGTGCTGGAGAGGCAGAAACAAGTGGTGCCAACTAGCCCAGCTGAATCATTGAGGCCTGGATTCAGTGAAGGAGGGCTGGAGAGATGTACTGGCTGCTCTTCCGAGTACTGAGGTTCAGTTCCCAGTGCCACATTAGAGGCTCACAACTGTTGGTGACTTTAGTCCCTGGGGACCCATTGCCCTCTTCTGGTCTCTGAGGTGCACACATGAAGCACAGACATACATGCATATAAACAATCAACCATATACATAAGTCATTTTTTAAAAAAGCTTATGTTGCAAACATTAAAGAATTTGAATATTAAAAAAGAAATAAGGGATCTCAATTGAGGAAGACATCTGATGTTGACCTCTGGCCTCCATATACACTTGCACAAGTGTGTTCCTGCACAGTTAGACACACAGATCAATATAAAAGCTGAATCTGATGTGTTAGCATAGATGTGATCCCAGCTGCTAGGGAGACTGAGGCAGCAGGATCTCAAGTTCAAATTTTTTTCAATGGTGTGGAAGCTCAGCCTGGGCAACTTGGTGAGACCCTGTCTCAAAAAGTAAAGGATCAGCAAGTAGTGGTACATGCTTTTAATCCCTGCACTTGGGAGGCAGGTCAGAGGCAGAAAGAACTATGTGAGTCGGGAGCCATCCTGATGTACATAGTAAGTTCCTGGTCAGCCAGGATTGCATAATGAGGCCCTATCTGAAAAGTGGGTGTTTAATGTTAATAGCCCCAGCAAGCACAAGGTCCTGGTTTCATCCCTAGCATGGAGGCCTGAGGGGGATAATGGGATGGACTATAAAGAAAGAGTAAAGAAAAGGCTCAGTGGTAGAGCTTTTATTGCCTAGGATATGTGATGTTCTATATTCAATTTTCATTGCTTACAAAAGCAAAACAAAAATATTTAAAAGTGTGTCTATTTGCAAATGATCATTGTCTCCAAACTCTAAATCATGGTAGGAGCTAAATCAACCTGCAACATATTTTCTCCAGACTCTCACCAAAATTAATGTTTCCCTACAGAATTTTCTTAAGCCTGTTTTATGAAATGGTGAAATTAATGTCAATTATGCTGCTACATGTTGTTTTGTTTGTTAATTTGGAAGTCTGATTTCTCTCTCTTTTGCATTTTGTTGTTATTGTTGAGGTAGAGTGTCTCTGTGTAACAGCCCTAGCTGTCCTGGAACTTACTTTATAGACCAGGCTAGGCTGCCTCTGCCTCCCAAGTGCTGGCATTAAAGGTGTGCACCACCACCAACTGGCTTCTCTTTCCACTTTTATCTGGGCTCCAGGGATTAGATTTAGTTTTGTTGACTTGTGTGGCAAGTGCCTTGCTTGCTAAATAATCTAGCCTTCTTGGTAAATGGTTTGTATTTTCTAATTCAGTTTGCTATCATTTTGACTCAACTTGAAAGAGGTTTTATGTTAAATATTAAGATTTTTATACTTAAATTCTAAAAATTGTATTTTTTGTCTTTGATATAAATTGAACGGTAATTTGAAGTTATTTAAAACCCAAAGTCCTTGCTAACATCTTTATTGTTTAATTCTAAAAACGTAAGTCATAAATTTGAGTATATCAGCTAAATGTTATAATTTTCTGTTTCTTAGTTGCATCTCAGAATAATTGATAGTATGTGAATATTTCTCAGTGACAGTTGTCCTAGTTAGGGTCACTTTACCATGATGAAACACCATGACCAAAACAACTTGGGGAGAAAAGGGTTTGACTTACATATCACAGTCCACTGAGGGAAGCCAGGCCGAACTCAAAACAGGGCAGGAATCTGCAGACAGGAGCTGAGGCAGAAGCCATGGAAGAGTATTGCTTCCTGGTTTGCTCCTCATGGCTTTGCTCAGTCTGCTTTGTTTGTTTTGTTTTTCGAGACAGGGTTTCTCTGTAGATTCAGAGCCTGTCCTGGAACTCACTCTGTAGACCAGGCTGGTCTCAAACTCACAGAGATCCCCTTGCCTCTGCCTCACGAGTTCTGGGATCAAAGGTGTGCACCACCATTGCCCGCCTTCAGCCTGATTTTTTATGTAGAACCCAGGACCACCAGCCCAGGGAGGCACTCCCACACCAATCACTAATTAAGAAACAGGCTTGCCCACAGCCTGATCTTGTAGAGGCATTGTCTCAGTTGAGGCTTTACTCCTGTCTGATCCTAGCTCATGTCAGATTGACATAAAACTAGCCAGCACAATAATTCAGTTTGTACTTGGTCTCTTAGACTCTTATAATAGTATTAATACAGTAGTTAAATGTCTTGCTTCCTTTTCTATTTTTGTTAGAGAACTCAAGAAAGCCCAGATGGCAGCTAAAGTTGCAGCTGAAGAAAGGGCGCTCTTCACGGATCGGATGGCCACTAGGTCCACCACCCAGAGTAATAGAACTTCTCGACTTATTGGAAAGAAAATGAACCGCTCTGTCAGCCTTACTATATACTGAACTGCTCACATCCCCCACTGCCCTACCCCACTCCCCAAAAAAACTGTGACAAGAGGAAGCTAGGTTGAAATCACTGCTAGAATCCGCTTTGCAATTACTTTGTCCATTGGTATCAGTAGTTTTCCTGAAATGCCTTTTAGGACTTATGTGAATTACAGTTGAGAGCTATATTCTGACTTGGTTATGTCAGGCTTGTCTCATCTTCCCGTCTGTTTCATGTAGGATGTCAGTCACTGTTGGATGTTCCACCAGCCTTTGCATGGTTAACCACTGTGGTGGTGTGCTGCTTATCATTCACTGTTCAGTGTGATGAAAGGTATCTTTCCTTGTTACGACCCATAGGAAGGACTCAAGGGCTTTACTGCGAACATCCTCTCCCTTCAAAAAGGGAAATGCTCAGAGACTCAGTACTACTCAGCCTCCAATGTACCTGTGTCAGTCTTATGTTTCTTTCTTTTTTTTTTTTTTTTTTCCTATTGTGAATTATACTTGTATATCCAACTGGGAGCACTTTAGGCATTGTGTGCACCATGGAATGGTTATTCTGTGGAAGCCTTGCCTTGTGAATTTGCTGCTATTTTAGTTTCCTCTTGCTGTAAAACTAGCATTAAACAATCATTGTTGTTAATAGGCTTTCTTTCAGACAATTATGTGAAATATGTAGCTGCTCTTCATGGAAAGCAGCTTTGCCTTTTTTCTTTGGACTTTGAAGCTAGTGCATTGAAAAAGTGCACCTATCCCCTCCCTGTTTGAATGCTGTATTAATGTAGTATAATTATTACTGGTTTTGTAATTTTTTCTTATAATGTCGTTCTCTGACTTTAAAACATGTTTCCTCCTGTCAAAGTCTTGTACTTGGTTGTATGGTTAGCCTATTTTTGAATGTTTTGCCCAGTTTCTCTTCCATATTTGTGTACATAAACTGATCTTGGTAATACTGTACATAGCTGTTTGAAATGCCAGAATGACTTCTGACTATTACAAGTTTTACACAAAATACATTTTACCTGTGATTAGCCATTTGACTAACAAAGTTTGGCTAATAGATGTTGCCCTCCAAAAGGGGGGGAAAGGCTCATTTGTTTTCCTATTAATGTTGGTCTGAAAAACATTTGCACTTGTCTGTTTGACTTGTGTTTTATTAACATTGACTGGTGTATTAAAAGTCACTCTGTGCTTACCTTAATTGTCTAAATCTTGATGGTGCCTGCTTTCTATTTTATATCTCACTGCTGCATTAGAAAATACAGGATATAATGTATAAAGTATTAAAGAACAGAGTGTGCTTCCCTCTTTGTTGCTGACTCTTTGAAAATAGTTTCTCACCTGTAACCCAGAGTGGCCTGAAGCTTAGCTCCCTCTCTCCTCCATCACAGTGCTGGACTTAAAACTCTAATAACCTATTTTGATGGAATGCAGAGCTTACTGGCTCGTTAATTATTTGCTTTAGTCCATGTTTAGTTATATCTTGAGATTCCATGAAAGTTTTGAATATTTTTATCAGTATAAATAATATATTTAAGCATATTGCTGTTCTTCCATGTGTTACTAGAAATGAGGTATAATTTAGAAAGGGTCAGGTCAAGTGGATAAACCATCTGTAATTTATAGCTTTCTAACTAGACTGAAACACAGAAAATCCTATAGTTTTAAGAAGCTGGCTTGTGCGTATTTGCACACAATGAAGACGACCCAGGGCCTTGCCCTTGCTAAACACCCAACCCAGTTTTATTTGTATTTGTGTTTTGCCTGCATGTGTGATATAAACCATGTATGGTCCTGGTGCTTGTGGAGAGATCAGAAGAGGGCATCAGATTCAACAAGTTATTGTGAGCTAACATGTGGGTGCTGGGAATGAAGCATGCTCCTCTGCAAGTGCAGCAAAGGCTCTTAATCGCTGAGCAATCTCTCTAGCTGTTTTTGATATTTTAAAAATAATTATTTTGGTTGGGGGGTAGTGGTAGGGCATGCCTTCAATCCCAGCACTCGGGAGGTAGGTGGATCTCTGTGCTCAAGGCCAGCCTGGTCTACAGAGCAGGTTCTAGGATAGTCAGGGCTACACAGAAAACCTGCCTGGGGAGGAGAACAAAACAAATAAACCCCAAACTTACTTTGTATGGGGATGCTGAGAGGTAAATACATGCTATAGCTCATGTAGAGAGCACAGATAACTCATACAGATCTCTTACTGCACTATATGGGATTGACCTTAGATTATCAGTGTTAGCAGCAAATGCCTTTACCTACTGAGCTATTTCTCTAGCCCTAATGGCATACTTTGTTTTATTTTGTTTTTAGACTGTCTTTAAACTTAAGACCCTTTTCTTAGCCCCAGTTCTTAAGTACTTGTCACTAAGATGCCTGATCCTATGGTATCTTAAACTAAATTTAGAGCTGGATTTGGTAGTTTAGGCCCAAGTTTCTCTCAGGAGGGTAGGGTGGAGAGGTTGCATTCAGGTCATGGCCATCTTGGGTTTCACAATAAGCTCCAGGCTAACTTGGGTCACAGTGTAAGAATGTAAGAAATACAAGAAAATAGAACTCTGAGAGGTAGATGGATATATTCAATACAAAAGCTGGTTGGTATTAGATTAAAGAAGCAGAAGAGACGGCTCACCCCTGTAATAGCAGCACTTGGGAAAGCTAAAGCAAGAGGATTGCTACAGTTTGAAGCCAGACTGGCTATTTACTAAGACTTAGTCTCAACAGAAGAAAGGTATAGAGTGGATAGGCCACATATAGCATCCCAACCCATTTAAACCCGGCACTTGAGAGGCAGAGGCAGGTGGATCTTTGTGAGTTTGACACCAACCTGGACTATATAGTGAGTCCCAGGCCAGCCAGGACTACACAGAGACTGTCCAAGAAGGGGGAAAAAGTGGGTATTTGTTGTCTTGATCATTTTCAAGTTACTAAGGTACATTTTTCTAGTACACTGCCTTCAAAGAGACATTCAAGTGTTTTTCTTTGTTTGATTTTCAAGGCAGGGTTTCTCTGCATTGCTTTGGAGCTTGTCCTGGAACTTGCTCTGTAGACCAGTCTGGCCTCGAACTCACAGAGATCCGCCTTCCTCTGTGTCACGAGTACTGGGATCAAAGGCATGTGCCACCACCACCACAAGGTTTCAATTGGTTTTCATTAAGATTTATGATAACATTTCACTTCTTTCAACAGTGTTAGCTTAAGTATTTTTTAAAAAAATCTGTATTTGATACACAAAAGGAAGTCTTAAACCATCTGAAAGTTGCCAAGAGTTGGGCTTAGCTTTGACACACTTTTGTTGTGTCATTTTTGTCTCTTAGGTAGCCCTCAGACCAGTAAAAAAATAGTTTTGGGGGCTGGCAGGATGGTTTACCACCAAGCATGGTGACCTTAATTAGTTCAGTCCCACGTGGTAGAAGAGAACCCATTCAGTTCTCCTGTGACCTTCACCTGCATGGCCTGTCATATGAGTATGGGCGTGCATACATAGATGAATGTAATTTTTAACTTAAATATATGGTTGGAGAGATGGCTCAATAGTTAAGAGAGAGCACTTACTGCTTTTGCATAGGACTATAGTACATTTCTTAGCACTCACATGGCAGTTCACAACTTATCTGTAACTCCAGATGCAGACCATCCAATACCCTCTTTGGATTTCTGGCCACCAAGTGCACACACAGGGTACACATATGTGTGTAGGCAAAACACTCATTAGTAAATTTATGTGATTATTTTTCCTGTATGTATTTATGTGCACCATTTGCATGCTTGATGCCTATGCAAATCAAAAGAGGGTACAAGATCCCCTGGAATTCGAGTTACAGGTGGTTGTGAACTACCATGTGGGTGCTGGCAATCAAACCTGGTCTTCTGCAAGAGCAATAAATGCTCTTAACCACTGAGCCATGTCTCCAGTATTTGCTTACTAGGGACTTGGAAAGGAGATTTCACAGGTATACATAACAATAAAATGTGTTGTCCATGTAAGATATGGAGTAATGATCAAAGAGTAAGATTATTCAAAAATATTAAGATGCAATGTTCTGTTGGTCTTTGAGGAAGATATTTACCATTGATTCTTTTTCCTTTGGTTGGTGTTTTTTGGTTTGTTGTTTTGTTTTTTAATTATTTAGTTTTGATATTTCGTGGTAGACTTTCTCTGTAGCTTTGGAGTCTGTCCTGGAACTCACTCTGTAGGCCAAGCTGGCATCACACCCACAAATATCTGCCTGCCTCTACCTCCCAAGTGCTGGAATTAAAGGCAGGTGTCACCACCGCCCATTGTTTTTTTTGGGATGGGTAGTTGTCATGTACCTCAGTGTGCTCATGCAGGTCAGAGGACATTCTGCAGGAGTAAGCCTGTTTCTATCATATGGGTCCTGGAGATTGCTCTCAGGTCTCCAGGCTTGGCAATGAGCACCTTTAACCTACTGAACCGTCTCACCAGTCCCAGGAAGAGCAATTTTCTTTCTTTCTTCCTTCTTCCTTCTTTTCTTCCTTCCTTTCTCTCAATTCTCATTCTCTCTCTCTCTCTCTCTCTCTCTCTCTCTCTCTTCTTTTTTTGGTTTTTGTAGACAGGGTTTCTCTGTGTAGCTGGCCTCGAACTAACAGAGATCCGCCTGCCTCTGCCTCCCAAGTGCTGAGACTTAAAGGCATGCGCCACACCACTATTTTCAAACTTTGATTTATTTATTTATTTATTTATTTATTTAATTATTTATATTTATTTAATTAATTTCTAACTACATTTTGAGGTCAAGAAATTATGGAACTAAATTCCCAAGCTGAATAGAGGACCTAAATTCAATCCCAGAACTCATAAAAAAGCCAAGAATGGTGCTTGGCCTGGGGCTTGCTGGCCAGCTAGCCTAGGCTACTTGGAAAGTTCAAGGCCAGTGAAAAACTCCATCCTCAAAATCATGGTGAATGTTACCAAAGAAATGACAGCTCAAGTTATACCTCAACATGGACATTTGCTTGTACACGCACACACACACACACACACACACACACACACACACACACACACACACACACACACACACCTAAACTCAGAGGCTCAAGAGATGTCCTAGTGGTTAAGATCAGACACTGCATTTGCAAAGGATCTGGATTCAATTCCAGCACTAATATCAGGTGATTCACAATTGCCTATAACTCCAGTGCCCAGGGAGCTGACCCCTCTTCTGGCCTCTGAGTGACAGGAATGCATGTAGTGCTTATATAAACATGCAGGCAAAACATATAAATATTTAAAACAAGGACAAAATCCTCATCATAAATTCCTAAGGGGTGGTCTTACATGTTTGTGTCTGTGTGAATTTGTGAGAGATCTGAGCTGGGCACTGGAGTCGAAAGTAATTGTGAGCCACCTGATGTGGGTGCAGTGTTGGGAACTGAACTTGATTCCTCTACAAGAACAGGATGTGTTTTGTTTTAAGTTGATTTTTGTATTTTTGCTGGGTGGTGGTAGTGCATGCCTTTAATCCCAGCACTCAGGAGGCAGATTTCTGTGAGTTTGAGGCGAGCCTGGACAGGTTCTAAAGCTACAGAGAAACCCTGTCTCAAAAACAAAACAAAAAAACAAAAACAAACCAATAAATAAATAAATACATTTTTAAGATGTACATTGGAATTTTGTCTTGCATGTATGTCTGTATAAGGATGCCAGATCCCCTGAACTGGAGTTTACGGACAGCTGTGAGCTGCCATGTGGGTGCTGGTATTGAACTGCTCCTCTGGAAGAGCAGTCAGTGCTCTTAACCTCTAAGTCATCTCTCCAGCCCCCAGGATGTATTCTTAATTTCTGAAGCATCTCTCTGGTCCATTTGTGGACTTGTAATTTGTGGACTAGTTAAAGTAAGTGCTGAAGAGGACACATGAAAAGGTTTTGGAAGTGTTTTGAATGTTGTGAGACCAGCATCATTGAAACCAATTTTCAGAGTATATGGGTCAAACCTGGTTGCATTGTTAAAAGTTCCTTTAAAACACTTGATTTTTATAAAAAAAAAAATTGGAAGAATAAGACATTGAAACTGTCCCCCTCCCAACATTTAGCATTCAAAAACTTTTGAGAAGCACTCACCTGAACATCTTTGAACTTCTTTTTCTTTGTGGCAGATGTCCCTAATTTTCAATGCAGTTCAAAGGTCTGTGGAGTAAGGAGAAATATCTGTGTATGCTCTAGGAAGATTTACCAGGAAAAGATGACATGTTCTGTCAAAACACCATTAAGCTAAGAGTTGGGAAACCTCAGCCATTCCAACCTTTGAAGAAAAATACCTTGAAGAACAGAACTCGTATTGTTAGTTTTGTATAGCTAATAAATATTTTGAAGAGCATATATTTGTTTTGAGTGCTGACATCCTTATGGCATGAAATGGGTTCAAGGTACAATAAACTTGAATGAGTTCCAGGATGTGGTCACTTTTGTGAAGGCAAAAGTATGGAGGCTCAGGCTGGAGAGATGGCTCATCAGTTGAGAGGACTCAGCATTGAAAACCTGATGACCACCTGTTAACTCTAGCTCTAGGGGATCTGATGCCCCCTACTGGCAGGAGAGAGGATAAGGTAGGGCTGCCAGGCAAAGGGAATAAATAGGAGAAATCTAGGCTCAAGAAGAGAGGGAGGAGCAAGAAAAAGAGAAAGGACATCAGGGCCCAGTCACAGAGTAAGAAGGAATGATAGGCATATAAAATAGAGAAAGGTAGAAGCTAAGACAAAAGGTAGATGGAATATTTCTTTTTAAAAGCTGGCTAGAAACAAGCCAAGCTAAGTCTGGGCATTTATAAGTAAGAATAAGACTCCATGAATTTATTTGGGAACTGGGTGGCAGGCCCCCAAAGAGCAAAAAACAAACCAAATAAAAAACCAACTACAGAGATTCAAACAGGAATAGGAATTAAGAATAAAGAATTCAAACTCTGACCTCGTTGCAAAGAATTGTGGGTTTTTGTTTGTTTGTTTGTTTGGTTTTTATTTTTTGTTGGTTTTTTGTTGTTTGTTTGGTTTTTGTTTTTTTGAAGCAGGGTTTCTCTGTATTGTTTTGGAGCCTATCCTGGAACTTAGCTCTGTAGACCAGGCTGCCCTCAAACTCAGATATGCCTGCCTCTGCCTCCTGAGTGCTAGGATTAAAGGCATAAGTCATCACCTCCTGGCTTTTTTGTTTGTTTGTTTGCTTTTTTTTAATTAACCTTGTAATCAATTTTTTGCTATTCATGTACTCCTGTGTGTGGGGCCATTCACTGAAGCAAGATCAACATTCCAGGGACCACACTTGACTCAAGGCTGGAAAGATGGCTCAGTGGTTAAGAGCCTTACCGATCTTCTACAGGACCTAAGTTCATTTCCCAGCATCTGTGTTTGGTGGCTCACAATTCCCTAGCTCTAAGAGGACACTATGCCTCTGGCACCCATGGGCATCTAAACACATGTTCACATATTCAGATGCAGACACACAATGAAAATTTTAATTAAAAAAAAAAGAGAGAGAAAACAAACTCTCTCCCAACAGCTATCAGTTGCCAACCAGGGGTGAGGCTGTGGCCATGTACATTTTTCATGCTGGTGTTTTGTTTGGCTGGAGTTTGCACAGGTCTTGTGCATGTTGTCATAAACGCTGAGTTTATATGTGCAACTGCCCTGTTATGTCTGTCAACCATTGTTTCGTTGTAGTCATCTGCTGCCTCTAGCTCTTACAATCTCCAGCATCTTCCCCCAGATGATCCCTGAGCCTTGGGAGGAAGGGATGAGACATAGATATGCCCTATTTGGTGAAGGGCAGTATCTTATCCTGTTTACAATGATTAGCTGTGTGTCTCTGTGCTCATCACCATCTACTGCAAAAATAAGCTCTGATGAAGACTGACAGCTGTTCTAATCCATGGGTGTAATGAAAACTCATTAGAGTTGGTTTCATATTGTATACATTTAGCGGAATAATAGTTGTTTCCCCCCTAGGCTCTATGACTTATTTAGTCATAGGTTCTTGACTCTGATCATGGTGCCAGGCATGGGTTCTGTCCTGTGAAATGGGTCTTAAATCCAATTAGAAAGATCTTCAACTAGTAGTAGGACCTCATGTACCCCTCTCTCATCCATGGTGGAATGTTGGCTGGCTTGCTCTTGTGAAGGCAACCGAAGCTGCTGTGAATTCATAAGTCCAATGACCCTGACATGGTCAGAAGACATTGTTTTATCCCAGTCCTCCTTGATCTCTAGCTCTTAGACTTTTTCTGCCTCTATTTCCCTGACATTCTCAGAGCTTACAGAGAGAGTATGTGACATGGATGTCTTATCTTTGGCTGAACACTGCTACAGACCAACCGCACTTTGATCAGTTATAAGTCTCTGTGTGTATGCTGTCCACTGCACAACATTGCTTCTTTGTTGAGAACTGAGAGTATGCCAGTCTGTGAGTAGAGATAGGTCTCTAAAAGACAACTTGATAACACACCCATTTAGCCATAGTGGTAGGTTCTCCCCCAGAGCCTATGAGCTTCCAGGATATGGGTTCTTGGCCAAATGTACAATACTATTAAATGAGTTGGGGTTTGTTGTTTTAAAATATTATTTATATTTTAAATTGTGTGTGTGTGGGTGTGTGGGTGTACGTGTGCATGTGTACATGCTTGGGCAAGTGAGTGCAGTTTCTCTCAGGATCTGGAGGCATTGGATCTTCCTGGAGCTGGATTTACAGATGAGTATAAACGGTCTAATGTGGATGCTGGGAATGGGACTCAATTCCTCTGCAAGAACAGTGCATGTTCTTTAATAGCTGCACCGTCTCTTAGCATCTGTTTAGTTATTTGTCTGTGTATGTATGCATGCATGTATGTATGTATATATGTATGTATGTATCTATCTATCTATCTTGGCTTTTCCAGACAAGGTTTCTGTATAACAGTCCTGTTGTTCCTGGAACTCACTTAGTAGACGATGCTGGCTTTGAACTCATAGAGATCTGCCTGACTTTACCTCCCAATTGCTGGGGTTAAAGGCATGTGCCACCACTGTTGAGTCCTTTATTTCTTTCTTTATATTGTATTTTCACTGCTTCTTCTGTCTGTCTGGCAGTTGCCTGTCTTCTGGCCCAGGCATGTCCCCTTCCACCAGCCCTGTCTATTCCCCCTCTTCTGCCTAGCTATTGGCGGTTCAGTTTTTTATTAGAACAATCAGGTGCCTTAGGCAGGCAAGGTGAAACAGCAATACACCTTTACATAGTTAAACAATGCAGCAGAAACAAATATAACACATCCTTACATTGTTAAACAAATACAGCAGAATGTAACATGCCTTCACATAGTTAAAGTAATATTCCAAAGCATAAACAAAGGTATCATATCTTTGCCCAGTTAAAATAATATTTTACATCTCAGTAGAGTATACGCATTGGCTACTTCCTATTGTTAGTGACAAAATTAAGAGGAATAATTGATCTGTGAGTTCAAGGCCAGCCTGGTCTACAGAGCAAGTTTCAGAATAGTCTCCAAAGCAATATAGCAGAGAAACCCTGTCTCAAAAAACCAAAAAGGAAAAAAAAAAAAAGAAGGAATAATTGAATGATGCTTAATTAATCCACAGGCCACAGAGGTGAGTGTGGCTGACATTTCCTCTCAGTCTTGAAAGGAGAGGAAGGGCCTTGCCAAGAGAATGGACTTTCTAAATAGGAGTGTCAGGGTGAGACACAGAGAATGAAGCTCCTTGGGACATTATTGGTCAGAGTTCAGCATGTGTGTCTCAGGCAGGCAGGCTGGCTGGTTTGGCACAAAATCATCTTTATTACTAAAGGCGGTTTCACTCACCTGCCAGGCTCCTGCTTTCTATTTCTGGGTTTCAATTCTGCAATCAACAAACTGCTGAGAAGTAGAAAGTTCTTATTTTCATTCAGGCAAGAGGAAGAAATAGTAACAAGTGGACAAATGAAAGAAGGGTGTGTATGGCAATCAAAAGCCACTGGAGCTTGGCATGATGGTGCATGCCTTTTTGTTGCTGTTGCTTGTTTTGTTTGAGACAGGGTTTCTCTGTGTAGCCCTTGCTGTCCTGGAACTTGCTCTGGAGGCAGAGTCAAGTGGATTTCTGGAAGTTCTAGGCTAGCCTGGTCTCCTTGTGAATTTGAGGACAGCTAGAGCCATGTAATAGAAAGACCTTATTTCTCCAAAACACAAAACAAAACCCCAAAACAAAAGGTTACATGGAGGAAAAGTTGTGGGTGGGTGATGGGAGATGTTATTCTGTATATATGTTTCTCATACTGGTTAATAAAGCTCTGTGGCCAATAGAAAACTAGATAGGCGGGGCTAGGAGACTAGGAGAAGGAAAGAGGAAATGGAAAGGGGGAGTCAAGATGTAGCCTGGGGAGGAAGGAAGACGCCAGCCACGGCTCCCCATAAGACGACCACGTGGAAATACTTAGATAAGTAGAAATGGGTTAATAATTAAGACAGAGCTAGCCCATAAACAGTAATGGTAACTGGCCAACAGGATTGTATCAAATATAGAGTCTCCTGCGTGTTATTGGGGGCCGGCACGCCAGACCAGCGGTGGGTGGGCTGGTGGAAACATACACGCTACAGATGGCGCCCAACGTGGCTATAAGAACTTTCACTTAAAACTAATAAGAGCTTAAGAAATGTTTTAGAAACAAAGGAACAGAGACTAGCAAGACTTCTTAGTAGCAGCATTTTCTCAGTTGGATTTGTTTTGCTGTAGACAGAGAGTTGCACAGCTCCTTTAAGGGAGGTTTCCAAAATTAGCATAAGTGGCAAAAATCCGCCTTACTTTTAAAGAGCTCTGCTAACAATTTATTGCTGTGTACAAGAGCTGCAATGAAGGTTTACACTGTGTTTTAAAAAATACGCTGGCTTGGGAGAGAAAAAGAAACAGGATACTATGGTTTAAAAAAGAAAAAAGGAATTAAATGGATGGCTATGGTGGCGCACTCCGTTAATCCCAGCACTCGGGAGACAGAGGCAAGTAGATCTCTGTGATTTCAAAGCAAACCTGGTATGCACTGAATTCCAGGACAGATAAAAGTTACACAGAGAAACCCTGTCTCAAAATATGTAAAAATAGAAATAGAATAAATAGAGTAATAAAAAAGCCACGTAAAGATGGAAAACACAGAGAGATTTTGGATACTATATGCGCTTCTGTTGTCTTTAAATTATTTGATTGCTGAGAAAATAACTACTGATAAAAGAAAAGCTGCTGGATTAATTCAATTTATATATTTTAAAAATGCTTTGACTCCAAAATTTAAGCCTAAGGACAAGTTACTGGGGAAAAGGATTTCTATTTTTGTTTCCACAGAAAATGAAAAGCTATGGATTCTTTCCAGACTTATGTGGTTTGATCAAGCCAGACCCCCTGAAACAATGCCCCAGGTGATCCAACATTCAAAGCAGTTGAGACAAAGCCTTGCAGACTACAGCCAAGATTTCTGCGTCTTCTTAGGACCCCCATGACAGCGCCCTCTACCAGCAGGAAGTAGTTTGGAAAGAATGACGCCCAAATTCCCAAATATTGTTTATAAATTTTTGTTTTCATTTAAATGGGCTTGGTTATAAATGGCTATAACCACAAGCAATCTTTTAAAGGTAAAAAGGGAATTATGGTATAGATATGAATACTTTGCTTTGAAATGGATTTTCTTTTATTGATACAATTTAAGGTCAATTTTATAATATGTATATTTCTCCTCTTGTTTTAGGTATTGTGTTTATATAGCTCATTGGAAAAATGTAATGTATAATTTAGTACAGATTATAGAGAGTTACCTATGGGAGTTAAGTTAGTTAGGATTTCTAGATATGCAGAGATGTATTTGAGATGAATAGGCATTCTTCAAACCTTTCAAAGACCTACAGAATATGGCATTTAAAATGGTTTAGGGATTTTCTTGACAATGAGGCACAACTGCTCCTGGTAATACCACCTACAGAAGAAAGGAAGATGGACATCGAAGAAACACATTATGGAATTTGCTTCTAATATGGCAAGACTAGCCATTTGGGCAAGGTACTGCTCTTCTGGACTGTTTGACTTTATGTTGTAGAAACTGGACATGCAGGACCCACAAAAAGGTGACTGCTGATTCAAGATGGACACTGCTACAGGATTCCTGCTTCATGGAAGAGGCTGCCAGACAGCCAGACAGTCTACAGGACACAGAGAAAAATGACACACTGTCAATACAGGTTGGCAGTTTAAAGTTTCCTGCCTTGTTGAGGAGTCTGGACACACACTATGGCCTATGGGCTGAAGATGGAACATTACAGAAGAACTTTGGGTGACTGACCAGGCAATGAATTGTCTCTATCATTTCTAGAGTTTATATATTATCCTTCTGTGGTCTTTGAAGGAGTTGAAGACAGATAGTTTTGATTATAGTTTTCCTTAGTTAGGATTAAAGATAAGTTACATATAGGACTTTAGACTGACAAAGATAGGATAGATGATATTTTCTTTAAGTCTTACAAAATGTTAATGGACTAAATATTGTTTACTGTGATTCTTATTTGATAACTATTGTATGTTACATTTTGCTATGTTAAGGTTAAACCCCTTCTTTTACTTTAGACAGAAAAGAGGAGATGATGGGAGATTTTATTCTGTATATATGTTTCTCATACTGGTTAATAAAGCCCTATGGCCAATAGGAAACTAGATAGGTGGGGCTAGGAGACTAGGAGAAGGAAAGAGGAAGGGGGAAGGAGGAGTCGAGATGTAGCCCAGGGAAGAAGCAGGACGCCTGCCAAGGCTCCCTGATAAGACGATAACATGGAAATACTTAGATAAGTAGAAATGGGTTAATAATTAAGACAGAGCTAGCCCATAAACAGTAATGGTAATTGGCCAACAGGATTGTATCAAATACAGAGTCTCTGAATGTTATTTGGGGCTGGTGCGGCTGTGGGCCCAGACTGGCAGCAGGCGGGATGGATCTGGCGGGTAGGAACAACCTGCCGTAACAGGTGGGACATTTGGTTTTGGGCTCTCTGATCCCCAGTTCTGGGAAGGAGCTGGGGTGGCTACCCTTGCTCAATCATTAGCCCTGCTGTCTTCCTCCTTAGCAAACCAATTTAGGGCACTGTTACAACCTCCTTTTTTTCAGTGTCCTTGGTGCAGTCTCCTCTGTGCCTAGGACTCTGTGCTTGAGACTTAGGCATTGCCATTCCATACCTTTCCCTGTCTCCTGATCCCTGAATGCTGAATGGCCCAGCAGACAGGCCCAGGGAGCTGGTGATGGAGGACAGAACTTTATTAGGAGCTGACCCTCTCTTCTTTCTTGATAAGACAAGTCTTTCTCCCTCCTTGCTTCTTTTACTACCCAGAGGTGACTAGGAAGGACCTAGCTCCCTCCCTCCTACCCTGGAGAGGCACATACTTTTGCTCGTGTACCTCCAAAGCATTGCTGGCGTGAGCCTGGCTGAAGGGCCACAGGGCAGGTTGGGTTAGGTGTTTAGTGTAAAAGCTGAAACTAGAAGAGATCCACCCTCAAGCTGTCAGAGGGTGCATTGGGGCTGAAAGGAAGTGACAGTACAGAAAAGTTACATCACTAATAGAAGTGGTAGGCTTGGATCCCGGCTGGCATTGGAGTCAGTCTGGGTTGGGACAGGTACCAGTTGCCCCCAGCAGCCTCAGCATTTGTGCAGTTGGTGTGTCATCCTGGTACACCCAAGAGACTACACATACCTTGGCTCACATTCTCCCACGGAGACACCCAGATCCATGCAACGAGTCAGCAGCACATGTGTTCTGACCTTTAAACTGTCCTCTGCACCAGATCTGCATGGACTCCTTCCTCAAGCATAGACTCTGGCCCATGTGCAGACTCATACCTGCCTAAGTTTCCCTTTGCCAGAAGACCTCAAGGCTCTCCCACGGGTAGAGTTTAAAAAAAAAAAAAAAAAAAAAAAAACAAAAAAAAAACAAAATTAGAGCAGCTGGTCTCATGATAGGAGGAAGGGGACACAGAGAGCAAGACTGAGTAGCTATCAGGTAGTGTGGGAGAAATGGGAGAGGCTAAGGTCCAAGAAGTCAGCAGAAGGGCCAGGCAGGGTGATTCAGCCTGTGGTCCCAGCACTTGGGAAGCTGAGGCAAGAGGACTGCTCCAAGTGCAAGGCCAGCTTGGGCAACAGAGAAATGGTGTGAGAACTTATCTAAAGAAAAATAAACAACAACAACAACAAAAAACCAGAGCTGGGCGGTGGTGGTGCTCGCCTTTAAGTCGCAGCACTTGGGAGGCAGAGGCAGGTTGATCTCTGTGAGTTTGAGACCAGACCTGGTCTACAAGAGCAAGTTCCACAACAGCCTCTGAAACCACAGAGAAACCCTGTCTAGAAAAAACAAACAAACAAACAAACAAAACAAAACAAAACAAAAAAAAAAAGAAAGAAAAAGGAAAGAAAAAGAAAGAAAGGGTATGATGACATACACTTGTAAACCCAGCAGCACTAGAGAGGTGGAGGCAGGAAGATCAGGCATTCAAGGCCATCCTCAACTATATAGTGAGTTAGAGACAGCCTGGCCTCTGATGCATATATAAGTCCTCCACCTTAAAAAGGAATTGGGGAAGGGGGTCGAGACTGAGGGAATAAAGACAGAAGGACAACAGGCAGATACAAAAGACTTAAGAAAGAACTTAGGGGTGTCCCATGTGCTTTAGTACACACTGGCATAGGTGACATGCTGAGTCTATCTTTTTAAGAAAGGACTGAATGTAACAATTACAAAGCCTTTGACAAAGTGTCCTCATACTGCTAGTGCTAGGTAAGAAGTCAATGCCCCCTCTCCCCTGTAGAACCCAGACATATCACTAACTAGTACCAACTTTGCACATCCCCACAGGGATTCCTTCACTGACTGTCAGGGAAGAGGCAAGAAGCTTGTTTTTCAGACCTTATATTGCTCTTGGCATTTATTTTAATTTGTTGGCCTCCACTCACTCAGACCCTCTTGCAAGCACAAAAGCAATGGCGTTTGGTGTGGAAAACAAAGGCAGTCCAGAAGTCAACCTGTGGATCTAACATTCAGCTCCAAGGAGCTCAGAGCACTGCAGCTAATTCAA
Source organism: Cricetiscus sungorus (assembly GCA_030556225.1). Taxonomy (NCBI): domain Eukaryota; kingdom Metazoa; phylum Chordata; class Mammalia; order Rodentia; family Cricetidae; genus Cricetiscus; species Cricetiscus sungorus. The sequence continues at coordinate 70,625,468 of JANBXA010000007.1, forward strand.
CACACACCAGCCTCCGTCCCAAAGACTCACTTAAGACAGACACTCAGTGAAGTCCTCAAAGCTCCATAGACAGCTCGTGCTGGAGAAGTAGCAGAGTTCTGCAACATGAAAAACAAAACAAAACAAAATAAAAAAAAAAAAAAAACCCAGAGACAAATAACAGAGTTCAAACTTCAAGCTGAATACCAGAAAAGCAAAGCAGCCTGCCACCAGCTTCTTACCTGTACCTCAGGCTGATCCATGAGCTCTTCAACAACCCTCAAACCGCTGCCTCTCCTCAGTGTGGCTGGAGAATGAATGCCTCTACTGAGACCTTGCTTTGGTCTTATATACTTCCCTAATGTTGGGATTAAAGATATGATCTAGAATTCTCTTTTAGACTGATTCACTCTTGTGTAGATCTGGGCAGCCTTGAACTCACAGAGATCCATCTACCTCTTAACCCTGAGTCCTAGGATTAAAGATGTGTACCACCACTTCCTAAATTTTAGCTGCTGGGATTAAAGGTGTGTGCCTGGCTTCTAAGGCTTGTGGTTGACTTTGCTTTACTGAATCCTCAGTCAAACTTTAATAAATCATAATATATCCCTACAACAGAGTTCTATGTCTTTCAGGCAATAGGAAGTTGACTGAGACACTGGCCAGTATCCTGAGCATAGGAAATCTCAAAGCCCACCCCCACACTGACACACTCCCTCCAACAAGGCCATAACCACTCAAACAAAGCTATACCTCCTAATTGTGCCACTCCCTATGGGATTATAGAAGCAAATTACACTCAAACTCCTACACATTTTTAAATTAATTAATTGTATGTGTATCTAAGCACATGCTACAGTACACATGTGGGAGTCAGAGGTCAACTTGCAGAAGTTGATGGGATTTTTGTATGTATGTAAAATCATTCCCCATTTATGTAGTGGTCAGGATTGACCACAGGGCTTCATGTATGCTTGACAAGCACTCTGCCAACTAGATTATAAACCCAGCCATTAGATTAAGTCAGCTTTAGAGGACATTGGTAGAGGCTGGAGAAGTTCCTCTGCAGTTAAGAACACTGACTGCTCTTCCAGAGGACCTAGCATCCACACAAAATCCTCTGTAACTACAGATTCAGGGAGTGTGATGCCCTCTTTTGTCCCTCACAGATATACACACAGGTAAAATACCTATACACATTTGGAAAAAAACACGGGGAGAAGAGAGGAAATCAGATGGGTGAGTTACAGTAAAGTGGAGGAATTTCTGTCCTAGGCCTCACATGGTATCTGATGACATTCTTAGCTTTTAGATTAGTGGAAGCTAGTGTTTTGCTGAGAATACATTTTTAAGATTTGAATAGTTACAAGATTAGATCAGACATAGGGGTAGACAATGAATGGCTTTCAAAGGGACTAAAAATAGTTCAAGATAATTTGGCTCTTGTCTGCAACATTTGAACTCTCATAACCAGGAAGTGAGTCATTGGCTTTGTATTAATAGTCTCTTTCTCTCTCCTGTCTCTCCATCTCTCCCTCCCTTCCTCTCTCTCTGTCTCTCTCTCCTGTCTCTCCATCTCTCCCTTCCTCCCTCTCTGTCTCTCTCTCCTGTCTCTCCATCTCTCCCTTCCTCCCTCTCTGTCTCTCTCTCCTGTCTCTCCATCTCTCCCTCCATGTCTCTGTATCTTTCTTTCTATCTCTTCCTTCTCTCCTCCCTCTCTGTCTCTCTCTCTGTCTCTGTCTCTCCCTCTCCCTCCCTCTTCCTCCCTCCCTCTCTCTCACTCTCTCTCTCTCTCTCTCTCTCTCTCTCTCTCTCTCTCTCTCTCTCTCTCTCTCTCTCAGGAACTTCAGCATAGTAACAGTACTATGTGATCATGTCCCCATAGCATAACCCACTGGTCCAGGTCCAGTGGCAGGCACTTGAACCAAGAGGGTTCCTCAAATCTCACAATAGGTAGCATGGAATCTCTGCCTGGGAGACAGACCAGACCAGAGCAGATCCCTCTCTGCAAATAAAGGTGGCGTTCAGGAGGGCCAAGGAGCTGCTTGCTCTTGGCAACACTGAGACTTCTGGCTACAGCCTGTAGAGAGATGCAGATGCTGCATCCCTGGGTCTGTATACAGCCCACAGTCAGGGGTTCCTTCTCATTCCTTTAACATAAATTCCAAATCTAGTGGTTTCTGTTAAGGCTCCCAAAGCTTTGGTCATTCCAAGACCCAGATTACTTGGTATCCCTCCATGTCAACAGGACCCATGAGGAGCTGTGGCAGTGGGGACTGTTGTCCCAATATCCAGCATCTTCCTTCACAGAACACCCGTGATTCATTCATACAAGAGCCAGTGTATGAATGGCTGAGACAGCCCTCAGTAGGAAGAAAACCTAGGCATTTTCCTGGAGTGTCTTCAGTGGAGATTTCTGTCTTGAACGTCATATGTGACTCAGACCCTTCTTAACACAAGCCTAGCAGTGTATTAAAGCAATACTCATTTTTAAATATATGCCTGACTCCGCTGACCTCAGTGAGTCCTGTCTGCCCCAGGTGGGCAGCTGGAGAAGGCTCATTAATTCACAACTCAGGACTTTAAAAGGAAAACAGGATAAGTATTCTTACTTTGGCAATTTGCTGACAAAACGGACATTCAGGACAGCACACCACACCTTAAACTGGTAATAATGAATGCTGTTCACATTTCCTCTTCTATCCAGGAGAGGAAACATCTGTTGGTCTTAACTATACCCTGCTATGTGACAAGGAACAACATGTCTGCGTAAAGACAGAGGAGAATTTAGGTTGGAGAACAGAAAGTTCAGTTTTAACTTGTCTGTATCTATCTCTTTCTAAAGATGAGGCTGGGTTTGTGCTTGATATGCAGCCAAGGGTGACCTTGAACTTCACTTTTAAAAAGATTTATTAAGGTATTATTTATGTGTGTGCATATGTCTCTTTCTCTGTATACCACATGCATGCAAGTGCGTCCAAAGACCAGAAGAGGGATCAGATCCCCTGGTGCTAGAGATATAGGCAGTGTGAGCCACTGGACATGGGTGCTAGGAACCAAACTCAAGTCCTCTGGAGGGAGCAGGGAGTACCCCTAGATGGTTTCACTTAAAACTTAACAAAACCTTAAAAAATAGTTTTTAGAAACAAAGGAACAGAGACTAGCAAGACTTCTTAGTAGCAGCATTTTCTTGGTTGGATTTGTTTTGCTATGGACAGAGAGTTGCGAGGCTCCTTTAAGGGAGGTTTCCAAAATTAGCATAAGTGGCAAAAAACCCGCCTTACTTTTAAAGAGCTCTGCTAACAATTTATTGGTGTGTATGAGAGCTACAATGAAGGTTTACACTGTGTTTTAAAAAATACGCTGGCTTGGGAGAGAAAAAGAAACAGGATACAATGGTTTAAAAAAGAAAAAAGGAAGTAGAATGTGGTGGTGCACGCCATTAAGCCCAGCACTCGGGAGACAGAGGCAAGCAGATCTCTGTGATTTCAAAGTAAACCTGGTATGCACTGAATTCCAGGACAGATAAAAGTTACACAGAGAAACCCTGTCTCAAAATATGTAAAAATAGAAATAGAATAAATAGAGTAATAAAAAAGCCACGTAAAGATGGAAAACACAGAGAGATTTTGGATACTATATGCGCTTCTGTTGTCTTTAAATTATTTGATTGCTGAGAAAATAACTACTGATAAAAGAAATGCTGCTGGATTAATTCAATTTATATATTTTAAAAATGCTTTGACTCCAAAATTTAAGCCTAAGGACAAGTTACTGGGGAAAAGGATTTCTATTTTTGTTTCCACAGAAAATGAAAAGCTATGATTCTTTCCAGACTTATGTGGTTTGATCAAGCCAGACCCCCTGAAACAATGCCCCAGGTGATCCAACATTCAAAGCAGTTGAGACAAAGCCTTGCAGACTACAGCCAAGATTTCTGCGTCTTCTTAGGACCCCCATGACAGCGCCCACTACCAGCAGGAAGTAGTTTGGAAAGAATGACGCCCAAATTCCCAAATGTTGTTTATAAATGTTTGTTTTCATTTAAATGGGCTTGGTTATAACTGGTTAATGACACAAGCAATCTTTATAAAGGTAAAAAGGGAATTATGGTATAGCTATGAATACTTTGCTTTGGAATGGATTTTCATTTTTTGATACAATTTAAGGTCAATTTTGTGATATGTGTATTTCTCCTCTTGTTTAGGTATTGTGTTTATATAGCTCATTGGAAAATGTAATGTATAATTTAGTACAGATTAGAGAGTTACCTATGATAGTCAAAACTTGGAGTTAAGTTAGTTAGGATTTCTAGATATGCAGAGATGTATTTGAGATGAATAGGCATTCTTCAAACCTTTCAAAGACTACAGAATATGGCATTTAAAATGGTTTAGGGATTTTCTTGACAGTGAGGCACAACTGCTCCTGGTAACACCACCTATATCAGAAAGAAGGATGAATATCGAAGAAACGTGTTATGGAGTTTGCTTCTAATATGGCAAGGCTAGCCATTTGGGCAAGGTACTGCTCTTCTGGACTGTTTGACTTTATGTTGTAGAAACTGGACATGCAGGACCCACAAAAAGGTGACTGCTGATTCAAGATGGACACTGCTACAGGATTCCTGCTTCATGGAAGAGGCTGCCAGACAGCCAAACAATCTACAGGACACAGAGAAAAGTTTCCTGCCTTGTTGAGGAGTCTGGACACACACTATGGCCTATGGGCTGAAGATGGAACATTACAGAAGAACTTTGGGTGACTGACCAGGCAATGAATTGTCTCTGTCATTTCTAGAGTTTATATATTATCCTTCTGTGGTCTTTGATGGAGTTGAAGACAGATAGTTTTGATTATAGTTTTCCTTAGTTAGGATTAAAGATAAGTTACATATAGGACTTTAGACTGACAAAGATAGGATAGATGATATTTTCTTTAAGTCTTACAAAATGTTAATGGACTAAATATTGTTTACTGTGATTCTTATTTGATAACTATTGTATGTTACATTTTGCTATGTTAAGGTTAAACCCCTTCTTTTACTTTAGACAGAAAAGAGGAGATGATGGGAGATTTTATTCTGTATATATGTTTCTCATACTGGTTAATAAAGCCCTATGGCCAATAGGAAACTAGATAGGTGGGGCTAGGAGACTAGGAGAAGGAAAGAGGAAGGGGGAAGGAGGAGTCGAGATGTAGCCCAGGGAGGAAGGAATACGCCAGCCGCGGCTCCCTGATAAGACGACCACGTGGAAATACTTAGATAAGTAGAAATGGGTTAATAATTAAGACAGAGCTAGCCCATAAACAGTAATGGTAATTGGCCAACAGGATTGTATCAAATATAGTCTCTCCTGCGTGTTATTGGGGGCCGGCACGCCAGACCAGCGGCGGGCAGGCACGCTACAACCCCTTAACTAAGGAGCCATCTCTGCCACCCTTACCTTGAACTTGCAAACCTTCCATGTTCACCTCAAAAGTCAACACTTCCATTACAGGCACGTACCACACTTCCATTTTTGCAGTGCTGGGATCATATCCTGGGCTTTGCACATACTAGGCTAGCACTTCACCTCCTGAACACATACTCCAATGAAAGACCCGCAGAACATGGACCTTCACGCTCGACTCAGGAAAGGTGATACCCCAAATCACTCATGAGAAGTGGTCTTGATGCAAAATGTAAGAGGACTTGTTTATTCCAAGTCATACACCATACAGGGGTAGAGGACTGAGGACCCCGAGGACAGAAATGAGACAGCTTTTATAGGGTTTACAACAAAGCCCGTGCATCTTAAACCAATCATCTCATAGCATCAAGAGCCCGTGTGATGCGGGCCAATTGATTTAAACCATTTTATAGTTTTTAGACCAATCATTTTAAATCATCCAAGCCCGCGCTTTATAGACCAATCAATTTCCTATAGCCCCAGGTCTGCATTTGTGCAGGCTCCTAGACCTTTCGCCTATTTACAGGCGGAGAACAGGGTCTGGAATTTAAGGTATTTAGGGCTTTTTAGATAGTATTTTTAAACTTCTAGCTTCTTGGGGTCATTGGAGAGTTAGGCTGTATTTTTCCATCCTTACACAAGTCCCTAGTTTTGTATGTGCTTTCCTTGGTGCTACAGACCAAATTTATGGCTTTGGGTATTCCTGAATATCCACAAGTGGCTAGCTCTCTGTCATTGAGCTTCACCCCTACCCCAGAAAATTCAGTTTTGACCATGTCAAGTTTAAGTTCACTAGGAATTATGAGAAATCAGCTACATAAGGACTGGGGCTCCATTTTCATACCTATCACTAGCATTTGGAGAATTGTTGAGTGTGAGGTAGTCTGAGAAGGATTTGTAACATGACAAGTATATCCAGGAGAGAATCCCGAGAAAGGCTTGTTTAGAACATTAATGGGGAAAAGGAAATGGGCCATGGTGGTGGAAAAGGGGGATCCAAGGAGCTAGAAGGACATATGACCAAAACACCAGACCCACTTCTGCCCCAGGAGATGACACTGCCCACATCAATGTTCCTCTGAGAAACAGAACATATAGCAGACACACAACTCATCTCCCCCCCCCCCTCTCTCTCTCTGTGTGTGTGTGTGTGTGTGTGTGTTTGCACATGCTCACTTGCAAGTGCTCCGGCCATGGTTGCTGTTGTAGAACTAGTTCTCTCCTCCCACCAGGGTGACAAGTCAGTGGCCTGGAGCTGGGCTGGTGCCTGATCTGCTTGAGAAAAACTAAGGAGGCCTAGAGCGTTATTAAAGGGGAGAGCAGGAGGTCAGAGAGATTGGGGCAGGTGACTTGGGACCTTAGGGCCTAGGAACACGATACTTTTAGATTTGGTTGATGGGGAAACCTCAAAGGTTTTAAGTCCAGGACGTCTAAGAACTGACTTCCTATTTATCTGTTTACTTTTTTTTTTGGTGGGGGGAGATGGGGGTGGGAGTGGTATTAAGACAGGCTAATTGAACCTAGCTAGACTTGAACTTGTTATGTAGCTGGAAATGACCTGGAATTCTGGATCTTCCTGCCTCCACCTGAGATCGTATACCACCAAGTCTGGCAGAAGGGGGAGTTAGCTACAGATGGCTGGAGGCTACCAAGTGAGTGGCCCAGATTGGTCTGCTGTCGATCCCCAGGACCCACATGGTAAAAGGAGAACACTGACTCCAGCAAGTTGTCCTCTGACCTCCATACACATGCATGCCTATGGTGCACACACAGGCAGGCTAAATACCAATACACATAAAATGAAAACAAAGGAGGGAGGAAAGGTCCTCCTGCCCTTACCCCTCAGGGGCTGGGATTATAGGCGTGTAGTTTAGGCTGGCTTCAAACTCAAACCCTGTCTCTGCCTTAGAGGTGTTGAATTACAGCCTTCACCACAGTCTCTGGTGTTTATATATATAAATCATTATTCATTTGAGGTATTCTTTGTCTGAATTTTGGTGGAGATTTCTCTCAAGCAATCACTACCGTCTTTTAAAAGTCCTGTTCAGTGTTTGGAGTTTTGAATTCCTTTATATATTTTTTTGTTATATTGAGAATTCCAATATTTATCCACAAATGCAACTTTTGCTCTTTTTGATATTGTATGCCTATGTCTTTAAAATATTTTCCATTTTAATTCCTGGGAGTTCATTTGATGTAGGACACAGAATTTAGCATTTTTTCCCTCAAAATCTTCGTTCATTTCCTAGGGCATTCCTGCGGGAGTTAACCCTCCTTAAGGCCATATTTAGAAATATTACTTCACACCGGCCGGATCAAATTTGTGTACATTTGCTCTGTCTCGTGCTTTTCGGTTGAGCTCAGCTTCTATTTTTGTCTATAGTCTTAGAGCCTGGGGAGCAAGGTCAAAAGGAACATCTCGCCCCCTGCTGGCACTGGTGGTCTTGGAAAGATGGGGATAAAAGTCACCATGTGGCTCATATCCTGGTCTGGATACTCCTTAGAACCTCTGGCTAGCTAGGCAAGGGCCCCATCCCAACCAATCCTTTAACTGGCTTCCTTCTGTTCAGGTGTAGAGCTTCCTTATACACCAGGTAATACTGGCTTTGCCCTGATGTAGGGTGGGCTGTCCCTGCTAGGTCGAGAGTACCTGGCCCTGAACGATGCGTGATCGCTGTACGGAGGGAGCTAGGCTCTGAGAGCCGCCTCTCTTCCTACTTCCCAGGTTCCTATTTTCTCTTTGCACGGACTCGATTGCGTCCTTTCCTGCCGAGGAATATATTTGAAACACTCAGCTCAGAGGTGAGAAACACTGTCTTTCGTGTATTCAACGGGTGTTGAATATACGTCTCTGCGAGTTGCATAAGGAGCTAACCTTGGGAGCCTAGAGTAAGGTTTGGTCACAGTGAGATGCAGAGGGTCTTAGGCAATGGAGGGAAGGTACAATGGACAGAATTGGGGAGCACGGTACTTGAGATTCTGAGACTGAGTTATACACCACGCCCCAGCAGCCGAGGCTGTCCAGAGGTGCGTGTGCGCAGCCTCAGTTCCGTAGCGGGACCGAGCGTTCCCAGCAGAGGGAGCTCACGGACAGGATGTTACACAGGCTCACCCCGGGTGACTCAGGGGCTGCACCTGTGACCTGGGTTTTTACCGGCTATTGTTTGATCATGCCCTGACAACCCACATCTGGAAAACCAGGCGGTAATCAATCCCAGAACACATCTTAGGAGACAGGTAAGATATCCAGTGGATGCAGCATAAGGTGAAAACAGAACAAGAGGTCAAGGCCAAGCTCTTCTGCTACATGCTACAAGGTGAATTGAGGTTACCTAAGCTATAGAGGATACTCTCCCAGAACCCCTCAAAATCCCATTGTCTCTCTGGCCCCGAAGCTCCAGAGCCCTGCTGGCGCGGGTGGTCTTGGAAAGATGGGGATAAAAGTCATGTGGCTCATATCCTGGTCTGGATACTCCTTAGAACCTCTGGCTAGCTAGGCAAGGGCCCTGCCCCAACCAATCCTTTAACTGGCTTCCTTCTGTTCAGGTGTAGAGCTTCCCTAGTATCATGTGCTAAAGGACTCACTAATTGCCTTTTCTAGCCTTGCCCGAGTACACTGCCTCTGTGGTGTATTTCTTTTCAATGAATTCCTATTTATTTATTACCATCCTGTAAATAGCCTTGGAAAATACCATTCATTGTTTAAGATGTTATTTATTCAAGCACACCAGGGGTCCTTCACCTCGGGTTGACTCAAGTAGAATGATTAGGATCCAGGATGGCTCATGAAACATTGGGAGGTCTTTCAACTTTTTAGGCAGTATTTTTAGAAATAAGTCCAGTAGTTTTTCTGATTACCAAAGAGTTCATCTGTTTAGTTTGCAGGTCTAGGGCTAGTAACCAATGGCTCAATGTTTTGGAGCACTTACTGCTCTTACAGAGGACATATTTCAGGCAGCTTGCCACTGTAAGTCCAACTGTGTGGAATTCAATCTTAAAGGAAAGAAATGCATGCTAGGTATAGCTATGCCTTTAATCCCAGCGCAATGGTGGTGAAGGCAGGCAGGCAGATCCCTGTGAGTTCCAGGGCTACATAGTAAGACTGAAAAAAATGAAAGTAACAAAAGTAGGTCTCTGTCTCAAATCAGTGTGGGACTAGGAATATATGACCATAACACATAACCAACAGCTACATTGAGAACATGCTTCTAAATAAATACATTGTAAATGAAAGGAATTTTTTTTAAAAAAATCAATGTTATAAATTCAGAACTCTTCAGAAAAAGGGGTGCCTGACCTAGACCTGGAACTAGGGCCACTCCAAAGTTGATAGAGCTTGGGCTTCACTCTCTTTCTGTCCCCTTCTCCACCCAGGAAAACTCTGAGGTACAGTTTTTTCCTTTTAAAGCCACATTAGGCTCAAGGAAACATACTTCTGCATTTTAGCATTTAAATAGAAGTCCCTCTCTGGTGGGTTTTTCCCCTGAGTTAGTCATGCGAATGCTCCATGCCTCACTTACCACTAAGTATCGGGTGCCTGGGCAGTTCTGTTGCACACGTCCTGTTCTCGACCTTTTCCTACCTCCTTGCAAGGGAGTCCCTGGGGAAACTTGGGTGCTGATCAATAGACTGGGATTTTCCTCAGAGTGCCTAGGGGATTAAAACATGCTGGGGGATTAAAACGTGTAATTTTTATGGTACAAAAAAAGAGAGAACACAGGTTCTAATCATGAAGAGAAAGGCACACTGAATCCCTTTTATAGGTTTAACACAATAACTTTGTCTCTTTCTTAAGATTTATTTTATGGCCGGGTGGTAGTGGTACATGCCTTTAATCCCAGCACTCAGGAGGCAGAGGCAGGTGGATCTCTGTGAGATTGAGGCCAGCCTAATCTACAGAGCAACTTTCACGACAGGCTTCAAAGCTACAGAGAAACCCTGTCTCGAAAAAACAAAAATAAATAAAAAGATTTATTTTATGTTTATGAGTGTTTTGCCTGCATGTATGTGAAAAGTTCTGCACCCCAATGAACCTCTCTGAAGATGCAGCAATCAAAATCAGACCAAATCAAACCGAATTATAAAAAGCCCATGTTTAACGGATTCAACATTCCTGGATGGCCTTCCAGCCCCCCAGAGAGGAGATGAAAAAGAGAGACCAGAAACCACAGGTGTATTTTCTGGGGAGCAGTTTAAATACCCTGTGGGAATGGTCTTGAGCATCTCTAGGGGAGGGGTCATCATTTGGCGGGCTTTCTGAGATGCAGCAGGGTTTGGGGGGAGATAGTAGGGTTTGGGGGAAGATAGCAGAAGGGGGCTTGTGTGGAATTTCCACCAGAACATTCCAGAGTCTTTGGGTATGTGGATGCCAGGGACTGGGGTGAAGTTTCCACCATGACAGTATGTAAGTACATTGTGTATGTGCATGGTGCCTATGGAGACAAGAAGAAAGTATTGGACCCTCTGGAACTAGAGTTAGAGATGAATGTGAGCAGCCTGCTAGGAACAGAATCTGGTCCTCTGCAAGATCAGCAAATGCTTTTAATCTCTGACCAATGTCTCCAGCTCCAACAACATTGTTTCTAACATAGGTTTTCCTATGAATGCATACTTTGCAGGCTACAGTTGCATCAGGACATAACTCTGTATTAGGGAACAGATCTGTTTTATAATCTTTACCTTTTTATAATATGTTTCAAGCATTTGTGTGTGTGTGTGCGTGTGTGTGTGCGCACGCGCATATGCATATGTGTGTGTTTGGGAGTTCATACATGGGATTGTAAGAGCCTGATGTTAAGGTCCCTCTCCCTCCTTCCTTCCTTCCTTCCTTCCTTCCTTCCTTCCTTCCTTCCTTCCTTCCTTCCTTCCTTCCTTCCTTCCTTCCTTCCTTCCTTGTAAAGGCAAAGTCTCTTACTGAATCTGGAACCTGCAGTTTTGGCTAGGCTAGAAAGCCAGAGAGTCCTCCAGGACCCTTCTCTGCCCTCCCCAGGCCTTGGGGTTATAAGCCTGTGCTGCTACACCCAGCTTTTTACGTGGGTCCCTGGGGATCTGAACTCAGACTCTCATGTTTGCAACAGCAAGCACTTTACTTGCTGAGCCATCATCTCAGTAGTCCAGACAAGCCGTTTTCTGTCTTTATGATTAGTGGGTTTACTTTTGTATACTTGGGTTTTGTTGTAATTGTTTTGAGACAGGGTTTGTCTGTGTAACAGTCAAGGCTGGGATGGACTCACAGAGATCCACCTGCCTCTGCCTCCTAAGTGCTAGGATTAAGTGCATGGACCACCACCACCCAGCTTGTTTACTTGTTTTTGAAATCAGGTCTCTGGCTGGACTAGAACTTCCTATGTGAGCAGGCTGGCTTCATATTTACAGAAATCAGCTTGCCTCTGCCTTCCTAGTCCTGGGACTGAAGGTTTGTGCCACCATGCTTGGATGCTTATTTATTTTAAGACTGGGTCTCATCCCCAGATGGTCTTAAACTCCCTATGTAGACAAATGAGTCTGATTTTTTCCAGTCCTTCTGCCTCCACTCCCCCACTGCTGGGACACAGGAGTGTAGCATTACACTCAGTTTATGTGGTGTTGACACTTACTTGGACCTAGAGCTTCAAGGAACTCTACCAACAGAGCTCCCCGCCAGCCTCACAATTAGTGGTTTACATAGCTGTACACTTGCCCACCAGGCAGCACACTTCACCATTTCCCTTTGTTGTACATTTTTGCCTGGGTTTCAGGTGTGTGTGTGTGTGTGTGTGTGTGTGTGTGTGTGTGTGTGTGTTGTCATGAATATTTTCTCCAAGGCTTCTTCTTTTCCTAGGCCATATACTGATGATGTAATAAATTCTCTACAGAAACCACATTTGTTGCATCCATCCATTTAGTAGATATTTAGTGAATATCAACTACTTGCCAGTGATTGCTTCAAGGATACAAAAATGGATAAGACAGAGTCTTTATTACTGTAGGGCTTGCAAGGCCATGGAAATTGAATGGACTTTGTGTGTGAAGTACTTGAGAAGGCCATTTTGATAAAGTGACATTGGACCAGAGATCTGAAGTATAGGGATAGCCCTTTTCAAATTGAGAAAAGTTTCTTCTAGACAAGGAGGTGCACATGCAAAGGTCCTGTGGTAGGAATGTGCCTGAAGTGATGGAGGAGGTCAGTGTGACAAGAATTGAGTGTACCAGGACAAGTGGGAAAAAAGAGGGATATGACTAGAGAGAAAATTTATCTGCGATGGGGCTACATCCAGTGGGGCCTTCAGTGGTCTTTTACTCTGAGATGAAGGAGCCAGGAAAGGATCTGCAGCTGGGGCTGATATGGGGTGCTTGCCTATAATCTCAGCACTTGGGATGTGGAGGGAAGAGGATCAGAAGTTCAAGGCTAGCCTCCTTCTGCTATATAGCAATTTTGTGGCAAGCCTGGGCTACATGAGACCCTGTTTCAAAAACAAAGCAAAACTGGTAAAAACTAAAAACAACAATGGCAACCAACAACAAAAGGTTTTGATTGGGGATAATATATTTTAACTTTTAAAAAGAGTCAGTTTAGGTGTGGGGTTGTGGCTGGAGAGATGGCTCAGGAGTTAAGAGCACATAATGTTCTTACTGAGGACCCAAGTTTGGTTTCTAGCAACCACGTTGGGTGGTTTAAGCCCACCTGTGACTATAGCTCTAGGAACCTAATGCTCTTTTCTGGCCTCCGTAGGTATCTACACTCATGTGCATGTATGTATACATACACACAAACACAGATGAACAGACAGGCAGGCTCTCATGCACGTGAGTGCATACACACACACACACACACACACACACACACACACACACACACACACACACGATTAAAAATAAAATAAAATTTAGCTGGATGGTGGTGGCACATACCTTTAAATCCCAGCACTTAGGAGGCAGAGGCAGGAAAATATCTGAGCTCAAGGTCAGCCTGGTCTACTGAGCGAATTTAAGAACAGCCAATCAGAGAGAGTTCCAGGACAGCCATGGATACACAGAGAAACCCTGTCTAGGAAATAAATAAATAAATAAAGGAATCAGTTAGGTTATTGTGGGATTGCTGTTGAGTTTGTTTGGTTTTGTGGAGAAATGGGGAATTAATTATAAGTTTATTTTAGACAGATGGATTGAAGATGGCTGCTGCTGGCATGCTAAGTCAAGTAGGTGTCTGGACATAAGTGTTAGACATTTAGAGGATGATGCTGTCATGGTTTGAATCTGAAATGTCCTCCATATGCTTGGTCGCCAGCTGTGGATATTTTGAAGACCATGGAGTTCTTAGGAGACGGGTCTGCTGCATGCCCACCCTGCTATGAGGAGCTAAAATCCCTCTGAAACAGAGAGCCAAAGTCAATCTTCCTCCATGTGTCATTTCTGTCAGGTGTTTTGGTCACAGGGACACAAAAGCAATGGCGAATGCAGACTTTGGAGATGTCCGTGAAGATAGGCTATTCAAAGCATGAAATGGCAGAGGGTCTACCCAAGCCTCTTGCCACACTCTTTCATCTGCCCATCCACATGGCAGCTCCACTCAGCAGTTCAAAAGGACAGTCCAAGATCTCCATGTCCAAATATGAACATCTGGCCTTCAGTGCCCCAGACAACCCTGTGCAAACCCCTGTACACCTGCACACCCCTGCACAACCTCCTCCCCACTCAGTGATGATAACCATTCTTTTCACTGACACCTACGGAGTCCAACTTTATTTTTTATCCTCACTTCCCAGAACTCTGTGAGAGGGCCCTCTGGGTCCTGCCTTCAGAATACATCCAGAGTGTCTTCCAATCTCACCTCACTGCTGTCATGTGACTCAGCTGTCATGAGTTCATTCTTGCTGGGCAACAGCAGTGGTTTCCTGACACTTCCCTTTCCTCCTGTCCATTCCTGTTTTTAGCACACTGGCCATGAGTACTTCTTAAAAATATCAGATCAAGCCCCTCCTCCCTGCATATCCTCCAGCCTCCACCACACACTGAGAGTCTGCACTCATAGTGCATCTCCTGTCCTCTCCCCATGGTTCTCTTGACTCCAGCAACCTGGGTCATCTTGTCTAAAGCATGCCAGACACTATTCTGCTTCTTTACCATCCTGAGATTATATTCATATGACTTTTACACACACACACACACACACACACACACACACACACACACACTTTTTTTTTTATTTTTTTGAGACAGTGCTCTGTGTAGCACTGGCTGTCCTGGAACTCACTCTGTAGCTGGCCATGAATTGACAGAGATCCATCTGCCTCTGCCTCCTGAGTGCTGGGATTAGGGCGTGCACCATCACAGGCTGCATACCTGGCTTTTTTGTGGGGTGCTGGATATCAGAACTCAGATCTCTACTTGCATGGTGAGCTATCTACCAGCCCTCTTGTGACTTTTGTGGTGAGCCTGCCTATTTAATACAATTCTTTTTTAGCTTGATATTTTCTTTGTTATTGTACGTTTCCACTTAATAACACATATATGATGTATGTGTCTGAATATGAGCTCTTCAGCAGTAGCTTGCTAACCAAATCTCGATTTGTCTTTTTTGTTTACTTACATTCCCTGACTACCTTGAACAGTGCCTGGAACATGGCAGATAGTTGATAAATGTTGAATGATTGGATGTAGGGCACAATACATTGCATCTAATGGCCTCTGAGGCAGACTAAGGTGGCTCATTCATTTGTTTGACTCAGCTGTCACCAAGTGAGTTTTCTACACTTGCTGGCACACCAATGCTGAATTTGAGGCTAGCCTGATCTGCATATCTAGTTCCAGGCCAGTCAACACTGCCTAGTGAGTCTCAAAAAAAAAAAAAAAAAAAAAAAAAAGTATCAGGTAACAATTCAATTTAGAGTTTTTGGGAAAGCAAAATTAATTTTTACTCACTTAGGCTCCTTCATTCATCTAACACCAAAGTAGGCTTGCAAAGACTAATTTACAGATAGATTATTTTCTCTAGTTGAGAAGAATTGAGAACATAAAAATATTGTTTCTTGGGATTATGAAGCCCTGACTGGTCTAAAACTCACTCTGTAGACTAGGTTGACCTTCAACTCACAAAGATCCACATTGATCTGTCTCCTGAGTCCTGGCATATGGCATAAAGACATGTGCCACCATGCCCAGCTCCACTTTATATTTCCAGGCACAGTCTCTTGCTAAATTCAGGGTGTGCAGATTTGGTTAGCCTGGCCAGCTTGCTCCAGAGAGATGAGATTGCAGGCGGCCAGCCACATCAGCCAGACTTTGATATGAGGGCAGGTTGGGGATCTCAACTCTGGTCCTCAGTACATATTTGTGCTGTAAATATGTTTTACCCATTGAGCTGTATCTTTAGCCTCCTCCAGTACTTTTTTTTTTTTTTTTTTTTTTTTTTAAATAAAATACCAAGCTGGGTATGATGGCCCATGCCTGTAATAATCCCAGGACATAGGATTATGACTTCAAGGTCAGTCTGTTATCTAAAAAAAAAAAGAAAGAAAGGAAGGAAGGAAAGAAGGAAGGAAGGAAGAAAGGAAAAGGAGTTAAAATCACTTGGATTCCCAGGCACCTTCAACTGTGTCTATGGGACCTGCTTAAGGAAAAAGAAAAAATTCCAACCCAGAGATGTCTTTCATTTACATCCCTCCTTCTCTTCTTCTTTTTTAAAATAACCCCTAGGGGAAGGCAGGGGCCTGGAATCCAATCTACTTGTCAGTTCTGGGTATATTCAGCTTTCTTTTATGTGCATTGGCGGTGAAAGTGTCAGATCCCCTGGAACTGGAGATACAGTCTTGAGCTGTCATGTGGATGCTGGGAATTGAACCCCGGTCCTCTGGAAGAACACCCAGTTCTCTTAACCAAGTCATCTCTCCAGTCCCTCATTTAAGTTCTTGGTTCAACCAAAGGGAGGCCCAGGGTCTGCCTGGTGAGCCTTTCTTGATTTCACAGTGAATCCTATTTGCCCTCATCTCACATATCCTAGCACAAAACCTCACCTCCTACGTTTCAGTGTGAGTTCAGGAGGCTGGAAGTCCCTCTTTGTCCTGTTGCCAGCTCCCCTCCTCCATCAGAGCCAGCCCTGCTTTCCTGTGTGTTCAGCCTCACACTGTTCTCACCTTTCAAGGACTCTGCATCTTTAATCCCCTCCCAGTCCCGGGGCTGTCCAGTACGTGTTGATCTGGGTCGTCTCTGATCTGGACCTTCCTGCCTTCTCTTGACCCTGTGCCGCACCCTCTCACAGCCACTGTTCCATCTCTCTGCTCCCATTCATAGTACAGTTCCCATATCTTTAGTTCTCAGTAATGTGTAGAGCAGAGCCTGGTGTAATTACTCCTGTAATCCTAGCATTTGGGAGGCTGAGGCTGGAGAATCACTATGAGTTTGGGCCAGCCTGGGCGAACTAAGATACCATGTCAAAAACTAAGGTGTGTACTCGGGAGGCTGAAGCCAGAGGATCTGAAGCTCAAGGCTAGCCTGGGCTGCAGAGTGAGTTACAGGCCAGTCTGGTCTACAAAAAACAAAACAAACAAAACCAAACCAAAAACAAGACGATAGGGTATGGTGGTACATGCTTATAGCCTCAGTGCTGAGGAGGCAAAGGCAGGAGGAGCACCAGATTGAAGTCAGACTGAGCTACAGCAGATGCCTGCTGTCTGTTGAACAGCAATCTGTGGTGTCTCTTTAAATGAAGTTTGTGGAAAAACCTCTTGGTTTTTCTTTTTCTTTTTTAAAGATTTATTTATTTATTAATTATTTTTTCTTATTTTACATTCTCTCCCTCCCATCCTCCCATGTTTCCCCCCCCCACTCCCTCCCATTCCATTCCCCACCCATTCCACAGGGAGGGTGAGGCCTTCCAGGAGGGATCATCTGAATCTGTCAAGTCATTTGGAGCAGGGACTAGGCCCTCCCTCCTGTCTCTAGGCTAAGGGAGTATCCCTCCATGGGGAATGTGCTCCCAAAGTCTTTTCGTGCACCAGGAATACATCCTGGTTCCACTGTCAGAGGTCCCATAGATTGCCCAGGCCTTCTAACTGAGACCCATATTCAGGAGGTCTGAGTCGGTCCAATGCTGGTTTCCCATCTATCAGTTTGGGGTCCATGAGCTCCCCCTTGTTCAGATCAACTGTCTCTGTGGGTTTCTGTAGCTTGGTATTGACCCCTTTGCTCCCTCTTTGCAACAGGATTCCAGGAGTTCTGCTCAATGTTTAGCTGTGGGTGTTTGCTTCTGTTTACATCAGCTACTAGATGAGGGCTCCATGATGGTGGATAAGTTAGTCATCAATCTCATTATCAGGGAAGGGCATTTATGGTAGCCTCTCCACTATAGCTCAGATTGTTAGTTGGGATCATCCTTGTAGGTCTCTGGACATTTCTCTAGAGTCAGTTTTCTCTTCAAACCTATAATGGCTCCCTTTATTATGGTATCTCTTTTCATGCTTTCGTCTATTTGTCCCCCGACTCAGTCTTTCTGTTCCCTCATGTTCTCCTCTCCCCTCCTCTTCTCCCCTTCTCTTTCTCCTAATTCCTCCACTCACTGCCCCCTCCAAATATGCTCAGGAGACTTAAAGGTTTATTTTTAATTTCATCCATATCTGTGTACAGGAGTGTGTCCGGTCCCCTGGAGTTGGAGTTTCAGGCATTTGTGAGTCACCTGATGTGTGTTTGCTGGGAACTGAACTCAGGTTCTCTGGGAGAACAGCAAGTTCTTAGTCCCCAAGCCATCTCCTTAGTCTTCACACCCCTTTCTCTTATTTTTACTTTTTAAAAATTTGTATTAAGCGTAACACAAGCAGTGTCTGGGGAGGGGCAGAAGAGGGCAGAGGGTATCAGATCTCCTGGAACTAGAGTTTGAGACAGTTGTGAGCCACTGTGTGGGTGTAGAAAACTGAACCCCAGTTCTCTGCAAGAGCAGCCAGTGTTCTTAACTGCTGAGCCCTCTCTCAAACCTATTTGATTTATTTTATTTTTCAAGACAGGATTTCTCTGTGTACTGTCTATCCTGGAACTTGCTCTATAGACCTGGTTGGCCTCAAATTCAGAGATCCTCTGCCTCTGCCTCCCAAGTGCTGGGATTAAAGACGTGAGCCACCACCACCTGGCGCTTTTGTTTTTGTTTTTCCAGGACTCTCATACATCTAGGCCTAGCCTTGAGCTTTCTATGCCTCTAGATCCTGAGTGCTAGGACTACAAGGTATCTATACTACTATGCCCCCCCAACCTGACACCCCCCAAAAAAACCCTTTAAATGTAACAAGAACAGCTAGTGACATGTGCTGTGCAGCAAACACAGTTTGTAGGGTTCATAAGGACACTGAAGAAAAATATACCCAACATCCACAATGTACTGGGAACAGTTTGGACTTTGGGGAATGTAGGAGTTAGGTGCTGTGGCGTAGAGATGGCACCAGGAGGATTAGGCCTTCAAGGGCAGCCTTGGCTACCTGAGACATAAGTCCAAAAGCAAACAGACTACCCTCCAATAATAAAGATTATGATAGACATGTGGGATAAAGACTCATGTTGTAGCCAGGCGGTGGTGGCGCACGCCTTTAGTCCCAGCACTCGTGAGGCAGAGGCAGGTGTATCTCTGTGAGTTCGAGACCAGCCTGGTCTACAGGAGCTAGTTCCAGGACAGCCTCCAAAGCCACAGAGAAACTCTGTCTTGAACCCCTCCTCCCCCCCCCAAAAAAAGACTCATGTTGTAAAGCAGAGCAGAGAGAGCTGGGGAGTATGGTGAGGTCTGGGTCTGGACCTAGCAGATGCCCCTGAGTAGAGACACAGGGAGAAGACAGCTGTGTGGATACCTGGGGGAAGAACATTCCAGACAAAAGCTTGAGGAGTGAAGCAAGCCTGGCTGTTTTTCATACCTTGAGATCTGGGAAAAGAGTACGGAGAAGGCAGTCTGTCTGGAGCTAGGGGAGGAGAAGAAAGGGCAAGGCAGATGAGCTCAGGCCCGAGAGGGCGGCTCTGGCTTCAGTCTGTGGAGAACAGGGGAAGATTCTGAGCCGAGTTTGTTTGTTTCTGAGAGGGTTTCGTGTAGCCCATGCTGGCCTAGAACTCTAGGTAGCCAAGGCTGACATTGACCTTCTTTTTAACCTTCCCGTCTCCACCCCCAAGTGCTATGACAGGCACGTGCCCATTATGTTTACCAATCTAAAATGGCTGGGACCCTCGGATCACTGCAGAGGAGCGAGTCCCAGTAGCCAGCCTGGGGATAAAAGGCCCTTGATCTATGGTCCTTTAATGCTAGGAGGAAAAGAACTCAGATTTTTTTTTTTTTTTTTTTTAATTCAGGTATTGCTCTTTTCACCATTTCTTTTCAATTTCCCACCCCCCCCACCAGAATTCCTATTATTTTATAAATATCTGTCTCTTTACAGAGGTTCTGCTTACTTTTACTGACTATATTTGTTTCCCTTATGCTGTAGTCTGAATTTGTTCTAATCTTTCCAGGGCAAAAAGCATCAATTGTGAGGCGATGGGATAGCTAAGGCTCCACTGCAGATGTTGGTGCTGCTGTGGGCCTGGTCCTTCCTCTTTGCTGGACCTCGTGAGCCATACTTTTTTATTTGCTTGCTTTTGTGGTGCTGGGGTTGAGCCTGAGGCCTTGAAAAGCAGAGAAAGGGCTGTGGCACAGAGCCTCACTTTCAGCCCAGAATTAAGAATGTTAAATTGGGGCTGGAGAGATGGCTCAGTGGTTAAGAGTACACTTTGCTCTTAGAGATGACCCAGGCTTCATTCAACCATCTGTGACTCCAGCTCCAGGGGTCCCATGCCTCTTCTGTCTGTTGCAATTACCAGGCACACATGCAGGCAGAACTCACACACATGCAGAATTAAATAAACAAGCCCTAAATGAAAATGTTGCTGGGTAGTGTTGGCACACACCTTCAATTCCAGTACTTGCGAGGCAGAGGCAGGTGGATCTCTGAGTTCCAGGCCTGCCTGGTCTGCAAGTGAGTTCTTGGCTATCAAGGGCTGCAGAGTGAGACCCTATGTTAAAAAATTATTCATTTTTATTAGTTTTTAAATAATTTAATAAATGCTTACAATGTGTTTTGATTATATTCACTTTCCCAATGCTGTTCCAACTCTTTCCAGACCCACCCTCCATTCTATCCAAATTACATTAAAATTTTTTTTTGATACTTTGTGTGTATGTGTGGTATTTGTGTATGTACATGTACATATGTACTTGTGTGTGGAGACCAGATATCAATGTCAGATGTCTTCTTGTATGGCTATCAATCTTAAAATATTTTTTACATTAATTAATTAATTTGCATGTGTGTCCTGGCACAAATATGGATGCCATGGGACCAGCTGTAAGAGTCATTTTCTCCTGTTTGTGGGTTCTGAGTCTAGAACTCTAGTGATCAGGCTTGGAGGCAAGCTCCTTGACCTGATGAGTCATCTCACCTGCTCACCACCTTAACTTGTTTTTTTTAGCTGGTGTCTGGTGGTGCAGGGTCTCTCACTGCTTCTGCATCACTGAGCACTCCAGGAGAGGCCCTGTCTGTGCCCCATCTCACTCTAGGAGTGCTGGAACCACAGAGACGTGCCACCACACCCAGCCTTTCACGTGTGGGTTGTCAGGGTTTTTTTTGGCAAGTACTTCTGCCTGCTGAGCGAGCTCCCCAGTCCTCAACCTTGTTTTTTGAGAGAAGGTTTCTTATCATCCTGTTCAGCAAGATGCCCGGATGACCACCAAGCCCTAGAGTCCTCTTGTCTAGATATAACACTGGGTTTATAAGCAGGATCCTCAGATGTTTCCGTGGGTGCCGGGGCAAGCCCTTGACCCATCTGTTAGTGTTTAGGCATCTGTACTGGTCTGCCTTTCGAGTTCTGACAGGGTATGCCCTCAGCTGCAGCCACTAAGAGCACGGTGCCTATTCATAGTGTTCATGGTGGTGTCTCCTATTGTCGTCGTCATCCCCGCCCCTTTTCTTTCCTCTTTCCCACTGCTCTAGTCCCCAGACACCAGTTTCTCCCTTCCCCTTTTCAAGCCCATCTGCTTGAACTCTGCCGAATGTCGGTCGTCTTTCTCTCTCGAGCCACTTTTTAAAATCACAACACCATCGAGCCAGCTTTTCCTTTTCATTGTTAGAATCCAGCCTGGCAGTTTTCATTGGAGAACTTTATTCAGTCTAGGGTGTGTCCCTGTAACGCCTTGAGAGTTTCAGCTGGGCTGCTTTTCTACTTCAAGGATTTCTGAACAGTACTTTCTCATCTTCTTTCATTTCTGCCTGTTTTTTGCTTAATAATTTCACTTCAAAACGGAAAGCATGCATTCATTTCTGAGTATTTGAAACACTACTGGTTTTAAAGTTTTAAATGCCTTTTTTTTTTTTTTTATTTTTAAAAAAAACAAACTTCCCAAGGAAATTTGAGAAAATTTCTGATCTGCCATGAAGGTCAAAGGTTATCTTTCTCACTGGTAAAGAACCTTTTGTGCTGTCAGATTTTGGTTCAAAGATCTTCATTGTTTTTTGTTTTGTTTTCATTTTGATGTTTCCAGAATTTCATGAAGCCCAGGCTGGTTTCAGACAAGCTATGCAGTAGAGGATGACCTTGAACTCCTGATCCTCTTGGCTTTTACCTCCCAAAAGCTAAGCTTTTGGGTATGAATTACCCAGACTGGCTCAAGACTCTGTGTGAGAAGGTGTTTATTTAGGGCTTCTATTCCTGCTTTCCCCTCATTCCTACCTAAGGCCTTCCTTTAGTCAGGGCCTCCAGCCTTGGCCTGGAGTTGGCCCATATCAGGGATATGTGGGATGGTGAAGCTAGTTGTGGGAGCAGCAGATGGCTCAACTTGTTTCCTTAGTGCTAAGAGAGCCATAGTTTACAGCCTGAGAGCTACTTACACCCCACTTAAAAACATTTGTTTTGCTGGGTGTGGTGGTGCAAGCCCCTAAGCCCAGCACTCAGGAGGATCTCTGTTAGTTCCAGAACAGCCAGGGCTACATAGAGAAAGCCTGTCTCAAAAAGCTATCTATCTTTGATCTATTTTTCTACTTTTTTATTTAATTATTTTTTTTTTTTTACTTGTTTTTAAGTATATGTGTAGGTGTGTACATGTGAGTGTAGGTATCTAGAAAAGGACACGGGATCTCTGGAACTGGAGTTACAGGCAATTAGCTGGGAGTCAGCTAATATGGGTGCTGGGAATGGGTCCTCCGAAAGAGCTATACATACTCTTCACCACTGAGGCATCTTTCTGTTGTGGGCAGGGGTGGGGGCAAGGTTTCTGTGTGTAACACTGGCTGTCCTGGCTGTCCTTGAACTCAGAGATCTGTCTGCCCCTGCCTGCAGAGAGCTGGGTGGGACTTAAGGCATACACTACCACCAAACAGCACCCCCTTTTTAAATTCATGTTTGTGTGTGGACCAGAAGAGGGTGCCGTGTCCCCTGGGGCTGGAGTTACAACAGGCAGTTATGAGCACCTGATCTGTGTGCTGGAGTTGGGTCTTCTGGAAGAGCAGAGATCACTGTTAACTATGAAACCATCCCATTTCACCAGATAGCCTGTCCGTCTGTCTCTGCCTGCCTGCCTGCCAGCTTGCCATTCTGTCTTCCTTCTCTCTCTCCCTCCCTCTCTCCCTCCTTCCTTCTTCCTTCTTTCCCTCCTTTCATTCTTTCTTAAGATGGCTTCTTGTAGCATAGACTGACCTCAGACTTCCTATGTAGTCAGGGATGGCCTTGAACTCCTGATCCTGCTATGTGTACCTCCCAAGTGCTCTCACCCACCAACCAGTGTGCACATTTCACCCTTAGAGACCCTCAGGTTTGAGACTTCAGCTCCTGGGCTTCTATTTCTGGTCCCTGGGAATTCATCAGAATCTGTTATGTCTTTTTAAAGGTCATCTTTATATTTTAAATGTCATGATTAGGTATACAAGCAAGGGCTTTTTGGAGGCCTAAGTTTACATTCTTGTACTGAGTTCAACATCCTCACATCTGGCCTCTTTCCCTACACACTGTTGAAGGCTCCAAAGGCTCCAAAGGTCATTGAAATCTGATTGTCGCCAGTCCGAGGGACAGTTCTCTGTACTAATCTTAGTTGACTCTTCCTTGGCTTTTGACATACCTGACTTCCCTGTGATTATTTTTCAATTTACTTAATTTATTAATCTTTTGTTTTTTTGAATAGAGTGTCATGTTACCTAGGCTAGCCTTTACCTCACTACTAGGTGGCTGGGGATAACTTTCAGCTTCTGATACTATTACCTTCATTTCTCAAAATCCAGAATTACAAGTATGTTTGACCATGTCTAGCTATTTATTTCAGTTTTTTTTTTTTTTTTTTTGAGGCAGGGTTTCTCTGTGCTTTTGGAGGTTGTCCTGGAACTAGCTCTTGTAGGCCAGGCTGGTCTCAACTCACAGAGATCCACTTGCCTCTGCTTCCCGAGTCCTGGGACTTAAAGGCATGTGCCACCAACATCCAGCTTGTTATTTATTTCAATTTTTATTTTTGTGTGTGTGTTATTCAAGAGCTCTACCACTGAGCTACCCCCACCCCCCCACTCTGTTCTTGAACCATCAGTCTACTTTACCCTTTAGCACTCTCCTAAATGCCACCCCTTGTCCTGTTAAAGCTCCGATGTGCAGCTAGGAGCAAGCAAGGAGCTGGACCCAGGGGCTTGCCCTTCAGTGTTCTTAGCCCCTTGGCCATGCCCTTGTCAAAAGAGCAAACTATGTGTCTGAACTGAATGTTCTTTTTTTCTACATGATCACCTTACAGATAATCTCAATCTTAGGGAGTTTTGTATTGTTGCTAATGTTTGTTTTGCTTTGTTTTCTCTTTTGAGACAGGGTCTCACTTTGTAGTCCCTCTGGTCTAGAATTCACTAAGTATATAAGACTGGCCTTGAACTCATTGAGATCCACAGGCCTCTGTCTTCTGAATGCTAATTACCAGTGGCTATAATGTCTCTGATGATGTTGTTTTATCCCCCAACATAAATAAACATTTACTTTTAAAAGAGCTGTTTTACATTATCTATCATTTATTCATTATACTTCCAACATGTGTATTATCAAACTTGGCAGCAGGTACCTTTGGGACCAGGCCGGTGGGAAAACTTCTTGTAACAAAATGACGCCTTCAAATGACGTGGCTACTAAGAACTTTCACTTAAAACTTGACAAAAGCTTAAAAAGGGGCATTAGAAACAAAAGAACAGAGACAAGCAAGGCTTCTTAATAACAGCATTTTTCTCAGTTGGGCTCTGTTTTGCTAGAGACAAGCAGAGACTTGCGTGGCTCCTTTAAAGGAGGTTTCCTGACTCAGCAAAGTGGCAAAAAAACCCGCACAGCTTTTAAGAAGCGCTGCTAACAATTTAGTGGTATGTATGAGCAGTTGGAGAGAATAGCTGGATATGGTAGCACATACCTTTAATTCTAGCACTCTTGAGGCAGAGGCAAGCGGATCTCTGTGATTTCAAAGTAAATCTGATGTATGGAGTAAATTCCAGAGCAGCCAAAGTTACACAGAGAAACCCTGTCTCAAAAAATGAAAAAATAGAAATAGAAAAAAAATAGAATACTAAGAAAGCCATGTAAAGATGGAAACCACAAGAAAATGCTGGATATTGTATGTTATTATATTGCCTTTAAATTGTTTGACTGCTGAGGAAATAGCAACAATGGTTAAAACAAATGCTGCTGGATTAACCCAATTTACATATTTTAAAAAATGATTTAACTCCAAAATTTAAGTCTAAGGACAGGTTACTGGGGAAAAGGATTTTTTAATTTTTGTTTCTACAGAAAATAAAAAGCTGTGGATTCCTTCCAGACTATCAAGGTTTGATCAAGCAAGACCCCCTGAAACATCGCCCCAGATGATCCAACATTCAAAACTACTGGGACAAGGCAGTCTTGCAGACCACTACAGCCAAGATTTCTGTGCCTTCTTAGGATTCCCAAGACAGTGCCCCCTATTAGCAAGAAGCAGTTTGGAAAAAATGACACCCAAATTCCCAAATATTATTTATAAATGTTTGTTTTCATTTAAATGGGGTTGGTTTTAAATAATGTTCACAACCAATCTCTCTAAAGGTAAAAAGGGGGTTATGGATAGAAATGAATACATTGTTTTGGAATGGATTTTCATTTATTGATACAAATTTAAGGTCAACTTTGTGATATGTTATATAGCTCATTTGAAAATGTAATGTGTAATTAATTCAGATTGTAGATAGTTACCAATGATAGTCAAAGCTTATAGTTAGATTGGTTATGTTTTCTAGATATGTAGAGATATAGTTTAATTGGATAGGCATTCTTCAAGCCTTTCAAAGACATACAGAATATGGGATTTAAAATGATTTAGGGTTTTTCTTAACAGTGAGGCACAACTGCTCCTGGCAACACCAACTGTGTCAGAAGGGAAAATGGACATTGAAGAAACTCGTTATGGAGTTTGCTTCCAATATGACAAGACTAGCCATTTGGGCAAGATAGTGCACTTGTCTAGACTGTTTAATTATATGCTTTATAAAGTAGATGTGCAGGACCCACAAAAAAGTGACTGCTGATTCAAGATGGACATTGCTACAGGGTTCCTGCTTCATGGAAGAGTCTGCCAAACAGTCTGCAGGACACAGAGAAAATGACTGACAAACTGCCAATACAGATGGACAGTTTAAAGTTTCCTGCTTTGCTGAGGAGTCTTCCAGACACACTATGACCTATGGGCTGAAGATGGAACATTACAAAAGAACTTCAGATGACTGACCAGGCTAGTTGTCTCTGTCAATTCTAGAGTTTATATTCTATGGTCTTTGATGAAGTTGAAGACAGATAGTTATAGTTTTCCTTAGTTAGGATTAAAGATAAGTTACATATAAGACTTTAGACTCACAAAGATAGAATAGTTGATAAAATATTTTCTTTAAATCTTGCTAAATGTTAATGGACTAAATATTGTTAACTGTGTTTTTTACTTGGTAACTGTTTTGTTATATGTAATTTTACTATGTTAAAGTTAAAACCCTTCTTTTTATTTTAGACAGAAAAGAGGAAATGATGGGAAATGTCATTCTGTAAATGTTTCTCTTATTGATTAATGGATAAATCACTGTTGGCCAATAGGAAAGCAAGATAGGTGGGACGAGGAGACAAGGAGTTTTGGGGAGAGGGAAGAGAAGATTCAACATGTAGGACTGAGAGCCGGGCTCTCTCTCCAGTAAGATAACACCATGTGAAACTGCTTAGATTAATAGAAATGGGTTAATATTTAAGACAGAGCTAGGCAATAAGAAATAGTAGTAACAAGCCAACAACATTATATCTAATACAGTGTCTCTGTGTGTTATTTGGGGCTGGCGCAGCACTGGGACCAGGCTGGCAGGAAAACTTGTCATAACATTCCTTTATTGGCTGAGCCACCTTTATTTTTTCTCCCTCCCTCCTTCCTTCTCTCCCTCCCTCTCTCATCCCTCCCTCTCTCCCTCCCTCTCTCCTTTCTTTCTTTCTTTCTTTCTTTCTTTCTTTCTTTCTTTCTTTCTTTCTTTCTTTCTTTCTTTCTTTCGATAGGGTTTCTCTGTGTAGCCTTGGCTATCCTGGAACTCATTCTGTAGAGCAGGCTGGCCTCAGCCTCTTGTTCTGGGGTGGTAGCACAGGCCTTTAATCTCAGCACTTTGGATGCAGACTAATCTTTGAGTTTGAGGACAGCATGGTCTAAAGAGTGAGTTCTAGGATAGCCAGGGATATACAGATTTCCTTATCTCTGGAAAAAAGAGATTTCTATATTATTGGAATTTTTTCTGTACTGTATTTTTGGGCTGTTTGCTCATGAATGAACAATTGTGGGTGTGCCCACAGCCACAGGTGGAGTGTGGAGGGCATAGGGTGCCTTTGTGGGGTCAGTTCTTTCCTTCCACCTTTACAGGGGTTCCAGGGATTGAACTTGGGTCTTTGGGCTTGTGTGGCAAGTTTTATATCTCTGCTTATTACTGCCTGTTCTAATTAGTACAGACTGTTTACTGTTAGGTAGGCATGTTCCTCATCTCTGTTTCCCTTTGTCAGGGATTTCCTAACTAGTTCTTTCTCCTTGGTTTGTGTTTTTTATTGTAAACGTTTAGAATCAGGTTATCTGTGTCAAAAAATTACTAGTGTTTTTATTAAGATAATGTTTAGGGCTGGAGGGGCCACTTACCTGGCATGACCCTGAGTTCAGGCCTTAGTAACTGATCAAAACAACAACAACAACAAAATTCCCCAAAACACAAGACAGAAACAAAATAAAACAAATAGCCAAGTTCATTTTCAAATGTGGCCCTTTCTGGGGATTTGTACTCCAAGAATGGGTATGTGTGTTCTGACTTCTTTAGTTATTCTGTTACGTTCCCCAGCATGGGTAGAACATTCTCTTTGCAGTTTTCTTTCTTTCCATATTTCCTGCTAGGTTTATTCTCAGGAATGTCATTGCACTGTCATGTAAGCCTTCTTCCATCATTTTTTCTTTTTTCTCTCTCTCTCTCTCTCTCTCTCTCTCTCTCTCTCTCTCTCTCTCTCTCTCTCTCTCTCTCTCTCAAAGACAGGGTCTTACTAGGTAGTGCTGGCTGGCCTGGAAGTCTTTCTGTAGATCAAGCTGCCCTAGAACTCACAGAGATCTCCTGCCCCTTTCTCTCCCATTTTGGGATTAAAGAGGTGCTACTGAGCCTGGATCACTATAACAGTTTGCAAATAGAGAGTTTACAGTGTAGATTTCAAGCACAAGAGAAAGAGATGCTCAGGAAAGATGAAAACATGCAGGTGTGTGGCTGGGTTTCTCAAAGCAGCAGACATCTCCACAGTGGCTGCATGTCTGACCCTGTGGCCTTCCAGGCTACATCATTCAGAGTGTAACTTACCACACGGTTTAAAGGTTAAGCATTCCTTTCTGTAAACAAAGTTGTAAGATGGGTGCTGTTTAGATTTAGGAATGAGAGACAAATGATAAGAACTCAGTTTGTAGATGGTTTGAGGTCTTTGACCTCTCTATTTGAGGTGTCTCTCGGAAAATGCTCATGGTCTTTGCAGACCTTTGTCTCTGGTGTCAAAGTTTCTGGACTCTGCCAGAAGGAAAGACAAACTAGATCCATAGATGAAGGGCTTCTTTGCTTTCTCTGAACTTCTGTTGATTTCCTTTCTAGCCTGCCTCAGGTGGAGTTTCTTCAGTGAGAGTTGGAATAACTGGAAGAATCCATGAAAGAATGCGCTCAGGCGTCTACTGCCCATGAGCTGAGGGTCTCATGATGGAGTCAAGACTGACTTCAGAAAGTCCCATTCATGAGGCTGGGGAGATGGCTGGTAATGTTCAAGCATGAGGACCTGACTTGAGCTCCCCACACCATGTAAAAGCTTGGGTGGTAGTAGAGACGGGCGGGCCCCCAAAACTCACTAGACAGCCAGCCAAGCTCAGTGGAGACCCTCACTCAGTAAATAAGGTGAGAAGGTTTGAGAAAGAACAGTAACCTCCCCACATGTGGACACCTGTATGCACCCGTGTGTGCCTCTGCCCCTCCCAACAGGAGCATGTACATCACACACACACACACACACACACACACACACACACACACACACACACGTCCTATTCAAACATAAATAATACTGTTTCTTTATATGCCTTGATGGTACTTAGCAATTTCTTCCTTTTTTCCAGTTAGCTAATTAATTATTTTGAAGCAGGTTCTTATGTACTCTAGACTGTCCTATGTAGCACAAGTAATAAAAACCCAGAGACAGATATTAGGTTTCAAGCTGAAGAGCAGAAAAGCAAAGCAGACAGCCAGTAGCTCTTACCTCTATCAAGACTGAAATGGAGATCCTGTCTTCCCTGTGCCTGGATACTAAATCTCAGAATACAATGTGAGACACTGGGCTCCTGTTTTTATATACCTCACTAGGGCTGGGATTAAAGGCTTGAGCTCTATTACTCTTTAGGTCAATTTACTCAGGTGTAGCCCTGGGAGGCCTAGAACTCACAGAGATTCATTCATCTACCTCTATCTCCTGAGTCCTGGGATTAAAGGTGTGTGCTACCACTGCTCAGCTTCTATGACTGTGGCTAGCTTTGCATTCTGATACTTTAGGCAAGCTTTATTAAATCATAAATAATATATCACCACAGTCCTAGAGCTGGCCATGACTATGTCCTCTTCTCATGCATTCTCCTTCTGATTGAGGGGATTACAGTCTTGAGACATCATTCCCCACTTTATAGGCTGCTGAAGATCCACCTCAGGGCTTGGTGCATGCGCTCTAGCAACTGAGCCATGTCCCTCAACTCAGCATTTTTTTCACATTTATTTATTTTATGTATATGACTGTTCATGTGTATGTGTGTCTATGCATCATGTGTGTGCCTGGTGCTTGTGTAGGTCAGAAAAGGTCATTGGATCTCATGGAATTGGAGTTATGGACATTTTTGAGTTGCTTCGTGGCAGCTGGGAATCAAACCTGGGTCTTCTATAAGAACAAGTGCTTTTAACTACTGAGCCCTCTCTCTAGCAGTTCACCTCTTTACTTTTTCTTCTTATGTAGAGTCATGGTCCATGTGTTGTCTTTTTCTGATGCTAGGGATACGGGTCTCTCCTTGGAGTTCTTCATCTCATTAATACAACTTTTTAATGACAGACTCTAACAGAAGCTCAAGGACAATTGGAGGTTAAAGAAAAACTACAGGCCAGACAGGTGTATATCTTGGCAGTTGCCTGGAGGAGGAAGATAGATAGAAAAAGTAATGCTATTTGAGTTACAGTGCTATGAAGGACAGACACACGTCAGACAAGGGGAGCTTCAGAGAAAGAGTAAAGCCTGAAGTGTCACAAAAACCCTGCTTTAAAAAGGGACTGAAGGGTCAGGTACACACCTTTAATCCCAAAAACAAACAACGACAAAAATAAATAAATGTTGTTTTAGTAAGTATAACTGCAGGTCTATAAGCTATTGTGCTAAGAAAAGGGGATTTTGGGAAAGAAAAGTTGGCAAGGAGTGCAGCTTCTGGGAAAGAAAAGGACATTATCTTCTTAGAGGGACAATTACCCCTCCCATCTCTTTAGCTTGATTTAAGGTGAGTCTATCTTCCTGAGGGGTTGTTCTTAGGCCAGGTGATTGACCTGCCTGACTGGATTACAGTTCAGGCATGTCTCCACCCAGATGTAGATGGCATTCTCTTGGTCAGGAAGCAATAGCTTTTTCATAATGCGTCTTCAATGCTACTGTAACAACAACTCCTGCCCCAGCACTTTCCCTTCTTGTGTAGAGACATGTAGTTTATATGTCTTGTGTCCCTACCTCACCTCAAGCAGCTAGTGAGCAGGCTCTATATCAAGTCATTGTTGGGATGCTCCACCACTTCTAACTTATCCCCCAGTAAAACAGAAGGTGCTTAATAAATGACTATAACTCAATAAATCTAAAACTCAAAGCTTTTCTCCAGAGTTCTGTTAATCCTGAGGCCAAAGTCTTAGAAAGCTTGGTTGAACTTTAACCTTTCCTGGGAGACCTAGATAAAAGTCAGCCCTGGCTTCCCCGGTGGGTGGAGTGAGCTGTCATTTCAGGATAATGTTTGCTTGTGTTGATTTCTTGGCTGGAGTAGGCGATGGCCATTTTCAGACTGAACTGACCTTCTGTTTCTTTATTTGCTCTTTGGCTTATTTTGCTACTCCTGCCCACTTTAAGCACAGCCCGAATGACATAATTTCCCTTAGTCACTCACCCACAGCACAGGCCTGTGGCTTCCCTCTTCTTAGAGGTTAACTTTCCAGAAAGTTTGAGCTTAATAAAGGCAATCAGTCTTGATGAAACTCTTCAAGCCCACCCTCGTGTTTCTGTTGTAAAGGATCTTGTCTTGTAGCTCAGGTTGGCCTCAAACTAATCCTCCTGCCTCAGCCTCCCCAGTGCTGGGGATAACAAGCATATGTCACCATGCCTAGCTCCAGCCTCGGGTTTCTGTAGGTGTTCATCTCTAACTGAACATGGAGGATTCCATACTGGGATAACTAGAGCTTAGGAATTAAGTTCTCTGTGGGAAATGAAAGGGCTGTGTTTTGAAATAGTCTTCCTGTAGCCCCTATGCCAAAGTGAGCCTGGGACCACCTTTGGCTGATTTTGCAACATGAAATCATATCTTTTCAGTCACAGGTGTTAAGTAGAAAGGCCACGGGTTGGGGGTGTGGCTTTAAGATAACGCTCTTGCGTTGCCAGTGTAATGGCCTAGAATACCAGGCCTGCAAAAGAGAGAGAGAGGGGCTCAGGGAGGAAGGGAGTGAAAGTGGAGGAGAAAAAAGGGGGAGGGAAGGAGGAAGCCAGGTCATGTGACTTCATTTATAGTATACCAACCCACTAGTTTTCAACTGCCCTTTCTTTCCTGTGTCTGTGTGGGCACACACGGTTTCAAGTGCATGCGGAAGCCAGAGGACTATGTGGGTCTTTCTCAATGCTGACTTGTGTGTGTGTGTGTGTGTGTGTGTGTGTGTGTGTGTGTGGTGTGTGGTGTGTGTGTGTGTGTGTGTGTGTGTGATATGTATGCCTCTGAGTGTGTATTTATATATGTGGGAGAGGGAGAGAGAGGATGAACCTGTGTGTCTTGGCCTGAGTTAGAGGACAATCTCAAGTATTAAGTGTTTCCTTTTGTTTGAGACAGTGTTTCTTTCTCGTTCTTTTCTTTCTTTTTTCCTTTTTTTTTTTTTTTTTTTTTTTGAGACAGGGTTTCTCTGTATTGTTTTGGAGCAAGTCCTGGAATTTGCTCTTGTAGACCAGACTGGCCTTGAACTTATAGAGATCTGCCTGCCTCTGCCTCCCTAGTGCTGAGATTAAAGACATTTGTCACCACCACCTGGCTGATCTATTTCTTTATGAACATTATTTGTTTGTAATTAAATTACCTGCTCAGTTATACGAATATTATTATTGCCTATCTTTTGTTTTGAGATACTTGTTTACACTGTGTAAAGATATGTCACTGTGATTGGTTTAATAAAAAGCTAAATGACCAATAGCTAGATAGAAGATATAGCTGGGACTTCTGGAGAGAGAGAGCTCTGGGGAGAAGAAAGTCAGATTCCCCAGCCAGACACAGAGGGAGCAAGATGTGCAGAGGGAAGGTTAAAGCTATGAGCCATGAGGCAGCATGTAGAGGAATAGAAATGGGTTAAGTTATAAGAGCTGGTGGGACAAGCCTAAGCTATAGGCCAAGCTTTTATAATTAATAATAAATACTAAATCTCTCTCTCTCTCTCTCTCTCTCTCTCTCTCTCTCTCTCTCTCTCTCTCTCTCTCTCTCTCTCTCTCTCTCTCTCTCTGTGTGTGTGTGTGTATGAGCTGGCAGCCCAAAGAAGAATTTGTCTACACTTAAAGTGTAAAATGACCCTATGCAGTACTCTGTCTCTTTATGTTTTTCAAATAAATCTCCCTTTGAACATGTAAAATGGCATCTGTCCTTGGGAGGCTAATGGTGTAGTTGGAAGTTTTTCTCTGTATCGCCCCGTCCCACTGGACCAGTTTCCCTCCCACCTGTCAGGTCCCTGTAGCTGCTTATAAAGTAACACTCTGAGGCTTAATATTAAATATAGGTGTTTGACCAGTGTCTCAGACATATTACTGGATATATCTCTCTTATAAATTAACTAATTTCTATTAATCTATGTATTGCCAAGAGGCTATGGCTCACTGGTGATGCTCCAGCATGTTACTCTTTTGGCAGTTACATAGTGTCTCTCTGACCCCACCTTTCTTTTCTGAGCATCTTTATTTGGATTTCCCACCTAGCTATATTTTGCCTGGTCAGTGTTCAAAACAGCTTTAGTCATCAACCAATAAAAGCAACACTATTCGAAGCATATAGAAGGACATCCCGTATCACTAGCAGGGTCTATATAAGTGAGTTTCAGGTCAGCCAGGGCTCCCTAGTGTGACCCTGTCTTTTGGAGGTTTCTGCAAGCTCTGCTGCTGCTAAAAGAGGCAAGAAGGAAACATGACTTAGTTAGCAGTGCTGGTTCAAACTTCTGGAGTCTGACCCAGAGAGGTTTCTTTTTTTTTTCTTTTTTTTCCTTTTTTCTTGTTTTTGTTTTTCAAGACAGGGTTTCTCTGTGCAGTACTGGCTCTCCTGGAACTTATTCTGTAAACCAGGCTGGCCTTAAATTCACAGATCTGCCTGCCTTTGTCTCTGGATTAAAGGCATGTGCCATCACCAGCCACTATTTTTTTTTTTTAATTACATATTTAAACACAGTAAAACTTTGGGAAAAAGTCTCTTAGTGACAATTTCCACAACCAAGTTTAAGGCATGACTACATTGAAACTCCCTTGCAAAGTAGTCTTTTGCAAAGCTCCAGTAAACCAGGCAGTGGTGGTGCACATCTTTAATTCCAGCACTAGAGAAGCAGAGGTAGGCATATCTCTGTGAGTTCAAGGCCAGCCTGGTCTACAAAAGCTAGTTCCAGGACTGCTAGGGCTACCCAGAGAAAGCCTGTCTCAAAAAACAAAACAAAAAACAAACAAAGGAAGCAAAACACAGATGACCTCTTCTACATGAATGGGTTCTATTGACTGAGAAACAGTGCTCAGGATAAGGGCCTAGGGGGAAAGGGTTTGTAATAAGTGTAATAGCAAACACTTGCAAAGTACATGAGACCTCCTCCATAAGAATGGGTTCTGTTGGCTGAGAGTCACTGCTCAGGATAAGGGGAAGTCAGGTGAGGCTTTGCTCTACAGAAGAGCAAAGATTACCAGTTATTAAGTAACATCCACTCCACCCTTTTGGGTAAACAGGTGACATTTTCTTCCATTGAAGATAAAAGCCTGTGTGTTTAACAATTCTGGTTTCTCTAGCACTATCTGTGAGCAGTAAACTTCATGCCCTCTATACTGTTGCATCAAAAATATTAAATATAATTAAATATTTAACTATATTGAAATAGTTAAATACACCAAAAATAAAATCAAACAAGAAATCAAAGCACATAAAGGAAGAAAACAAAGAGGAAAGTGTAGAGGCTGAGTGCAGTTCAGGATAGAGCAGCCACTTAGCATATATAAGGGTCTGGGTTCAATCTTCAGTACTTTAAAACAAAATAGATACGGGGCTGGTGAGATGGCTCAGCAGGCAAAACATTTGCCTCCAAGCCTAGTGTTAGATTTCTGTAATCCACATGGTAGATAGAAAGAGAGAACAGACTCCCCCAAATTGTCTCCTGTTCCAATGTCCCCTGCTCTGATATTTATATGTGTGCCATGGCACATACATACATGTACATACACACAAATGTAATATCTACAAAAGTAAGAAGCAAGCTGGGTGGTGGTGGTGCACCCCTTTAGTCCCAGCACTTGAGAGGCAGAGGCAGGCAGATCTCTGTGAGTTCAAGACCAGTCTGGTCTGTAAGAGCTAGTTCCAGGGTGGCCTCCAAAGCCACAGAGAAAACTCTCAAAAAAAAAAAAAATTGCAAGAAGCTTGGTGGTGACACATGTCTTTAATCCCAACACTTGGGAGGCAAGAACAGGCAAATCTGTGAGTTTGAGGCCAGCCTGGTCTACAAAGTGAGTTCAAGGACAGCCAGGACTATTTCACAGAGAAACTTTGTCACTTTGTCTTGGAGAAGAGAGAGAGAGAGAGAGAGAGAGAGAGAGAGAGAGAGAGAGAGAGAGAGAGAGAGAGAGAGAGAGAGAGAGAGAGGAGAGAGAGAGGATGTAAAATGTAAAGTTTCTGTTTTCTCTTTCTTTTGAGACAGGGGTTCACTATGTAACTGGCCCTGGAACTCACTAACTCACTATATAGACCAGGTTGGTCTTGAACACAAGAGATTCTCTTGTCTCTTCTGAGCTCTGGGATTAAGGGGTGCCATCACATTGGCTTTCTTTCTTTCTTTCTTTCTTTCTTTCTTTCTTTCTTTCTTTCTTCCTTTCTTCCTTCCTTCCTTCCTTCCTTCCTTTTTTTTTTTTTTTTTTTTTTGCTTTTCAAGGCAGGGCCCTAGCTGTCCTGGAACTAGATCTGTAGACCAGGCTGGCCTGGAACTCAGAGACCTGCCTGCCTCTGCCTCCTGAGTGCTGGGATTAAAGGCATGCTTCACCACTGCCCAACAACCAGGATGTCTTGAATGTTAGGTTTGATTGTTTGGGGTTTCAACAGTTTAGATGATGGTGCTCAGGACCATGGCTTTTTGGTTTTTAAGTGCTGTAACGTGAAGGACTGAAGATGAGGAGCAGGTTGACCATTTGTAAGCGGAGGAGATAGTCTGGAGCAGACACATCACGTGTGTGTCCCCTTCCTGCTTCACAGTGATAACATCTGACCAACACATCAGACACTTAGCCTCATGCCAAAAGTCCTGCATGAATGCGGCCTCCACTTCCTCATCTTTAACCTGCTCTAGAGTTTCACAATCTGCAAGGTGAGGAAAGACTTCTGAATGTCTAGTAGACCTTCTTCCTGGTGCTATGTCACACAGCACACTTATTTTTAACATGACATTTAAACCTATGAAAATGAGCCAAGTTTTCTATGAGTCAGAGGCATTCACTGGCCTTGGGTTCACTCTTGCCTTCAAGAAGCTAGTGACTATTCACTGGGTGACTGTTGTAGGCCAACACTGTGCTGGGCTGGGCTGGGAAGCTGCAGAGAGCTGTGACAAGCCCCCCACCCCCCTTGAAACTCATGGTCTTTTGGGGCCAGCCTTCTTGGTTCTCACCCTTCTCTCCGTTCTCAGTTGTCATGGCAAGGAGGGTAGACAGTGGTATTCAGGAGGACCAGTCAGACACATTGGTGGCTCATCAGTGACCACATGCCACTAGGATGCGGCAAAGACTGAGGTGAAAACTGTGAGTCAGTCTTCAGCAGATAACACTAAATAGTCCCAGGTAAAGAGCATCTGCTGGTCTTCCGGAAGACCTGGCTTCAGTTCCCAGCACCCACGTGGTGACTCACAACCATCTGTAACTCCAGTTCCGGGCACCTGATACCTTCTTTCGGCTCTTCAGGCACCAGGCATGCATGTTGCACATGCAGACAAAATACACATACACAGAAGAAAATTAAGTAGCTTCAGGTAACGGTCACTTCATTTACTTGTATACATTTGTAGTTAATATTTCTTGCTGCTATGTTTGTATAAATACATCTTTTGTGGCTGGAGAAATGTCTAACATGTGAAGAGTGTTTGCAGCTCTCTTATAGAGGACCTGAGTTCAGATCCCAACCCCATGTGAGACCGCTCAAAAACCACCTGTAATTCCAGTTACAGGGGCTTCCAGCCTCCATGGGCACTTGAGCTCATGTGATGTAACACACACACACACACACACACACACACACACACACACACACACACACACACATATCCACACATGATATGAACAAAATAATCTTAAAAAAAACCCCACAACATGCTAGGTGTGATAGCATGCTTTTAATCCCAGCACTTGGGAGGCAGAGACAGGTGGATCTCTATGAGTTCCAGGATAGGCTCCAAAGCTACAGAGAAACCCTGTCTCAAAAAATAAAAAAATAAAAATAAAAAAACAAAAAATAAAAAATAACATAAAATAAAAAAAAATGAAATTCAAGGTAATGCTTGATACTTTTGAGTTGGAGATTAGTGGGGGCTATGAGAGCTCATCTTTGAAAACAAATAACCTTCTTACTTCTGATTATAAGATAAAAGTTTGGATGACATATTAGAAATCCTGATCCAGAATGACAAAAAACAATTCAGGAGCATATCCTCTTGAGTACCCAAAGTCCAGAAGACAGAGGAGCTCCTACACAGTGTTCAGCTCAGGTGGGGTCTCCTGCAAGTCTCTTGGTTCTGCCCTTCTCAGAGTGTCATGTTCAGGCCATGAGATGTGGCTGCCACAGTGCCACCACCTTATCAGACACAACAGGTCAGAGGACAAAGTGTGAGTCTTGTTTCCTTTCCAGGGGAGCCTATAGAGAGTCTTTTGAAAGCCTCATTGTGGACTTCTACTCACATCTCATTAGCTAGGACTGTGTCGTGTCCATCCCTAAATCAGCCACTGGCGAGGACCAATCAATCACCCAAGTGAAATGAGTGTTGAGAGTATCATAGACATCCTGTACAGACATGGCTGAACTTTATTCTCTTTTCTGTTTGTGCTGAGATTACAGGCGAGCCCCACCACGCCTGACCTTCTACCTTTTCCCCTGCTTCTTATCATTTTTATAATGGCTTTATGGTGACAAAATTCATGTACTGTAAAACACATTCTTTTGCTAATACAACTTTCCAGGCATGGCAGCACATGCCTACGATCCCAGCATCTTGAAGAGGATCAGAAGTTCAGGACTATTGAAGTGATTCCTGGATAAACATAAAGAGGCTTGTTGAGCAGGCTTGGTAACCCAAGTTCTGTCCCCAGAACCCAGGCAAAGGGAGAGAGAAAGAACAGACTTCATAAAGTTGTCCTCTGAGCTCCACACACTCCATGGTACCCTTATGCACATATGCACACATTTACACATGAACACATGTATACATGCACTCATGCACACTACACATATGCACTCATGTACACACACATTAATAATAATAATAAAAACATTTAGCTAGGTGTGGTGGCACACGCCTTTAATACCACCACAGGAGAGGCAGAGGCAGGCAGGTCTCTGGGAGTTCAAGGCTAGACTGGTCTACATAGTGAGATCCTGCCTCAACATAAAAACAAAAACTAACAAACAAGAAAGTAAAAATAAGCTGGGCATTGGTGGCACATGCCTTTAATCCCAGCACTTGGGAGGCAGAGGCAGAGGCAGGTGGATCTCTGTGAGTTTGAGGCCGGCATAGTCTACAGAGTCAGTTCCAGGACAGGCTCCAAAGCATTACAGAGAAACCCTGTCTGAAGAAACAAAAACAAAAAGTAATAAACAAAAAATTTAAATAGGAATAAAATCTAATTCAAAGTTACCCTCATCCACTTAGTAAGTTTGAGATCAGCTGAGTCTAGCTCAAAACAAAACAAAGATCAGAGTGTACCTTGACTGTCCTTTAGTGTACAGTGATCAGAATTATACATACATACATATATGTTTTTAGTTTTCTTTTAAAGTTGTCTTAAAAATAAATTTTATTTTATGTGCATTAGTGTGAAGGTGTACATCCCCTGGAACTGGAGTTCCAGATAGATGTGAACTGCCATGTGGTGCTGGGAATTAAACCTAGGTCCTCTGCAAGAGCATCTGGTATTCTTAACTACTGAGCCATCTCTCCATCCCCCTGTGTTTTTTTAAGCTTTAAGTGGAAAATTGTCTTTTAAATTTTTCTACATTAAAAAAATTATTTCTGAGACTATAACTTAATTACATTTCTCTCTTTTCTTCCCTCCGAACCCTCCCATATATCTCTTCTCCCTCTCTTTCAAATTCATGGTCTCTGTTCTCTTTAATTATTATTGTGTGTGTGTGTGTGTGTGTGTGTGTGTGTGTGTTTGTGTGTGTGTTTCTAGTATAGCCTGCTCAGTCTGTGTGATGTTACTTGTATGTATGTCTTTAAGGTTGACCATTTGATACTGGACAACAAACCATTTGAGTGCTTTTCCCTGGGGAACACCGCCCTTCCTGCTCTCAGCTTTATTCCGTTGCCTGTATTTCTTTGTTTGGGGTGGAGTCCTCATGGGATTTTCCCTATCTGTATTGGCATGTCCATGTATGTTGTCCTTGCTTAGCTCAGGTTTGGCAGTCCCGTTGGTGAGATTTTATGGGTGTGGTTTCTAATATTGCTAGAAGACACAATCTCACAGCAAACTCTTGAATCCTTTGGCTCTTACAATCTTTCTGCTCACACTTCCAAACTGACCCCTGAGCCTTAGGTGTGGGAATGTTTTGTAGATGTATCCACTGGGATTGTCTCCACGATTCTGCATTTTGATTGGTTGTGATTCCCTGTAGTGATCACTGTCTGCTACAAAGACAAGGGTCCTTGATGTGGTATAAGGTCAAATGTTTATAGATTTTTATAAGGAATTATGCTGGTTTAATAAATTGCAGGTTGTAGATTCTCCTCCACTAAGCATGACTTCACTACCGTTGAGTAGTTAGCTAGGTTTCCAGTACCCTCTTGTTGAGTGGGTTCATTTTCAATTTCATCTTGGTGGGGGTTGAGATAGGGTTTCTTTGTGTAGCCTTGGCTTTCCTGGAACTCCTCTGTAGATCAGGCTCGCCTCAAACACAGGGAGATCCACCTGTCTCTGCCTTCTGAGTCCTGGAATTAAAGGAGTGCACCACCACCTCCTGGCTACAATTACTATTTTTTAAAATTAAAATATTAACCTTGTGTGTATTTGTGTGAGCCACTGCATGCATGTAGAGGTTATAGGACAAGTTTCAGGAACTCTCTTTCCACCATATGGATCCTGGGGATCAAATTCTGGTCATCAGGCTTAGCAGCAAGCACCTTTACTTACTGAGCCATCTTGTCAACCTATGACAGAGTTAAAAAATTTTGTCAAAAGACCTATTTCTTTTATTTGTATAAGTGTTTTGCCTATATATATATATATATATATATATATATATATATATATATATATGTACCATATATGCGTTTGGTGCCTGAGAAGGTCAGAGAGGGCACTGGATCTCCTGGAACTGAAGTTATGGATGGTCATGAAATGTTGGAGCTGGGGCTGGGAGGCCAACCTGTAGGTCCCTCTGCAAGAGCAGCAAGAGTTCTTTGTTACTGAGACATTCTCTAGCTCCCCACGACTAAATTTTCTGTTTTTTCCCCTGTCTCCCAAGTGACTGTCAGTGTGAACCATTATGCTTGGGTTTTATGCAGCCCTGAGGTTCAAATTCACTTCAAATCAAGACCACTGATTTGCATGAAAACTTCATTTTTATCCAACTCTGTAATTTCAATTTCAATATTAAATTGTAAGTAATTTCTACTGAATGTTTTAACTCTCCCTCAAATCTATTACTGTAAACCTCAGCATGGTTGGTAAAGGTAACTTCACTAAGATCCACCCCAACTGCTATGTGGACTCCTATATGTCATGCTTAAATGTTTCATCATAGTAGTAGTTCATGGAATCAATGTGTGCTTTATCAGTTTCCTAATTAACTTTGATTTGATTATCATATTAAACTATTCACTTATTTCATACTTAGGAACTTCCAAAAAAAGGCTTAACACTGATACAGAAAACAGATCACTCATAAATAGCCAAGGCATAGACGTGTGCAGCTAACTGGAAAATCTGTCTTACAGTTGAAGACTAAATTTATTTTGGACCAGAAGTGAATGCAAACAAATTTGCATCAATGAGGTGAGCTCTGAATGTTGCTAGATGACTCAAATAAGAACCCTGAAGGAGAACAGGTTACAGTAATAGATTTGAGGAAGGCTTAAAACTAAGGAAGCATTCAGTAGAAATTACTTACAATTTTATATTAGAGCTGAAATAATAGAGTTGGATAAAAATGAAGTTTTAATGGAAATTAGTGGCTTTGAAAGAATAAGTATAGGCAGGAGAGATGGCTCAGTGACTAGGAGCGTATACAGCTCTTACAGAGATCTGAGACCCATTCCCAGAACTCACATTGGGCACTTCACAACGGGAGGTTCACAATCTCTTGTAACATGAGCTCCTGAGGAATCCAACACCCCTGGCAGCTGCAGACACCTATGTGCACATACCCACATGAACACATACATGCAATTGAAAACAATAAGGAATAAATCTTTAGAGATTTTGTGCTCTAATACACCTCAAAACAAGCAAGTAAGCAAGCAACAGTAGAACACCAAAGCTTTTGAAGCCAGCTGAGATGGCATATCCTAAGGTCTGGAGGGGTGATGTGGGAGGAGTGTAGAAGCTTGAGACTGGGAAGACTTTACCTCAACCAAAGCAAAACCTACAAACAACCTACCACAGCACCAAAACAACCCTTGGGGCGAGAGGGAAAAGATTGAAGGCCATCTGAAGCATAGCCTGAAGGAAGGGAAAATCAGGAAGGGCTTATAAACTGTCAAGAGAATGGTGCTCAGAAAAAAATGTTTGAGCCAGGTGACACAGCTCACATTTGTAACTCTAGCATTTCAGAAGGCAGAGCAAGAGGATTGATGTAAGTTTGAGGCCACCTTGGTCCATAGTGAGTCTAGATTAACCAGAGCTACAAACCAAATCAAAATGAGGTACAATGAGGCATGCTGTAATCTGCACTTGGAAGGTAGACACAGTGGCTGGGAGTTTGAGATAAGCTTGGGCTAAATAGTGAGTTCAAGGCCGGTGCCTGGGTTACATAGTACTTAGAGAGACCCTGTCTCAACCAAAACAAAATAACACAAATAAACAAACAAATAAATGAGTTGGAACTGATAATTGCCTTTACTCAAT
Organism: Cricetiscus sungorus; assembly: GCA_030556225.1. NCBI lineage: Eukaryota > Metazoa > Chordata > Mammalia > Rodentia > Cricetidae > Cricetiscus > Cricetiscus sungorus. The sequence goes on from JANBXA010000007.1 coordinate 70,667,239, forward strand.
TGCTGAACTTTCCCAGCAATTTTACCTCTGTAGCCAACACCTTCCAGGCCCCACTCCTGACCAGGGCTGGACAGACAGCAAAGATCTGCTGCTTTGGCAGAGTGATGTCCATCTCCCACAAACTTCACTGGGGGTCTCCATGAACCTTTCTTTGCCGAGTACTACGATTAGATGTTACATAAAGACAAGAGATTTATTTGCCTCAAGGTTTCCAAGGTTGGGAAGTTCAAGAGTGGGAGGTGGCCTCTGGTGAGGTCCTTCCTGCTGGTTGGGACTTCGTAGATTACCAAGGGATTGCAGGGTCTGATATGATGAGACAGAATATGCTAATTCATGTCTGTCGTTTATAAGCCACAGACCCAATTGGATGGTGGTGGCATGCACCTTTAATCCCAGCATTTGGAAGGCAGAAGCAGGTGGATCTCTGTGAGTTCATGGTCAGCCTGGTCTACAGAGCTAATTCCAGAACTGTCAGAGTTGTTACCCAAAGAAACCCTGTCTCAGAAAACCAAAACGAAGCCAAACCAAACCAAACAACAACAACAAAAAAATCCCACAGTCCCAATGTATGAGGGCTTCATCCCTATGGCTCCATCTAACTTTTTATTTATTTATTTATTTATTTATTTATTTATTTATTTATTTATTTTCTAGACAGTTTTCCTCTGAGGCTTTGGAGGCTGTCCTGGAACTAGCTCTTGTAGACCAGGCTGGTCTTGAACTCACAGAGATCCGCCTGCCTCTGCCTCTCTTGTGCTAGGTTTAAAGGTATGTGCCACCACTGCCTGGCTTCCATCTAACTTTTATTACCTTGTGAAGACCCCCCTCTCCAGATGACATAGTTGAGGTAGGATTCCCTCTCACTGCCTTACCTTGAAAGACCTGCAGAGTGTGGTCCTTTATGCTCCCACTCAGGAAAGCGATACCCCAAATCACTCACGAGAAGCGGTCTTGATGCAAATAGCATGAGGAGTTTTTATTCCAAGTGCATTGGGGTCCACAGTCATACAGCCACGCAGGGGTAAGGGACTGAGGACCTCGAGGGCAGAATTGAGACAGTTTTTATAGGGTTTACAACAAAGCCCACACATAAGTCACTGGGGCGGGGGTTTCACAAGCAGTTTACAAAGTCAGACAAGCGGTTAGTCAGCTCATTTTCTGTTCTTACTAGGCCAAGATTATGTACTCAGGGGCCTGTCTGCCATAAACAGCAAGGAGTGTGACCTTGCCTCTTTACTGGCAGAGGACAGGGTCTGGAATTTGAGGTTTTAGGGCTTTTTAGATAATATTTCTGAACTTTTATCTTCCTATGGTTATTGGAGAGTTAGGCTATATTTTTCCATCCTTTCAACCTCACGATAACATTTCAACTTGGGGTGGTTTTTGTTTTATGTTGGGGACAGGTTCTCATGTAGCTCACTTAAGCTGGCCTCAAATGTACTGTGCAGAATGACCTCTGACTGTCTTCCTACCTTCACCTCCTGAGTGCTGGGATGACAGGCTTGTGCCAATATGCCTGATGTACAAGTACTAGGGACCAAACCCAGGCTTTTTTGAACCTCAGGTGAACGCTCTAACAGCTGAGTGATACCCTAGTTCTTCACAATGGGTTCTGAAGGGAGCATTCAGTTTCTACATGAAGAGTATGTATACAAAAGCCTGAAGTTAAATCAAAGAGTTGTTTCAAAAAACAGGAGCTGAGCCAAGGACAGGAAACTGAATAATTCTGATGGCCACAAAAAGATCAGGGCAAAAGAGGGTGTGGTAGCAAGTGACATGTCAGTCAGACACCACACAGAAGGGCTGACTGCACAGACCTAAACCTGTGTTTCCTGGTGTGATTCTTGTAATAGATTAGGGACTAAATGATCAAAGGCCTACAGAGGGAGACCCTGTCTTGAAAAAAAAACAAACAAACAAACAAACAAACAAACAAACAAACAAAAAACAAGCCAACAGCAAAAGCAAGCTAACGATCCAACAGTTTGAAAGGAGTGTGGGGCTTCAGGGTACCAGTAGCTAGGAAGACTTTGGACCTTTCTGGCTACACTTTCTTAGCCTGTTTCATGGCTTTTTATTCTTTCTTTCAAAAACAGTTTTGAGACTAGACTTGGTGGGGGGTGGGGAAGGGGGTCACTATGTAGACCAGGTTGGCCTCGAACTCACTGAGATCTGCCAGAGTTTTCTTTAAGCTCTGCCTTAGGTTCCAACATTCCCTGGGACTCTTCCCTATGACTCTTATCTAATCTGTCTGATATTTCTGGTTGATCTCATCTATTTGTTCACATGCGTGTCACACCTGAGCTGGGCCTTACCCAAAAGCTGTAATGCCACACCCTTGCCTCTGCTCACAGGTGCTTCCTTAGGCTCTGCCTCCGCCCTCTGTGGTATGTGGTCTGCTCTCCTGATCTCCGCACTTCTGGTTTATACCCTCCCCCTATCCTATGTCTTGTACTCCTTTTGAGGGTTGCTCCCAGTATTGTTTACTGCTGTAAAATAAATACAACATAAAATTTATCATCTTTGATATATCTGACTAAATAGTAGTACTCCACAGTCTGTAGATCAAATTTCACTTCTTTTATAAACCGATGGACACTTAGTTTATCTTTGTTTTTTCAAGTCAGGGTTTCTCTGTGTAGCTTTGGCTGTCCTGGAACCCTGTAAACCAGGCTGTCCTCGAACTCACAGAGATCACCTTCCTGTCCCTCTGAGTGCTGTCATTAGAGGCAAGTGCCATTACTATACAACACTTCTATTTTTTGGTTACAATGGATAGCGAGAGATGGGCATGATGGCATATGCCTGTCATTCCAGGAATACAGAGGTTGAGGCAGGAAGATTGCCATGAGTTCAAGGCCAACCAGGGCCACATAGTGAGTTCAAGGACAGCCTTGGATATATAATGAGAGATTTTTGTTTCCAATATATAAATAAGGGACCAGAGAGATGGCTCAGTGGTTAGGAATGTATACTATTCTTGCAGAGGGTCCAAGTTCAGTTTCTAGGTTTCATGTTGGGCAGCTTGCAGCCGCTTGTGACTACAGCTCCAAGGGATTTCTAGACCTCTGACTGCCTCAGGCACCTGCACTCACATAAATGTACCAACGTGATTGCAAAATAATTAAAAATATGAGTCTACAAAAATATATCTTATTTTCAATTCATTTAATTTTTTTTTCTATTATTTGTGTGTGTGTGTAGGTCACAAAACAACTTTTGGGCCAGGTGGTAGTGGTACACACCTTTAATCCCAGCACTGGGAGGCAGGTGGATCTCTGTGAGTTCGAGGCCGGCCCTACAGAGCAAGGGACAGGATAGGCTCCAAAGCAATACAGAGAAACCCTGTCTCGAAAATCCAAAGGAAAATCCACTGTGTGTGTGTAAGGCATGCTTGTCACAGTGTAAGTGTAGAAGTTCAAGCACAACTTGTAGGGGCCAGTTCTTTCCTGCCACCGTGTCTCTCCTAGGGATTGAACTTGGGTCTTCAGGTTTTGTGGGACGTGCCCTTACATTTTACTAGTCCTGATGCTATGTTTTGATAGACAATTTTTTAAAATTAAATTTCTATGGCATTATTATTGTGTATGGGTATGTATGAGCTTCCTGCCTCCTAGTCCTGAGGATACTGGGATTATAGGCATGTGCCACCAAACATAATTCTAAATTAGGTTTTTTTTTTAGACAGAGTCCTTGTGTTAATATATTATTTATGATTTAATAAAGGTTGCCTGAAGTATTAGAATGCAAAGCCAACCACACTAGCTAGCTATTGAAGCTAGGGGGTGGTGGCTCATACCTTTAATCCCAGGACTCAGGAGACAGAGGTAGATGGATCTCTGTTAATCCAAGGTCACACTGAGCTACACAAAATTGATCCAGTCTAAAATGGAAACAGCTCACACAAAGGTGTTCTCGGCACTTGGGACCCCGTGCTTTTTAACCCAGGATTTGCCAGGTATGAAAGGAAGAAGCAAAGGGTCTCATGAGAGAATTAGTCTCCAGCCAAGCTGAGGAGAGCACCGCAGTCTGGAATTGCAGCCAGAGGCTTGGTGGAGAGCAGGAAGTCTGAATTGCACTCTAAGGATCCATGGAGACAGAATTGCAAGTTTGGTCTGAGGTAGAGATAAAGGTACGAGCTAGTGGGCGGCTGCTTTGCTTTTCTAATCTTTAGCTGGAAGCTTGAACCCCAACATCTGTCTCTGGGTCTTTTATTATTTGTATTATTTGTATTATTATACATCTCCTGTATCCCAGGCTGACCTCAAACTCACTGGATAGCTGAGAAGGTCTTCAGGCTTTGGTTCTTTCTGCTTGCCCCATGTGAAGATGCTGGAATTATAGGCATGCATCACCATGCCCAGTTCAGACAGTGCTGGGGATGGAACCCAGGGCTTTTTGCATGCCAGGTGAGCACTCTGCCAACAGAGCTACATCCTCAGCCTCTCTAAGTTAGCGTTTTTTTAAATTTTAAGTGTATAAATGCTTTGTCTGCATATATGTTATAAACACCATATGCATTCCTAGTGCCCATGGAGGTCAGAAGAGGTCATCAAATCCTTTGAAACTGGAGTTAGTTATGATTATGAGTCACTGTGTGGGTGCTGGGAACTGAACCTGGTTCCCCCACAAGAACAACAAGTGTTCCTAACCTCTGAGTCATTTCTTTGGTCTCTCTAAGTTAGTTTTGACTGTATAATCTTTGTCTAGCACTACACTGAATAAAAGTGGCAATGGCAGGCAACCTTGCCTTGGTCCTGACCTTAAAGGAAAAGTTTTTTTTAAACTAATTTATTTAACTTTATGTGCATTGGTGTAAAGGTGTCAGATCCTTTGGAACTGGAGTTAATAGACAGTTGTGAGCTGCTTTGTGGATGTTGGGAATTGAACCCAGGTCCTCTGGAAGAGCAGCCAGTGCTCTTAACTGCTGAGCCATCTCTCCAGCCTCTAAAGGAAAAGTTTTAATATTTACACTATTAGGTCAGATGTTTGTTGTAGGTTTGCCTGGTTGTCGATTGAACTTCTAATGGAAATAAGCCATTCTGTTTGCAAAAGCCAAAGCAAAGACAAACAAAACAAAAACAAAACAAAACAAAAAAGAACATTGTCCTGTATCCTTCCTGTCACTTCTTATATTTTATTGTTTCTGTTTTTTCTTCCATACTTCTGCACATACAGCTAGCTCCCTCTTACTGAATGTTCATTCTTCTTCTGTGCAGCCATCTGTAACCTCTTACAAACCCTCGAAGCTCAGCCTTTACCTCAGATAAGCTTCTGCTGACTGCCCTTGTTTCTGTCCTCAGTGGGCTGAGCTGGTGTGGGATTTTTGGCTTCACACATTCAGTGTGGCAGTACACCTGGCCTTGGGTGCAGGGGAAGATTTTTACGTTGAAACTTTGCATAGAACGACAGGCAATGTCAAACAAGTATTTGGTGGTCAGCGTTGCTGCACATTCCTCAGCATTTAAGAGATTTGGACACTTCTACATCTTAAATGAAACAGCTAGCCCCATGGCCTTAGAGGCTTGTGTCCTTGTTATAGAAGCTTGTGTATTTGTTAGCAGAACTGTTAAGCCATACTTGGGAGGCAGAGGCAGGTGGATTTCTGTGAGTTCGAGACAAGCCTGGTCTCCAGAGTTAGTTCCAGGACAGCCAGGCTAAATAGAGAAACCCTGCTTTGAAAAACCGGAAAAAAAAGAAAAAAAAAAACCCTCCATTTTAAAATAGCAAACAATAACAGCAACAAAAAGCTACAACTTAAAAAACGAAAGAAAACAAAGCCCTACCCTTCTGTTATTTTTCACTCTTTTTCTCGTCTGTCATTCTTGCCCCTCCACTTAGATGGTGTCTTGCTTTCACAGCTGCTTGAGGAAAGGACAGTCTGTATCTAGACAGCCCAGATTGGCCTTGGACTCTCAATCCTCCAGCCTTGGCCTTGGATTAGAGATAAGCCCCACTATCTCAATGACAGCTGTTACCCTTTTAAAAGTTACATTTTAAATGTGTGTGGGATCACTTGTGCTATGGCTGCATTTGGTAGTTGGTAGTCTCCTTCTACCATGTAGGATCCAGGGACTGAACTCAGGCCCTCAGGTTTGCTGGTGGCTTTTTTGCCCACTGAGCCATCTCAATGGCCCAACCATTACTATCTTACTCATTCATCACCATAAATAGTCCTGTGGGGCAGAGGGGACATTATTTTCACCATTTGGGTAGTCTATTACCTCACTTGGCTTAGCTCTGAGGATTTGGGTCAGGCCCAGTTCCCCAAGGCTTATCTTAAATCCTAAAACTGGCTTGTGAAGCTTTCTCTAGAACCAGAAGTTTCCTTGCTTCCCTAGGAAAGTTGTGGGTTAATGACAGGATGAAGATGTTATCAGCTGAGGATCCTAGTGTCAGGGGCAGGATGTCTGTCCCTTGCATCTGCCAACTTCTGTCATAGACATTCAGCATTTCTGTTTCCGGCTGCCAGATTGTGCCCACCGACTGTAGGGTGTTTCAGGCCTTTGCTCGGAAGTAAGGAGAATTGCATAGAGTTAACCGACAGGCCTGAGGCTCCTGGCTTATTGGGCTTTGGTGTCAATCCTCCACTTTTCCCTCTCAATTGTGTTCTGTTCATCACTTGTTCTGCTCTGGTGATACTGGGTCTCACTGTGGTTTCTCACTAAACCATTCTCTTTTCAGATGGCTTTTCTGTTTAGAAGGCTTGCCTCCCATCTTTGGCCCAGTTAATTGCAGATCATGATTTTCTATTCAAACTCGTTGTCAATCCCTCGTCTTTGCCAGACCATCATGCTTATCTGCATACTGTCTTACCAACACTGACACTGTAGCACTTAACAAGAAAAGACAGAATTATATGGAGTAGAGATCCAGGAGAGGGGAATGCCACTTATTTGTGACATTTAATAAGAATAAGATAGTCCTGAATTAAAGAACAAAGACAGTGTGAAGGGCTGAGAATGGAGCTCAGCTGGTAGAGTGCTCACCTAGCATGCCCAGCATGGCATGGAGCCAGCATGGTGATGACCGCCTGTAACCTCAGCATCTTCACACGGGTGGGAGCAGGAGGAGGTCATCCTCGGAAACAGTGAGTTTGAGGTCAGCCAGTGCTATATGAGACCCCGTCTCAAAAAACAAAAGCCAAACAAACATTTCACTTCAAGCTGAGTGTGATGGCACATGCTTGTGATTCTAATACTTGGTAGATAGAGGCAGTTACATCAGGAGTTAGAGGCTAGCCTGGGCTACTTGAGTCCCTGTCTCAACCCGTTCATTCCCACCAAAATTCAAAGCTAGGTGCAATGAGTGGACTCATTTCCTAGAGGCTGAGGGAGAAGGGTCACTTGAACCTGGAAGTTGGGGTCAGCCTGGGTGACAGGAGTAGCTCAGGGGTAAGAGCACTGGCTGCTCTTCAGACGACCCAATTCCATTCCCCAGCACCCATGTAAGGTGGCTCACAACTGCCTGTAACTCCAGTTCCAGGGGATCCAACACACTCTTCATGTCTCCATGAGTACCGACACACATATGTCAAACTCACACACAGACACACACATAAATAAATGTGTCCAGCCAGCAGGAAAATGATCTGCAAAAGGAAAACGATGGGACCTGGTTCAGCTGGGTTTTTGGTCCCAGTGCTGGGCCAAGCAAGACTCTGAGAGTCTGACATCAGCTCATATATATTTTTGCCATATTTAAGCACAATTTTGGGGGCAAAAGTTTTCAGAGAACAACTAACTCTGTCCTGTGGGCACACCAAAGCTCGAGATGTGTTTGCGTCGACACCCTGTACTTTGTACTTTGGTACATATGGCTTCATCCGTAAGGTGGGCTCTTGTTGACTTAGAAGCAGTGCTCAAGATAAGGATCTAGGGAGACACACGATGCCTGTGGGAGTCAGGATTTGGCCGGGCCATAAGATATCACAGAAGTCACTTCAGCTGTTGTAAAGTACAAATGACATCTCTCACAAGGATGAGTCTTATGGCCTAGAAGTAAAGCTCAAGGATTTTGGGGGGAGGAAAGTCTGGAATAAACGAACAGTATTCTGGCCCAATAGTCAGCAAAGCATTGCCAGATTGTAACCTACATTTCCCCCCAGTATTCAGGGAGAGCAGCTAAATACCTTCTCCCTGTGGAGAGATGAGCTGTGTGTTTAACTTCCTGGCTTCTCCCGTGCTTATCTTATTTGCCCTCTACAAATAAAAATCTTAGAAACAAAAGCACTGCCTCACAGTGCCCCCTCTCTCTGAAGCTCCGGTCACTGTGGAGACACGCAGTCCTTTGAAACATCTTGAATTCAATCTTCACCCCTTCCCATGTCACAGCCATCATGGGTGACAGCTGTTCTTTCTTTTTCTCAAAAGCATCCCCCTGCACTGTCCCCCCAAACACACAAACCCCAACTCTGCCCACTGATCTTCACCACCTGCCCTGGCTACGCTGCAATATAGAGAGCAGTTTAAGTGTTGGTCTGAGAAGGGAGGGGAGGATCTGAGTGGGCCAAGACACCGTCTTCTCTTCGGGGGGGGGGAGGGCAGGAGAAGGAAGCATCGTTTTGGAAGAAGCTTGTCACCACTGCTGAGTTATCTAATGCAATTTAACCATCCAACCTCAAACTTCGTGGCAAAACCCAGTCATGATCTGGCGTCTCAGGAGACTGGACAGGGTGGAGTACACAGGCTCTGAAGAGCACTGGCTGCTTCCCAGTGCCTGAGGATCTAGCTGGGTTGGCTCAGAGGGCTGGGGACAGCAGGAACAGCTTGCCTGTAGTTGTGTCTGGGGCTTCCTTGACTTCTTTCCTCACATATATGATTAAACACCTGGGGTCTGGCCTGTATTCCCAACCCCCACCCTCACCCCCACCCCCATGCACCACATAGCCTTTCTATATGACTTAGCTTCTTATAGCATGACAACATGGTTTGGAGAGGTTGCCGGCAAGAAGCAACTTAATGCAGGGAACATTTATTTTGGTTTGTGGTTTATAGTCCATGATGGCAGGAAGGGAAGGTGAGTCAGCAGAGGGAAGCTTGTATGAGCCTGCTCACATCTTGGTGGACGAGAAAGCAATAAGAGAGACCAGGGTGGAAGCAATGAGGAGAAAAGTAAGTAATGTAGTCTACAAAGTTCCCAGCTGCTCGCCAAAGGCCAACGGTTGCATGAGAAACGAAAGGCCCTGATACAGAGATTGCGGTTCAAGCATCAAGCTGAAGATCAGAAAAGCAAAGCCGCCAAGCCAGTGGATCTTACCTCTACCCAGCTGAAATGGCAATCCTGTCTCCACAAATCCTCAGAGGCAGAAGCTTTCGGTTCCTGTCTCCTCCTACTTTTTGTTCCTTTCTCTGGCAAACCGTATCACTCCTGTCTCCTCCTCCCTAGTGCTGGAATTAAAAGCATGTGATCCCATGTGCTGAGATCACCTGTGTGTGAGCTCTGTTTCTTTTAGGACTAGATCAATTTTGTGTACTCAGTGTGGCCTTGAACTAACAGAGATCCATCTGCCTCTTAATTCTGAGTCCTGGGATTAAAGGTGTGTACCACCGTTGCCTGACTTCTATAGCTTGTAGCTGGCTTTGCTCTCTGAATCCCCAGGCAAGCTTTAATAAATCATATATCATCACAGCCAACGCTGTGGACACAGCTTGTGTCACATTTGTTTAGTGTGTGCATGTGCACATGTGTCTGTGGCTGGGCAGCTGTGGGCCACAGTACTGTGTGGAGGCAGAGGGTAACCTACAGGGGGTTGGTTCTTCTCTCCCACATATGGACCCTGCAATTGACAACCTGCTCAGGTTGTCAAGCTTGGCAGCAAGTAGCTTTACCTGTTAAGTAAGACACTTCACTAGCCCCATTAATAGGTCTTTCTAGGTGCTGGAGAGGTGGTTTAGTTATTAAGAGCCCTTGCTGCTCTTACAGAGGACTCCAGTTTGGTTTCTAGTACTCATACTGGGTGGCTCACAACTGCCTGTAACTCCAGCTCCAGGGAACCCACACTTCTGGCTCCCATGGTTACTTGTATATACATGCATATACCCTTCCCCACATAATATAATTAAAATATTTAAATATATATTTCTGCTGGACCATGGTGGTACATGCCCTTAATCCCAGCACTCAGGAGGCAGAGGCAGGTGGATCTCTGTGAGTTCAAGGCCAGCCTGTTCTATGAAGTGAGTTCCAGGACAGCCAGAGCTGTTGAACAAAAAACCCTGTCTTAGAATATATATATATATATATATATATATATATATATATATATATATATATATATGTATGTATGTATGTATGTGTGTATGTATATTACATATATAATATACATGTAATATATGTAATATACATACACACATACTTTTCTAAGCATAAACAGTAAAGTCTGTATATTAATTTTTTTGAACACTGGTTGACATGTAATAATGGTAGACAAATGAAACAACATTAAACAATTCCATTCAAAACAGGAAGGAGAGGAAAAAGACATAGACATGTGGTAGTCATTTATCTGTAGAAATTCTGAAACCTATCCAGACTCATTTCTAGTTCTTTGATTAACGTCCAGTCTCCCTGCAGGGGATTCTTGGCTCTGTTCTTTGGCTTGTTGGCATGATATTGATATTCAGATTTTTTTCCTTTCCAAGGAGATAGTCTATGTTTGCAAACCTGTTACTATCTTGCCGCCCCCATATGTACTGGTGCCTGGGGTCTCTTTTTACTTTGAACCATTTCTGTCTTTTTCAGCCTAAATTGATGATGCTTTTACCAATAAAAGTATCTTAAAAGCACAATGAAAGGGGACTGGAGAGGTAGCTCAGTGGTTAAGAGAATTTACTGCTTTGGGAGATAGAGGACTCAGGTTCAGTTCCCAGCACCCACAGGGTGGTTCACAACTATCTATAACTCCAGTGCCAGGGGATTCTGACATCCTTGGGCACATGTTGAGAATTTATACATGCACACAAAACATCCACACATACAAAATGAAACAAATAAACTTTAAAGCAAGCACAAACCAAAAATACCATGGTGGGCTTTCAAATGATAGCGTTCAGGTTCATTCTATCAAAGCCACACTTCCTAAAGACTCTGAAAACTGTCCCTTTTCTTTCTTAGATTTGGAGTTTGGTTCTGAGACAAAGCTCTTAGAATTTCCAATTAGATGAGTATTCTTTAAGTCTTGAGGTATTCCCTGTGCTGAGGAAAGCCAGAGACTATTTTTACCCAAAGGCTGTGCTTTCCTTGAAATATGCTGGATCCAGCTTCACTGCTTGACCATTTCCTGCTTGGAGAGTCTTTTGTTTTTTTTGCTGGCAAAGACTGAGGGTTAGAGACAGCTTTATTTTTGAACCTGGCCAATTTTTGGCTGCTGCTTCCTTTTTTGTGTGTATGTGGTGTGTGTGTGTGTGTGTGTGTGTGTGTGTGTGTGTGTGTGTGTGTGTGTGTGTCTGTCTGTCTGTCTGTCTGTCTGTGTGTATATCTGTCTCTGTGTGTGTGTAGGCCAGAGGTTGATGACAGTTGTCTTTCTTGATCATTTTCCACTTTATTTACCCCTCATGATTTTACCCACCAGGCTGTCTCTCCAGCTCCAGTTATTGGCTTCTTTACATACTCTCTTAAGTTCTGCTTGAAAACTGAACAATTCTTTTACTTTTTCTTTAAATTTTTTAAAGATAGGGAATCACTATGTTTGGAGGGATGACAGGCACATAACAATATGTTTGACTGAGCAATTTTTAGTGTAATTTAACTTCTATTTTTTTTCTTTTTCATTTTGAGAGATGATATCAGGTAGTGCAAGATGGCTTTGAACTGATTCTCCTTCCTTCTCTATATCTTGAGTTGCTGGTATTACAAGAATATATTATATATCTGCCTTAAGTTTTTGTTGTTATCGCTTTTAGGAGCTTAAGCCCTGTACTTGAATATGTTAAGAATGTATTATGTCATTACTCCTCTCTATTTTTAATTTTTTTGAGATTTTATTTATTTTTATGTGTGTGGGGTTTTTACCTGCATTTACATCTGTGCACCATGTATGTGCAGAGCCTGTGGAGGCCAGAAGAAGGTATTGGATTCTCAGGAACTGGAGTTATAGAGGATTGTAAGCCCCTATGTGGGTTCTGGAAACCAAACTTGGGTCTTCAGGAAGAATAGCCAGTACTTAGTCTTGTTTCCAACATTCTCTCTTTCTTTTCTTTCTTTCTTTCTTTCTTTCTTTCTTTCTTTCTTTCTTCCTTTCTTTTTTTTTTTTTTTTGAGACAGGTTTTCTCTGTATAATAGTTCTAGGATCTGCCTGCTTCTGCTTCCCAAGTGCTGGAATTAAAAGCTTTTACCACCACTGCCCAGTCTTTGTACTTTTCTTTTCTTTTCTTTTCTTTTCTTTTCTTTTCTTTTCTTTTCTTTTCTTTTCTTTTCTTTTCTTTTCCTTTCTTTCTTTCTTTCTTTCTTTCTTTCTTTCTTTCTTTCTTTCTTTCTCTCTTCCTTCCTTCCTTCCTTCCTTTCTTTCTTCCTCCCTTCCTTCCTTTCTTCCTCCCTTCCTTCCTTTCTTCCTCCCTTCCTTTCTTCCTCCCTTCCTTCCTTCCTCCCTCCTCCCTCCCTCCCTCCCTTTCTTCCTTCCTTCCTTTCTTTCCTTTCCTGAGACAGGGTTTCTCTGTGGCTTTGGAGGCTGTCCTGGAACTAGCTCTTGTAGATCAGGCTTGCCTCAAACTCACAGAGATCTGTCTGTCTCTGACTCCTGAATGCTGGGACTAAAGGCACACACCACCACTGCCTGGCTCAATCTTTGCTTTTTAATAGAATATTTTTCTTTTTTCTTTGATAATTTCATACTTGTAAGCAATGCAGTCTGATCATATCTCCCACCTTCACTCCTCCTTCCCCCAGGCAGTCCCCAACAATTCTTCTCCCTCCTACACGTCTTGTCCTTTTCTATGTAGCCTTGGCTGGATTGGAATGTAGGTTAGGCTGGCTTCAAACTCACAGAAATCTGCCTGCCTCTGCAGCCCAAGGAATGGGTCACTGTACCCGGCCCCTTTTTGGGTGACCCTTAGAGCTGTCTACTAGAATGTTGGATGAACTTGTTGGCTTGGTCTTGTGTGGGTAACCATAGCTACAGTGTAATGGCTATGTCATATCCAAAAGACAGTATTTCACACAGCACTCTTCCCCATTCTCCAGCTCTTGTTTTCTTTCCATCCTCTTCTGTAGTTTCCCCTGAACCTTAGCAGAAATGTCCCATGTAGAGTCTAGTACTCAACAGTCATTTAGTTCTTAGCTCTTTGACTAATTATGACTCTACATTAACTGCCAATCACTGCACATAAAAGCTTCTCTGGCCAAGGTGAAATGGCATTAATCTGTGTGTATAAATATAACTATTTAAAAGACAGATTGTCAATATAGCCATTTAGCAACAATAATAGGTTGTCCCTAAGGTCTATGATCTCTGGAGCTAGTCATGGGCTTCTATTTAGGTTTACAGACAATACCAGGTTTAAGGCATGAATTTCCTCCCATGAAACAAGCCTCAATTTCAATCCAAAAGTAGTTAGTGACCCCAATAAGCCCATGCCACTATTGCATCAGTGGGCACATTTTACCTGACGGGTCAGTATTATAGGCTATGGCATCCTATTACAAGGTCTGGTATTTCAATAAGAATGCCCCCCATTGAATGCTTGGTCCCCAGTTTGTGGAAGTGTTTGGGAAGTATTAGGACATATGGCCTTGTTGGAGGAGGTGTGTCATTGGAGGTGGGCTTTGAGGTTTTAGAAGCCCATGCCAGCCCAGTCCCTCTTTCTCTGCAGTTTGTGATCAGATGTGAGCTCTCAGCTGCTGCTCCAATGCCATGCCTGCCTGCTACCATGCTCCCTGCCATGATGGTCATGGACTCACCCTCTGAAACTGTAAGCAAGCCTTGAGTTAAAGGCTTTCTTCTCTAAGTTGTCTAGCTCATGCTGTCTCTTCACAGCAATAGAACAGTAACTAAGCTACAAGATTTGCCTCTGATTATCATTAGTGTCATTTCTTCCTCACAGGTCTGCATAGTACCTTCTGCTATTATGAAGTCTGGCCAGCAGGGAGGAAATTTTCAGGTTAGTTCCAGCTTGATTTCTTTGTCCTGCAGCAAGAGAGCTGAAGTAGTAGGATTGTGTGATTTTATTCTGGTGTGCAGCTAAGAGCAAGGGCAATAGCCTATGTTGTTTGAGGTGGAGATACTCTGGGGCCTCCCTGGCCAATACGTCATAGGGAGATACTCTGTGCTTGGCATTGTCCATTTATGCAGCGTACTTGTATGTGCTCAAACTCCCTTAAAATATTTTTGAATTAGCTTATCCTTTCTTCTTTTCTTTTTGGTTCTTTGAGATAGGTTTTCTCTATGTAGCCCTGGCTGTCCTGGAACTCACTCTGTAGACCAGGCTGGCTTCAAACTTACAGAGAGCAGCCTGCCTCTGCCTCCCAAGTGCTGGGCTTAAAGGCGTGCACCACCTGGTTATTCTTTATATTTTTTAAACTTTTAAGACTCACTTTTATTATTCGTATGCATGTGTGTATACATGTATGCATGTGTGTGGGCATGCATGTGCCATGGTGAGTATGTGGACTAACAGAGGACAGCTTTCTGGAGTTGATCCTTTCCTTCCAGCATGTAGGTTCCACGATTCAGACTTTTGTTGTCCATCCTGGTGACCAATGCTTTCACCCACTGGACCATCGGGCTAGCCTCTTTCTAATTTTTATAACTTTAGGCAACAGTGTTGTTTTCTGTCATTTTGTAATGGGTGTCATCTTTAATCCAATTGTATTAGTTTGCTAGAGTTCCTGTAACAAAGTATCCCAGACTGAGTACCTTAAACCACAGAACTGGATGCCTTTATTGTGGGTGGTGGTGGTGGATTGAGGGGTGAGGGTTCAGGAGGGGTGGGGACTGTCTAATACCAAGTTGCTGGCAGGCTTGGTTCTAAGGACTGTGAGGAAGAATATATCCCATGTCTCTCAGCTGTTGGTTGTTTGCACATAATCCTTAGTACAGCTACATCACTCTGGTCTCTGCCTTCCTATCGCAGGGGATTCTTCCCTTGTGCATGTTTGTGCCCAAATTTCTCCTTTCTATGAGGACACCAATCATACTGGATCAGAATTATCTCTAAAAAGATCCATCTCCAAATATGATGCTATTCTGAAGTACTGGGGTTAGGACTTCAGCATATAAATTTTGGGAGGACATTAATACCAACTTGACCCTTTCTTTTCCTTATGCCCCCCCAAGGTATTTTGAGGCAGGGTATCTCTCTCCTTTCTCTCTCTCTCTCTCTCTCTCTCTCTCTCTCTATATATATATATATATATATATATATATATATATATATATATATGTCTCAAATAGGCCTTGAATTAACTATATATCTCAAGTTATCCCTGAATTTGGTGATTTTCTTGTCTTAGTCTCCTGACTGCTAGAATTTACAATGTGTTTCATATGGGGCCTGGCCAGATGGCTCAGTGGTTAGTAGTGTGTACCCTGACTGTAGATGATTTGAGTTTGGTTCCCAATATGATACTGGGTAACTTAAAACCATCTCTAACTCTAGAGAGATATGATACCCTCTCATGGCATCCCCGGACACCTGCACACACAGAACATACATACACACACATTCAAATATAAAGAAAAAAATTCTTTTTTTTTTTTGAGGCGGTCAGGTGTGGTGGTATATGTTTTAAATTTTATCACTCTAGTGGCAGAGGCCAGTAAAAGGGCTATGAGTCCAGCCAGGTCCTTGTCAACATAGGATTTCTCCCCAAGCTACACAGTGAAATGCTCTCAAAAAAAGGTGGAGAGGGAGGAAATTTAGGGGGTCTAAATTCCAATTTGGCTAAATTGACAGGATAAAATCATCACAAGAGCCAAATATCAACACTTGTCTGATTGTGATAATGTATGTCACACTAGCTTTTCATTTAAATCTCATATTTAACATAGTAAATAGTAGTACTCCACCCCGTTTTACAAGCAAGGAAATGAAGCTTCATATTTATTCATAGGTGACTGAAGAGGAAAGCCAAGATTCTGCCCCCACTGTGTAGTAAGCAGCTATCTTCCAAACTGACCCCAAACAACTCATGCCTACTAATCTTCATTATTTTTGTGGTTTCACTTCCACATTAAACAGAATGGACTTGAGTAATTAGTAGAACATTGAATAAGTGATGACAAATGACTCTCAGGGCTGGATCAAAAAAAAAAAAAAAAAAAAAGACAAAGACATTGCAGGAGCAAGGTGTGGCGGTTCTTTTTTTGTCGTTGTTGTTTTGTTTTTTTGAGACTGGGTCTCTCTGTGTAGCTTTGGAGCCTGTCCTGGACCTCACTTTGTAGACCACTAGGCTGGCCTCAATCTCACAGAGATGCACCTGCCTCTGCCTCCTGAGTGCTGGGATTAAAGGCGTGGGCCACCGCTGCCTGGCTGGTGCGGTGGTTCTTACTTGTAATACTAGCAAATGAGGAACCAACAAGCCACCCAACCTAAAAGAGAAAGAAAAGAGAATCATAGGAGAAGTAGGAATTTGGAGTGCAGAATAGCCTAGAATAAAGGCTTTGAACTATGCTTAGTGTTTCTAGATACTGAGAGAAAGTGCCATCTACTGAACCTGCAGGGTTAGGATTTCTTTCCTTCTTTTTTTCTTGAGGCAGAGTTTGGCCTGCTCTGTAGCTTGGAAATGCACTGTGTAGACTAGGGTGGCCTCAAACATGTGGCAGTCCTTCTACCTCCCCTTCCTAAGTACAGGTGTACATGTCCTTGCCTGGTTTGGGGTTTCTTTTTAGCCATTGCTTAGGGCAAGCTGAGTTAGCATAAATAAATTAGAGGTTAAACCTTGTGTTATTTGCTGACTGGTGATTTGGAGAAGATAAACAATAGAAACCAGATTCTGGAAGGGCAAGAAAAATCCTGACCAGAGGTAACAAAATGGGCGAGCACTCCTAAGGCTGTCAAAGTGAGGAAGAGATGACATCATGGTCCCTTTGTTTTTGTCCCTACCTTCAGTCCTGTGAAATTCCCTTTGACTTTAAACTCATTGATTCAGTTTATTCTTTTTTCTGCTCTTTCCAAATCTGCTCATCTTCCTGGCCCCCTTTAAAATAAGACATACATGGACACCAAGGAAGTTCATTAATTCATATACAGGGCTTCATTTAGTCCTGGTTGGCTTCCAGCCTCATATGTAGCAAGGATAACCTAGAACTTCTGAATTCCAATTACTGGGATTACAGGCATGAACCACCATGCCTAGCTTGCCACCTACCACGTGGTGCTAGGGATTGAGGCCAGGATTTTAAGCTCTGTCAGCCCAAAGGAACTTTTTTTTTTTTTATTTTTTGCTTTTATGAGACATGGTCTCACTATGTAGCTCTGCCTGTCCTGGAATTCACTGTATAGACCAGGCTGGTCCTGAACTCATAGAAATTCACCTGCCAGCTGGGTGTTGGTGGCACATGCCTTTAATCCCAGCACTCAGGAGGCAGAGGCAGGTAGATCTCTGTGAGTTCGAAGCCAGCCTGGTCTACACAGCGAGTTCCAGGACAGGCTCCAAAGCAATACAGAGAAACACTGTCTCAAAAAAAACCAAAAAACAAAACAAAACAAAAAACAAACAAATAAACAAACAAAAAAAGAAATCCACCTGCCTCTGCTTCTCTAGTCCTGGGGTTAAAGATGTGTGTTTTACACCAGTAAGAGCAAAGGAACTTTAAAGAGGAAAAATAAACTATATTTTAATCTGAGAATCTCCTGCTTTTGACTTTTGATAGCTATCCTTTCCATAGTATCTAAACTGGGTTTAGGGTTGTACAGAAAAGGCACTGTGAGTGCTATTGTGTCCAGATTCAAGTCACGCAGTCACAGTCACTGTCCCAAGCAGTGGAAGAGCCTTCTGGAACATCTGGTATCCTATGCTCATTTTATTTGTGGAGAATTTGAAGCCAGGAGAGTTCAAGTTACCAGTGGTAAGAGGTGTAAGTCGAGCATGAGGATACTTCTCTAGGCACGAACAGGGTCTTTTTAGTGGGTTATCAGTCTCATTAGTAAATTTGCTGGGGTTGACCGAGATTCCCATCCATGCAAGCACAATCCACCAGCTACAGCAGCACTATCACCTCCGTGAAGCCCTTCCTAAGATGTGAGCTGATACCCGGCTAACAGGGTTAGAAAGAAAAGGTCATTGGGCTTATATCAACTTCGTTTTGCACATTTATTAAATGTGTATGTATGTGGTGGAAGTCAGGAGACTTTCTGTAAGTAGTTCTCATTTCACCATGTGGGTTCAGGAGATGGAACTCAAAAGTCTTCAGGTTTGGCAGCAAAAGCTTTTATCCACTAAGCCTCCTTACCAGCCCATTGTTGATATAACTCTCCTTAAAACTTGTTGCCCTCCGAGAGGTCACTACAGACAGGCATTAATGAACCTTTGCAAAAAGCATTAACCAACTTTTCTGAGAGGCTCCTTTTTTGTTTCTGTCCCCTTCCTGATTTGGGACTAAGCATTCCAGGCGCGCTCTGGGCATTTAATCACGGTCTTCTATGGCCTCTTGAGACCGTGACTGCATCCCAGGACTGAACCAAGGCTCCTTTAATAACTGTGGGACTTTCATAGAGGCCACAGAGGCTGGTCACTACAGTCTAGCGTGTTCCTCTGGATGGGGGACATTTTTTTGGACGTATACTCGAGCTCTGAAAACATCCGGAGTTGGCGTGGAAACCCACCAGAGGGTCTTGGCGTGGTGTTTACAAACACATACTGGGCAGAGGCGGCGGTCCTGTGCTGGCTGGCGAGAAGGAGAGGGGCGGGGCCCCAGGGGGCGGGGTCAGAGTAGGCGGGGTGTGCCGCGGTCAGGTGACCGCACGGCGGCCAGTGTCGTCTGTGGAACTCCTGCAGGAGGCTGAGTCGCCCAGTGGTCTACTGGGGTGGTTTGGGTCCGTCGGGGCAGGGCGGCCACAGCCATGGGGGTCTTGAAGGACGAGCTGCTCAAAGCCATCTGGCACGCCTTCACCGCGCTCGACCTGGACCGCAGTGGCAAGGTCTCCAAGTCGCAGCTCAAGGTGGGTCCCCCTTGCCGGCCGGCGCTTCCCTGAGGGAATGGACCCGCGGCGGTGTCCGCAGGGAGGGGTGCTTGGGAAGGCGGCGGGGCGGCGGTCCACACGCTTCCTTCTGGCCTCCGGGCGGTGCGCGGGGGCGGGCGCGCTCCTCCGGCTCCCGCCACGGCTAGAGGAGCGCGCTAAGGGGCACTGCGGGACCTGCAGGGCGCCCCCCTGTGACGGGGTGTCGGGGAGCCCGGGAGCTTCAGCCTCGCCTCGGGGACGCGGAGCACAGCCTCCCCGTCCAGCCCAGCGTCCTCAGACCTTGGGGCTAGTGAGAGTGCATGCCGAGCAGCCTAGATCTTGCTGGCTCTCGGTAAAAGCAATGGCCTTTGCAGAGTCCTAGTCAGGGCTGCCCCAGGACCCCAGGGTATGAGGTACGCATAAAGGGACACTTGTAAGTTGAGTAAACCCCAAAGTGGCACTCAGCCAGGAGAACTTGGCAGCCTCTTGAGGAGTCTGAGATATAGAAACAGACAAGAAGAGCCATTCACAGGCATTTTTCAAACATACACATTTTGGATCTGAATGACCTTTTTTTTTGGTCTCTTTTGGGAGGGAAGAAGTTTCGAAGATTGGGTTTGCTTTGTATATTTTGTGCAGTAAATGAGGAAGTTCTTTTTAGTAGTGAGTGGCTTTTATGCCCGTAGGATTTGACGTTCTCATTTGTTTTCCTTTTGATCTTATTCATTAAATCATAATCTGGAAGGGCCGATGGAGATTAGCCACATACTTTTACTTTAGAAATTAACACATAGGGTCCAGAGAGATGGATGGTTCAATGGTTAAGAGAGACTGCATTTCCAGAGGACCAGAATTCCATTTTCAGCACCCACGTGGGGCAGCTCACTCCTGCCTTTAACTCCAGCTCCAGGGGCATCTGATGTCTCTTGCCTCTGTGGGTAGCAGCACACACGTTTTCACACTCATACACATAATTTATAGTTATTGTTTTAAAAAGGTAATAGGCGCTTCTGGTGTACAGTTCATTGGGTTTTAGCACATGTAGGAAGTCACTATCACTAGGATTTCATCAGTTCCGCCCCACAAAGCTTTGTCATACTGCCCCATCTCCAAGGCGGTAACCATTAATCTGTTCTAGTTTTTCTTTTTCTGCAGTCTGATATGAATGGGATTTTCTGAAACTGATTTCCTTTACTCAGAAATTGACCTATCTTGTGTGTACTGTTGTTATTGCTAGGTTATTACATTGTATAGGTGTGCCATAGTTATTCACTTACCCTTGATGATTTATGTTAATTCTAGTTTGTGATTCTGAATAGAGCTGTATGACTTTGTTTTTACTTTTGCCTGTTATAGTTTTTGTATAGCGTGTAGCTGGTATTGTTTTAACCATTCTGACACCTGTCCATTTTTTGAGACAGTGTATCTCTGTGTAACCTTGGTTGTCCTATGATACCTGTCTCAATCAGATTATTTAGGCCATTTACATTTAATGTAATGATTGATATTGTTAGACAGGATTGCCATTTTATGATTTGGCTTCTGTTTTCTTATATATATATATATATATATATATATATATATATATATTTTGTTCTGTGTATTTAGAATTACTGTTTTGCCACTTCAAGGGCAATATAGAAACCTTATGCCATGTGAAATCCATTACCTTTTCTGTCTTGTGTGTAATTGTCATATTTATTACTCTGTATACATTGAAAAACATCAACATTATTATTTTTAACTTTCAAGTATAACTTTTAAAAATCTTAAGAAAATAGTTCATCTTTCCTCCATATAGTCCCAGGTTACCCCACAATTTTGTTGATATGGTAGTTGAAGCTTCTGAGGTATGATTTGTCCCAGGGTATAGAGTAAGCAGTAGCTAGGTTAGAGCCAAAATTTTTTTTTTTTTTGAGACAAGGTCTACATAGTCCTGGATGTCCTGGATCTCATTATGCAGACCAGGAACTGATAGAGATCTGCCTTCCTCAGATTTCCAAATGCTGGGATTAAAGTTGTGTACCACCATGCCTAGCAAGATTTTCACATTTTAAAGCCAGTGTTTCTTAATTCCCCTTTCCAGTTGAGGACATAGATGAGATAAAATTCTACTACTTTCATTGTACCCCATTAACAATTTGAGGAAAAGAACCTAGGGGATTAAAAAAAAAAATAAATGAAACCTCTGCTCACCCTAGAGAACTTCCATTTATTTAGTGTGATTGTGTGTGTCCATGTGTGTGGGTGCTTACCTCAGTGTGGTTTTCTTGTCACAGTGTGGATCTGGAGACCAGAGGACAACTTTCAGGAGTCAGTTCTGTCCTCCCATTAGGTGGATTCCTAGGGTCAATATCAACTCATCAGGCTTGGCAGCAAGCATCTTTAACCTACTGAGCCATCTTGCTGGCCCCTTAGGGGGTTATTGACAACAACCTAGGCAGGAAGTGTAAAATCTCAGTTCATAGTTTCAATCACATGTTAGCACATCTGTGAAGTTGTATCTGTCCTGTGTCTATATAAGAGACTGTATTAATTTAGTGTGTACATCTTGCCAGTGTTTTTAGATCTGAAAATATTTTAATTTAAATTTCTTCTTGGTGTTTGATTGAGTCTGTTTCATTGATGAACAGCATATTTTTGGAATGAGTGTATTGATTTATTTATACAATTTTTTTTTGTCTTCTTAATGTGTATAAAGTACCATGCTAAGTTAATAAAAGGTTAGTTGTTTTAGTATTTTTTTTTTTCCTCTGTATTGGGGATGGAACCCAGCATGCTAGACTAACACTCTACCCCTGAGCTATTCCTCTAGCCCCATTTTTACTTAAAAACTGTATGTGTATCTGTGTATGCATGTGCTCTTGTATGTGTGGGTGCACATGGGTACATGGTGTTTGTAGAGGGCAGAGGGTAGCCTCTGGTGCCATTCTCAGGAATGCCACGTACCTCCCGAAGTAGGTCACCAGTTAGACTAGGCTGGTTAGCTGTTGAGTCCCAGGGAATCCTCCTGTCTCCACCTCCCCAGTGCTGGGATTACAAGCACACACCACCATGCTGGGTGTTTTCACATAGATGGTAAGGGTTGAGTTCAGGTCCCCACACATTCACTGACTGAGTCACGTGTACCTTCATGCAGCCTCTGCTTACATACTTATTTTTTCACTTTTGTAGTGCTGCATCCTAAGCAAGCTCTTTATCACCCCACTATGCTTCTGTCTCGGTTTATATACCTGTTTATTTATTTTAGTTTAACTGTTTTTTGTTTTGTTTTTAGATAGTCTTTCTATGTCGTCCTGAATGGGCTGGAACTTGCTGTTTAGACCAGGCCAACTTCAAACTTACAGTAATCTTCCTGCTTTCAGGTGCTGAGACAGCATGTGGAAACCATGCCTGGTTTATCTTATTTGTTTATTCATTAATTTATTGTATGTTTATTTGTAGTGTATATCTTTGTGTGTGCACATGCACAGGAGTGTGTGTGTTCTGTGAGGTGTGTGGAGACGACAGGACGACACAGAGGAGTTTTCTCTTTCTGCCATGTGGGCTCTGGAGAGTGAACTCAGGTCACATCTGGTGAGCCATTATGCTGGTCTACCTTTTTTTTCCTTCTTGTTTTTTCAAGACAGGGTTTCTCAGTGTAACAGTTCTGGCTGTCCTGGAACTTGCTCTGTAGATCAGGCTGGCTTCAAACTTACAGAGATCTACCTCTGTAATGTGGTAGATCTACCTCCAAAATGTGGGGATCAAAGGTATGTGCCACCACCACCTGGCACTATTTTTGTTTTATGTGTATGGGTGTTTTGCCTGCTTGTATGTTTGTGTACCACATAAGTGTAGTGCCCTCAGTGGCCAGAAGAGGGCATAGGACGCCCACCCCCCTCCCCCCTCCCCTCTCCCCCGGGGACTTGAGGTACAAACAGATGGTGAACTGTTATGAGTACTGGGGATCAAACCTGGGTCCTCACAGAATTACAGCCAGTGCTTTTAACTGCTAAGCTGTCTCTCCGCCCCACTTTCATGACTTTAAAAAAAGCTTGCTTATTGTTATTGTGTGTGTGATATATGTGTGAAATCAGAAGCATGTGTGCCATGGTATGTCTGTGGTGTTCAGAGAACAACTTTCAGGAGTCTCTTATCTCCCTCTACAGTGGATTCTGGGGATCGAACTTATGTTTTCAGGCTTGCGTTTCTGCGCCATCTTGCTGACCTACCTTTGTAACTGTTGGCACAGATGGGTGCATTCAGTAAATGTAGGATGGATGCCTCTTGTGTTGGGCCTTGTGCACAGCGCAGGTGATAGGGTTGTGAGACATGAAAGAAAAAGAAATCAGGAGGAGTCCTTGCTCTCAAAGAGTTTAAATTTTGGCATTCAAATTAAGAGAGTGAAATCATTAGAAAATGCCTGTTTAGAGCGAGCTGTGCTGGTATACACCTTTGATCCTAGCACTGGGGAGGCAGAGACAGGCAGATATATGTGAGTTCGAGGCCAGCCTGGTCTAAAATGGAGTTCCAGGACAGTCAGGGCTGTTACACAGAGAAACCCTGTCTCGAAAAAGCCAAAACCAAACCAAACCAAACCAAAACATAACCCCCCCCACCAAAACCCAGAAGAAAATGCCTGTTTATTCATTCTTTCTGCCCCCCCCCATATAGACTATATTACTTAGAAAATTACCCTAGCTTTAAAAAACAAGAAGTCTTGCTAGGAATGATGGCTCACTTGTAATCCCAACACTTGAGAATCTGAGGAAGGAGGATTACTGCAAGTTTGAGATGGTCTTGGCTATATAGTGAGCCTCATGATAGCCAGGGCTATATAACAGACTGTTTAACAGAAGAAAGGCTGGTGAGATCACTCAGCTGGTAAGGGCACTTGCTCCCAAACATGACTACCCCCACGGCAGAAAGAGAGAAGTGACTCTTGCAAGTTGTCCACTAACCTCCACATGCATGAAGTGGTAGGCACATACGACATGAAGTGTATCGAAAGATAGGAAACACAAGCAGCAGAGGTATCATTGGATAGAAGACACTCAGTTTGAAACATAAAATCCAAAGAAAGACTTAATAATATAATGACATTATTTTGGTGTAGAGTAAAAATATATGCGGGCTGAGAGATGGCTCAATAGTTAAAGAGCACTTATGGCTCTTGTAGAGGAAACAAGTTCGGTTCCTAACACCCACATTCATGGTGGTTCACAACCGTTTGCATAGCCACTTCCAGGCAATCCAGTACTCTGTTTTGACCTCTGTGGACTCCTGTATGCACACAGTGCACATATAAGCATCCAGGCACTTACATCTATACATAAAACCAAGCAAATAAATACTAAAACACAGAACACGTGATTAAAAACCATGTGTGATAATAGCACTTGTCCAGCATTGCCACAAGGATGTTTCCTTGTCAAAACAAGTGGGTTCAAGGTCACTGCAGGTCAGTGGTCTTCTTGAAAGTTTTCAAAAGTCCCCTCCTAACCACAAAGAAGGGAACCATTTCTGTCCACTTTAGAAACCATCCGCTTCATTAGCCCAGTTCATAATTGTATTGTTAAAAAGCAGATCATTATTTTATTCTAATATTGATTTGGTGTTGCTCTGTTTCACAGATTAGAATACAGAGAGACCTTAAGACCTTAAGGGGTTAAGTTCAGTTTCCTTTTCTTTTCTTTTCTTTTCTTTTCTTTTCTTTTCTTTTCTTTTCTTTTCTTTTCTTGCTTGCTTTCTTTCTTGCTTGCTTTCTTTCTTGCTTGCTTTCTTTCTTGCTTTCTTTCTTTCTTTCTTCCTTTTTTTTTTTTTTTTTTGGTTTTCGAGACAGGGTTTCTCTGTGGCTTTGGAAGCTATCCTGGATAGCTCTTATAGATCAGGCTGGCTTTGAACTCACAGAGATCCATCTGCCTCTGCCTCCGGTCTATCTATCTAGTATACAGTGTTCTGTCTGCATGTATGCTTACGGGCCAGAGGAGAACACCAGATCTTATTACAGATGGTTGTGAGCCACCATGTGGTTGCTGGGAATTGAACTCAGGACCTCTGTAAGAGTAGCCAGAGCTCCTAACTGCTGGCCCATCTCTCCAGCCCCCCTTATTGTTATTTTAAAATGTGACAATTTCCTGTAGATTCTATACTTTAGGAGACCTTAGTAATCTGTCATTTGAAATAGACATTGCTTTTGGGTCATGGTATAAGTTCTCAGAAGTCACAATTGAAATAGGTTTGGGTGTATTGTTTGAAATAGAAAAATAATTATTCTATTTCATTTTATTTGTATATTTATTTAGGTGAGGTGTGTGAGCAAGTCACAGTGTGTACACAGAGGTCAGGAGACAACTTGGGAGGGTTGGTTCTGTCCTTCTCAATGTGGGTCCCAGGGGTCAGCTTGTCAGACCTAGTGGCAAATGCCCTTCCCTAGTGAACCATCTTGCTGGCCTCTGATTATTTTTTATTCTGCAGTTATTTAAAAACTATCTTCATATTACCATTTCATTGGTTGTTTCTTGCTAAGAATTATATGTAATGTCAGCACACAATAATAAAGGCTATTGCTTAACTTTAAAGAGGAACTGTCATAGTTCATATGTACAAATGGTATAAAATTCTTACAACTTAAAAAGGGCGTTAATGATGCACACCTTTAATCCTAGCAGTGGGGAGACAGAGGCAGGTGGATCTCTGAGAGTTCCAGGCCAGCCTGGTCTACAGAGCAAGTTTTAGAAGAGACTCCAAAGCTACACAGAGGAACCCTGCCTTGAAAAATGGCATTTATAAAATGAAAACTCTCTCTTGGCTCACACCAGTTCTCTGTCCTTGGGTTCCTTCCAGAGTTCATAACGTACCTTAAATTAATACTCCTATGTTACATAGTGATTATAGTTATATATAGTGTTCTAACGTATTTTTCTCTTTAACATAGCAAACTCTAATGATATTTTTGCAACCTCTCTTATAAAGTTTAGTTTGCAATTATGGCTTCAGTGTGAATTACACGTTAGTGCTAGGAATGTCTTAAAATAGCTGTATTGGTTGTTTCCTGTCTGTTTTTCGAAACTTCAGCAAGGATTTAAATAAAAATTACTTCTAGAGTGACAGTGTTTTCTTATTTCCTCAGTGGTAGATATTCATTTATATTCTCCCGCATTAGGGTCTCATTGTGTAGCCCAGGTTGGCCTCAAACTTACAAATGCCTCTGCCAAGAGATGGGAATTATAGGACTCAAAACCATTAGACTCAAAAGATTTTTGAATCAATTGTTTTTTATTCTTTAACTTAGTGTTGGTTTGCATAGCGTCTGCATAATAGCATGTGTTTTGTTCCCATGCAGGCATCTAATTTCAAAAGTTCTAACTTGGATTGTTAAAGTAATTGACCAGGCAAGAATAATCAGCTGGAAACACAAGGAAGCAAATTTCAATGAAGGCCTTACCTTGTGTGAAACGGCACACAAAGCCGAGGTTAATTCTCATGTACTTGGCATTTATAGCATTGTGTTCCCAATCCTGTTGGCTGTGTTTTCTGCTAACCACTGTGGTAAAAGCTTTTTATGTTGGGAAGCCAAAAGTTCTAATTTTAAAAAGCAAGGTTAGGGGACTCACATGCTAAGTGGGCCTACTCGGAGGCGGGAGTGTTGTAAGCTAGCATAGTGGTGGGCCCTGTCTGCTGTGGCAGCCCTCCACAGCCCTGAGACTGGAGAACTGAGACACTGCCTGCCTCTAAATAGTCTTAATACTTTACCAAAACAAAAGAGTAAAGATAGTTCCCTAAATAAAAAGAGCATCAGATATTTCCAAATCTTATAGTGGATAGAAGTAAGCTATGAGTTATTTCTGGTTTCTATTTTCTAGAAAACTTGAAAATTTTATGCTTAAAAAGAATACATGTGTGGGGCTCGAGGAGGAGGGACCTGATGCCTTCTTTTGACCTCTTAGCACCAGGCGCACACGTGGTGTACAAATACGTATATGCAGATAAAACACTGATGGACATAGAATAAATAAACCTTAAAAAACGAAAAATAAATGCGAATTCTTGTCTTATTGAAGATAATACATGAATCTCAGGGCACCGTTAGTGATGTCCATGCACCTTAGCCTAGCATTTCAGATCTTAGAACTCAGAACTTACAGCCTACCCGAGCCCCACCCACGACCCGCTTCCTTTGGGTCTCACTCCTGTCTATGGGTACACAGTGATGAAGCTGCAGGTACCTGCTGTCTAAGCTTGCTGCCGGGTATTCTCATTCCTGCCCAGCGGAGGGGTGGCCAGAACCCTCCTCCTGTCCGTGATCAGTAGGAGATGAGAGCAGCCAGGCTCTCCTCATGTCCCTCCCGTCTCACAGCAGACACTGAAGTGTGGTCTGTGTCTCAGCACCCCGTATTCCTTCCCATCCCACTCTTACTTTTTTTTTGAGACAAAGTCTCACACTCTAGTCGACCGTGGCCTGGAACTTTCTGTGTAGCCTACACTGGTCTAAAACTCAAGGTGATCCTCTTTCCTCAGCCTCCCCAGCACTGACAGGTTATAGTACTGAGCTGTAAGGTCCAACAATCCCCCCTGAAATGGGGTTCTCACTGTTTGCCCAGACTGGCCTAGAACTCATGGATTCACAGGCTCCTCCCTGCTGGGTCCTCCGATAGCTGGGACTGGGATGCTCTGTCACAATGCACAGTCCTTTTTTTCACTCCAAGTCTACTTGATGCTGCAGTTCTCAGCAACCGTGAGGAAAAGCATTTAGTAGAAAATCTGCAGCCGGGTGGTGGTGTTGCACGCCTTTAATCCCAGCACTTGGGAGACAGAGGCAGGCGGATGTCTGAGTTTGAGACCAGCCTGGTCTACAAGAGTGGGTTAGGAGTAGACTTAAGTAATTGGAGAACTAATCTCTTTCATCTAAGAACACTCCAGGCCTCCTATGTCTTTTGCCTTTTTAGGAGTAATTAGCTTTGCCGCGTTTGATCTGGATTAGGAGACTGGTACATGTGTGCATGGGTGGACTAGCCAGAAATCACACTAGATAGTAAAAAAGCTATTCTGGAGCTAGGGAGAATGTGACTTAGTGGTAGAGTTCTTGTCTAGTGTATAGGAGGCTTTTAGTTCCAGACCTCCCATCTTTTCCCTGAGCTATGGAAGGAGGGGTGAGTACAGTCCCAGCAGTTCTTTCTGATCATAGGATAATGCATGATCAGCGAGATAGCTGTTACACTGGAGTTGAGAGACAGCTGTGGGGGCTGACATGGGTCTCAGTGATAGCTTCAGAACTGCTGTTTGATACGGACTCCGATAGATTGGGCGACTTTGGGAAATTCTATGTTAAAATGTTTTCATTTATTTACTTTGTGGAGAAAGGGGTATGTGCCTGGAGATAAGAGGATAACATGTAGGCAGTCATTCTCTCTTTCCACCACATGGGTTCTGGGGATGGAACTGGGGTAGTAAAGCTTGACATCGAGCACCTTAGCCCCTGGGCTATCTCTCCAACTCTCTACTGCTGTATTTTATTTGTTAAATGGGAAGATTAGAGGTGGAGTACCTCTCCCTCTCTCTTACCCTTATCCTTGCTTTTTGCTTTCTGTGGCTTCTGTTACTTGTGATCAGTTGTAGCTCAAAATGTCAAATGGAAATTTCCAGAAATAAACAGTTCAGAAGTTTAAAATAACTTGTTATAGAATATTGCTTTAGTTGTTCATTTATTATTATCATCTGAGTTATTGTTAATCTTTTGCTGGGCTTAATTTATAAATTGAATTTTACCATTGATACATGAATTAAAAATGGTATATATGGGGTTTGGTCCTATTTGGAGTTTCCTGCATTTTGGGGGAGCTGTTGGATGTGTCTCCCCGAAGATTAGCCAGGAAAGAAGCCATATTGTAGGCACCACACATAACTGTCAGTAGGAGGGCAGCAGAGGTAAACCTCAGGTTTGGGAGTTCCCTCATTACTTTGCAATACACTGAGGCTTCAGATTTTTCTCCTGGAGAAGAGGGTGCTACATTGAGACACCTAATTTCTCTCTCCTACTATGGAGGCCTCCACCATACTCTTAATTCTTACTCTGTCCTTTCCTTGGAAGTCTGTCCTTGAGGTCTCTCCCACCCCCACGCTGGCATCAACCCCAGGGCCTCCTGCAGGCAAGGCAGGAACTACACTTGAGTTTTAAGGAATGAGACTGCCTCACTAGATCTCAAGCTTGATGAATGCTGCCTGACTAGCTCCAGCATTGTTACTAACTAATAAGTCTGGAAGTTATCTGAAGTAGAAATTGCAGTTAAATGTTCTTTCTGGAAGTAAAGTAGAATAAATTAAAAGGTGTACATATATGTGAGGATGGTGAAGAGGAAAAGAAAATAATCTTGAGGAATTTTAAGTGCCCTTGCCTTAGCCATGTTTGTTGGCTAGGTTTCTCGTGAAGTACTTTCTTTGTTTTTGTTTTTGTTTGTGTGTGTGTGTGTGGGGGGGTGGTGCATAAATGGATAAAAAAACCTGTCTGTAAGGAATGTGCGTAGTGGTGCAAATCACAGACGAGAAACCTATTGGAATTTTCTTCTCACAGATAGCTTCTTTTTTGAGACAGGATGTCACTCTGTATCCTGGAGTTCATGATGGGGTCTAGATTGATCTTAAACTCTTGGCTGTCCTCTTGCCTCAGCCTCCTCAATGCTGGAATTAAAGGTATACATTGCCACATCTGGCGGATATCTTTCCCAATACTCCTTCCCAGTATCTGTGCATACATACATGTGTGCAGATATGCAGGTGTATGTATTATATGTAAAGTATACATATATAGTATATAAAATTTGAGACATGCATACATGCTTTTATTTAAATAGGATCTTATTTTATATGCTTTTGTGACCTAT
Organism: Cricetiscus sungorus; assembly: GCA_030556225.1. NCBI lineage: Eukaryota > Metazoa > Chordata > Mammalia > Rodentia > Cricetidae > Cricetiscus > Cricetiscus sungorus. Next base: position 70,697,198 of record JANBXA010000007.1, read on the forward strand.
TTTTTTTTTTCCTTCAAGATAGAGTTTCTCTATATTGCTTTGGAGCCTGTCATGGACCTTGCTCTGTAGACCAGGCTGGCCTCAAACTCACAGAGATCCACCTGCCTCTGCCTCCTGAGTGCTGGGATTAAAGATGTGGGCCACCACCACCACCCTTCTTAAGCATTGTGTTGAGCGTCTTTCAATATCATACTACACAGTTATAAATCCCATCCTTTTTAACACTTGTGACTGTTCCACAGTGTTAATATGTTTTGTTTTATTCTACTGTATTTTCATTCATAGATTTTTTGAGATTTTTTCCTTCTGCTAAACATGCTACAAATCCTAGGTTACTTCTCTGTTGTCTCTGTCCCTGCCTGTTGGCTGTGCTGCCTTGAGACAGTGTCTCCAGCATGAGGCATTGGCAGGTCAAAGACTGAGTCTGTAAGCGGTTAGTGCTGTGTGGCTGCTTAAGTATTGGGTGTTATTCAGCAAAAAGGAAGCTTATTTTAATCCACATTAGGAAAGTTAAGTATCTTTTCCTATCATTTATTTGTTCACTGATTCAATTTTTTTTAAAGTTAAAAAAAAAAGGGTAAAAAATTGACCTTTTTGTGGTACAAGATAGGAAGTCATGGAAATAAACTTAGCTGAGCATGGTGGCTGGCACACTCCTGTAATCACAGTACTTGATGATAGAGGATCAGGAGTTCACAGTCATCCTTGGTCAGAGGACAGCTTTATGAACTAAGGTCTCTCCTTTCCATCATGTGTGTTCTAGGGAGCCTTCCAGAGACTGAACTCAGGTTGTCAGGTTTGGCAGCAAGCACCTTTGCCCACTGAGTCATTTCACCAGCCCTGTCTGTATTTAGAAGAATTTTTAAAACATGCTTTGTTAGGGTATAGTAGTAGCTTTTTACAAGGAAGTTACCCTTAAGGAGTTACAGCCATGTGTGTGGCACTTTAATCCTAGCACTCAACAGGCAGAGGCAGGCAGGGCTACCCAGTGAGATCGATTGTCCTCTGCATTGCTACTTGTTCTGTTCTTTGTTGCTTTTGGAGAGGTGGTTGTTGCTGCGCTTCTTGCTTGAATTTTTGGATGGCTGGATACTGGTTTTGTTTTGTTTTTGAGACACGCACACCTTTTGGAGCCCAGGCTGACCAAGGGCGACTGCTAGATGTCCTGCCTTTCTCTGTCTCTCAGGGATGTGCTTCTGCTGGGTCCTCCCTTGGCCCTGTGCTAGTCATTTTGTATTCCACAGAGAAAGCAGTAGTAAGCTGAATGTTCTTCCTCAACCGCAGACAGGCATCTGAGATCCCACTGGCACTGGGACAGAATAAATGCTGTGCAGGGCGAGTTGCTGAAGATTTCCTCAACTTTATGAAGCATGATCTGTGCTGAAGGGTGGGTGGGTAGAAGGTGTGTCTCTAGTGTAGGTTATCATGTGAGACAGGTGGAAGACTTGGGCTCTATCTCTGCTTTGTTACATACACATCCTTGGGTGACTCAGGTCAAGACTTGGGCCTTAGTCTTTTTTATCTGTGATGTAAAGAAATAGACAGCTGAGTGTGGTTGCTTACATCTATAAATGCCAGCACTTAAGAGGCCGAGGCAGCAGGATTGCCATGAGTTTAAGACCTAGTCTCAAAATCAGCCAAACCAAGACAGAAAGGGGAGTGGATTTTTAAGATGATTGTCATTATTATTAAAATACTTTTACTGTTAAGAGAAGTTTTAGGAAGAACTCAATCAGCTGTCATTGAAAGCATCCTGGATATCACACAGCATGTGTGGCGAGGGTGAGAATGTCTGATCTTGTGGGAGAAAAACTTGTGGAGTAGTGGGTGCAACAGTTACAGGTGGCTTGGGATATCAGCTGGAGAAGACTGGTGTTGGGATTCAACCTAAGTCTAAGGACCTAGGTAGAATTGGAGGCGAATGGGCCTCACTCAAGGGAAGCCCGGGAGAAAGGAAGCTATGGGTTTGCCTGAGATCCAATGCATGAGCTCGCTTGGCTGGGTTTGTAGTGTTTATGCGAAGCCCTGGAGAAGCTGAGACTGCAAGGGTAAAGTGGTGTGTGGGAAGACTTAGGTGTGGACACCTCACTGGCTCCTAGTTCTGTTGGCTCTTGGTGATGTTCAGACAATGTAAGTAGCACTTGAAGATTTACTTGGTAAAAGCGTCTAAGTAGCACTTGAAGATTTACTTGGTAAAAGCGTCTAGGATGGTAATTAATTGATTGTACTTGGACTGAGGGTCTTTTAGTTATGTTTTCTTTTCATTTTTGAGGCTGGATAGAATGGAGATAATTTAAGAGAAGCAGGCGAGACACAGCAGGGATAAGCAAGAGGAAAGGCTGTTGGCTGGCAGAAGGGGAAAATGACTCCATGGGGAAAGGGGGCGGGGCTTTTAGTAGACAATGCCTTTGAGGCCTGGCATAGTCATGGTAGGAAGTTGGTCATTCTGGCTTATTGTTAGGAAGAATTTTCTGGTAACTTGCCATTAGCGTGAAATCTTGTAAGTCAGACAGGAATTTTTGTGCTTTAAAAAAGATCACCCATTATGAATTACAGTTCTGTAATTGTGCTGGTTCAGACAAGTGTTTGGAGTGGAGATCCCCACCCCTTTCTCAGTGTTGAAGCTTGCCCATTGCGCACATCCTGTGAAGGGAAGCGTGTGTGACTCGGGGGTACATTTCAAAGAACCCTTTAGAATCTCTACATCTTTGGTAGGGAGGAGGGTGAACATTCATCAGTACTGTGTGCAGTAAAACACTGTTTAGTCACCCACCATCCTTGATTTCATTTTCATGATAGCTGGGGCAAAATGTTTAAAAAGATAAATGCAAGCCCTGCACAGCAGCGCTCACACAGGTCATCTCAGAGCAGAGGCCCTGCAGGGTCAGCAGCAGGCTGCCAGCGAGATGAGTTCTGGCATGGATATGGATATTTTGTTGTGTAACAATGATTTATTCTTCAGAGGAGGGGACTGGGAGCAAAGTTGCTTAGCAATCATGTGGGTGCTAAAAGAATGGCCTTTGAAGGAGCAGGCATTTCAAGTGGGATAAATTCAGCTTTTTCAAGCAGCTTGCAAAGACTTCTATTGGAGCCCCTCATGGCAATCCTTTTACAAATTAGGGACGTGTGACTACACGGTTTTTTTTTTTTTTTTTTCTTTTTTTTTTTTTTTTTTTTTGCTTCTGATTGTTTTTGTTTGATCTGTTTTTCTGCTTTCTCATGTGGAGAAAGGGCTAATGCTTATGAGAGTGGTTTCCTCATGAGCCTGTGTCAGGAGAAGGGTTTCTGCACAGAGATTGGTTCTAGGTTTGTAGTAGCTCTTTACCACAGGGCTCGACTCAGCTCTGAGTGCCAGTCAACTTGCTGGGCCCTTGGGAACTGACTGGTGGGGCTAAGGGAGCACTAGTCCAACCCTGCCACCTAGACACAGCATGCATACCTGCCACTGGGGTTATCTTTTCATTGGCAAGTCAGTCTACCAGGAGAGAGAAGGTGGCACAACACGGAAAGACCAGAGTGATTGGCGTCTGTTCTAATCCCAGTGTCATGACATGCAAGATGGGTTTAGGGCACATCTTCTAACCTTACATGCTTGACATCTTCATTTGTAAAGATAACTATAGTTCCTGCTTTTCCTTGCAGCTAGTGGATGGTGTGGGTCTACTCTAAGGCCCAGGTTGCTGTGGAGGTTTATGAAACTTTCTGATCTTTTTATTAGCTTGTATTTGGACAGCAGGATTTTTACTTTTTTATAATGTGTATCTGTGCATGTATGTGTGTGTGTGCCCAGGGGTGTGGAGGCCAGAGGAGAGCCTGGGGAGCTATCTTCAGGAATATTAACTTCTTTTGAAACGGTCTCTCTCTCTCTCTCTTTTTGTATAATATTTTTAAATTTAAATTTGCAACATATCCCAGGCTGGCCTTGAAGTCAGTGTTTGGTTATGGACAACTTTGAACTGATTAACCTGCTTCCACATCTAAATGCTGGGATTATAAACATGTACCACTGTGTGTGGTGTATGCCACGCTGGGCATCAAACCAAGGGCCTTTTTCATGTTAGCAAAGAATGTTGCCAACTGAACTGTATCCCTAGATCCTGCCCATTTATTCTTTTAAAGTGCACACACTCACACGTGTGCATGTGCATGCATGTGTGTGTGTGCGCCTGTGTGTGAGTGTGGGTGATGGTGGTTTATGTACACATGGGTATATGCACATGTGGTGGCCCAAAGTTGATGTTAGGTATTTTCTTAATTGCTCTGCTATTCCAGCTAGTCTATGCAGCCGGTCTGTCCCTGGATCCTCTGTCCCTACCTCCTGAGTGTTGGGATTACTTACAGGCAGCTGCCATCCCTGTTCTCCATACGGCAGGGGTTACAATCTCATGTGCCCACACCTTGCTTTATGTGGGCGCTAGGATCTGAACTTAGGTCCTCAGGTGTGTGCAGCAAGCTCTGGGGAGCATCTCCCAGGCCATGATAAGGTAAAGTTTTTCTTTTTCTTTTTTTTTTTTTTAGAACTTAAGCACAAGGAGTGGTACAGAACGTGGGTACAGCTCAGTGATTAGAGTGCTTGCCTACCTTGTATAAAGTCCTGGGTTCCAAGAACAGGAAACAATAAACTTGACAACGAAAACAAAACTTTTTAGAAAAGTTCTAAAGGAGCTGTTGTGAATCCTTGTCTTCGGTCCTTGGCTTCCCATCAACCAATCCATTCCCTCCCAGTTGTTAGTTTCTTGTGTCTTCTTTCAGAAGTCCTTGTGTTTCTTCCCTTTTCATTCACCTTGTGACACTTGAATACTATACCCTTAAAAAGTGAAGCTTGCCTTGGAGTTGTTTTCTTATGGGTACACAATGCTTCATCGTGATTTTAACATTTTATAGACCTACCATAATTTAACCAGTGGCTGGGGATTTTGACTTGGTAAAGTCCCAAGTGATATTTATATTTGGATGGTCTTTTCTCTTTTCTTTTCTCTGTCATTTTTAAGCACTTGACGGTCTTGAAATAGATCCTTACAAAGCCTCTTTGGGGTAACGAGGGTATACTTGGAACAGTATATTTAGGATTTTCTGGCTAGTGTGCAAGGCTGCATGCATCCCCACTGTGCTCCTCTCAGAGGCTCTGCTGGCAAGTACAGGATCTGTTTGAGGAACACAGCCTGCTTTGTAGGGCAGGTAGATGCCTGCACCGATGGGCTATAACCATTAGTAAATTGACTTCCTTAAAACCGGTAGAGCATGTACAAAAGGATCTCCACACAGATGAAGCTTTGAGAAACAAAACCAGTGTAGAAAGAGGGTATGCAAATGTTCTTTTTATAGACACAACTTTTAATCTAAAAAATCTTAGCTGAGATTAGGTGTGTGCAGAAGGTGACTTCCTTAATGAAATTGAAGCTGTTTGTTCTTTCTTTTTTCTCCTTCCCCTTTCTGAGGGTTTCTCTGTTTAGTCCTGGCTGTCCTGGATCTCACTATGTAGACCAGGCTGGCCTCAAACTCAGAGGTAGATTCTCCTGCATTTGCCTCCTGAGTGCTAGGATTAATGGCCTGCACCACTGCCCAGTAAATGTGGCAAAGAGTGGTTACATGTTCAATATTGAACGAATAGGAAGTATATTAACCTGGGATTTGACACCTAGGAAAGTTTTACGGCAGTTAGAGAGAGTACAGCCTTGCCTTTGTAATGTGATCCGTTCTGAGTGTACAAATGAAATGGAAGATTCTGGAGTTTTAATTTAATTTAAAACTTGAGACTCCTGAGTTTGCTAATTCTCTCGTGGGTGCTGAAGTGTGCAACTCAGGTTACTACACCACAGTGGTAGTCCTTTGTGAGTGCTCTGGGGTAAAAAGCTCCTCCCCTCCCCTCCCCTCCCCTCCCTCCCCTCCCTCCCCTCCCCTCCCCTCCCCTCCCCTCTTCTCTCTTGATGAGGATGGAACCCAGGGCCTCTGCACACTAGGCTAGCACTCTACCACCGAGGAGCTGCATCTTCGGCTCCAAGACTTCTTTTTCTTTGTCTATCTATGATTATTTTTCCTTTTTGGTTTTAGATAAGAGATAGCCCATTATGCCTAAAACTTGTTGCCCAGACTCACAGTCTTCTGCTTAAGCTTCTCAAGTGCTGGGATTACAGATGTGTATGGCTGACTGACTGTCTTGTGTCTTTTTATGCTGATGCTAAACTTAGCCTAAAGTAAAAAATTTAGAGATATGAGTATACTTAGGGATTAATAATTAATACTTGCTATATTCACATATCAATGTGGTCCTTTCTGTGTAATACATGGGAAAACTTGAGTCCAGAGCAACCGTGTCTTGTCAAAATCAAACACCTTCTCCAAAATGCTTTATAGCATTTTGCCAGGTTCTTTCTGTAAACAAGTTCTTATGGACAAGCTTCTCAACATGGGGAAAAGTTTGATTTTGAGCACTTTCTCTTGCCTCTGCTCCCTTTTCCTCCTTAACGTGAACCAGTTAAAAACAAACAATCTTGCTTGGAGCCTGGCTCATAGCCAGCAGGTAATAAATAGACTTGCTCGAAGTGAAACAAAACCTGGAGGGAATGCAAGAGCTCCCTTGGTAGCATGTAGTGTTTGAGTCCGACCCTATGTTTGCTAGATTATTCTAGTCTTCTACTTTGGCAGGGACCAGTATGTTGCATTCACACAATTAAGGGGTGACATGGTGGTAAGTGGGTGTCTTTACATTTATTTTATTTTTTGTTTTTCTTTCCACTCTTAGGTCCTTTCCCATAACCTGTGCACAGTGCTAAAGGTTCCACACGACCCTGTTGCCCTCGAAGAACACTTCAGGGATGATGATGAGGGGCCTGTCTCCAACCAGGGCTACATGCCATATTTAAACAAGTTCATTTTGGAAAAGGTATGATGCTAACCTTTTCTCACCTACAGCTTTGCTTGCCTTGTGAGCATCAAGTGGACCAAGGCAGACCTTATTGGTGAGAACATTATGAAGCTGGGTATGCAGCCTGGTATGGTGGCACATGCTTTAATCCCAGCACTTGGGAGGCAGAGGCAGGCGAATCTCTGAGTTCAAGGCCAGTCTGGTCTACAGAGCGAGTTCCAGGACACCCAGTACTACCCAGAGAAACCTTGCCTCAAAAAAACAAAAGCAAACAAACAAAGGAAGATGGGTGCTGAGGCCTCAGAGGATAGGAAGGAGTGGGGTTGAGCTCCTCTCCTCCTCTGTCGGGCTGACACTTCCAGGCTGGTTCCTTCTTTGAAGTAAAAAAATGTATTTGTGTTGCTCTGTGTTTATCTTCTCTCAGGATGCTTTACTTATCCTGGAAAATACAGTTTTCCAGGTGCTGGCAGTGGTTGTTAAAGTATGAGTGTGATAAAGTTAAGTGAGAGTATCAAAGGGGTTGATAATTCAATAATTACTGTGTAGATATCACACAGCAAACTTCAGCCTAGGCTTTTCAAGGGATTGCTTGACATCTCCTTCTGGGGTTGTATCCTAAGATGTGCACTAGTTCCTTTTACTGTTGCTATAACGAAGTACCTGGCAAGAAGAACCACAGGATACTTACTGTGGTTCATGGTTTCATGTGATACAGTCCATTATGGTGTGCAAAGCTTAGCAGGAGGAGTGGCTGTGGCAGCAGGAGTGTGAGGCTGCTTGCTCACATCATAGCAGACCAGGAAGCGGATTAGAGGGAGGAATGATTGCTAGAGCTCAGCTCATTTCTTTCCCTTTTTACTAAGTCTAGGACAAATGCCCATGGAATGGTGCCATCCACATAAGGATGGGCCACCTCCCTTCAGTTATGGATGGTGCTACCCATGTAAGGATGGGCCTTCTCCCTTCAGTTATGGATGGTGCCACCCACATAAGGATGGGCCTTCTCCCTTCAGTTATGGATGGTGCCACCCACATAAGGATGGGCCTTCTCCCTTCAGTTATGGATGGTGCCACCCACATAAGGATGGGCCTTCTCCCTTCAGTTATGGATGGTGCCACCCACATAAGGATGGGCCTTCTCCCTTCAGTTATGGATGGTGCCACCCACATAAGGATGGGCCATCTTTTTTACTTAATCCTCTCTGGGACTTCATCACAGACAAACCTGTGGGTCATGCATGATCCCTTTAGGGGTAGTGTACCAGATACTTACATCATGATTCATAACAGTAGCAAAATTATAGGTATGAAGTAGCAACAAGATAATTTTATGGTTGGGGTTACCATAACGTGAGGAACTGTGTTAAAGGGTCAAAGCATTAGGAAGTTTGAGAATCATTGCCCTAAGGTATGTTTGAAGGCTGTATACCTTAAGCTTTTCTTTTTCTTTTTGGTTTATTGAGACAAAGCTTCTTTATGTAGCCCTTGCTGTGTAGACAAGGTTGATCTCAACTCACAAAAATCCCCCTCCGGCCCTCCCCTGCCTTTTAGCGCGTTGGCATTAAAGGCGTGTATCACCATGCCCAGCCATAATCTTAAAAGTTATAGACAGCAGTTGGGTGTGGTGGTAAAAGCCTATGATTATAGCATTGGGGGGGGTGTAGATATAGGAGGAGCAAGAGTTCAAGGTCACCCTCAGCAGTAAAGTTCAAGGCCAGCCTGGACTTACATGAACCCTATTTCTTCCTTTCTTTTTCTTTATTTTTAAGATAATTCATTTAACTGTAATTTATGTGCATTGGTGTGAAGGTGTCAGATCCCTTGGAACTGGAGTTATATATAGTCGTGAGCTGCCATGTGGGTGCTGGGAATTGAACCCTGGTCCTCTAGAAGAGCAATCAGTAGTCTTAACCACTGAGCCATCTCTCCAGCCCCAGGCCCTATTTCTAAAATCAAACAGAATATCATAAGACATCCTGAGGGATTCTCAGAAGTCTGGAAATTGCTTTGTTTTCCAGCATCAGAATTTGTGTGGGCTGAGTCAGTGGCAGGGGCATGGTCCACAGGCTCCGTATTCTGAAATGCTGTGCCTGATGCTGCATTTTGTTCCTCTTGGTGTGGTATACTTATAGATTTGGATTTTAAGTTTTAAAACACTCTTACAGTCTGATAGTTTAAAGTCCTGTAACTGGGGAGGAAAGACAGAAGCATTGAAAAAGTCCAAATCGAACCACTAGATTTGGAGCGGTTATCCATGGAGCCTGTGAGATGGGAGAGAACAGTGAGGCCCTGTTCGGGAGTGGAAGCCTGCCATCCTGCCTGCCATCCAAGGAAAGCAACAGGCTTCTCATGCTCTGGGGTAAAATCAGCAAAGATTCGTATCTTGTTTTGAAATTTGGGCTGTGGAGAAAAAAAGCCAATAGTGTGAAGAATGCTCGCAGAAGGTGTGTGTGTTACTGTTCCTTATGCAGAGAAAATGTGAACCATTGATCGCACACTTGCTAGACTGTGTGCTGGTTCAAGCAGCTTTGCTGGATCCCTGTGAAGCAGTTTAGCCGATAAGGGACAATAGATCAGAACAGTTTTAAAAATTCCTTTTTATGTATTTATTGTCTGTATGGGGGTGGGAGAGGGTGTGCTTGTAGAGGTTAGAGGTCACCGTGTACAAGTCAACTTCTCCCACTGTGTAGGTTCTGGGGACTGAACTCAGGTCTTCAGGCTTGGTGGCAAGTACCTCTATACACTGAGCCAGTTTGCTGGCCTGTAAGTGAATTTTGAACTCAAGCCATTTAACTTTTCCCAGCAGTGTTCTGTTAACTGTACTCCTAAAGACTAAGTCCTCTTTTTCAGAATTATTACTATTACTCTTATATTCTACATAGGGGAAGTAATGTTTGAAGGCAGGGGTGGAGTTACTTTGAAAAGTTTCTGTTTCAGACTGTCTCCGCTTCCCCCCAGTTGTCTCAAGTGCTCTAAGATCGAGTGTGTGTGTTCTTTGGTTGCGTTCTCCAAGTCTTCTTTCTGCGTTTGTCTGGGAGCATCACTCCGAGTGGTCTAGGGTGCTGAAATAATTCAGTATGTTGAAACCTGCTTTCCAAAAAGTGGTTTTCATGTTTGCCTTCTGCCTCTGATAGTCATCCCTGGTGTTTGTCACACTGATCTAACTTACTTCCAGTTTTCCTGAGACTTCCGGTGGCTAACCAGACTGTTATTCTTTACCAAGTATTTTTCCTGAGTGTTAATTTTGTTAAATTCCTTCTTTAGTGAAAAGATTTGGAATCCCAGTTTTGTGGGCTTTCTTCTTCCTCTCTCCATCCCCCCTCCCCACTTCCTCTTTTTGAAACAAGATTTTGTGCTTGGATTACTTGATGGTGAATAATTGAAGACATTGGTCAGTTATTACGTTAAAAACAAACAACTTATTTCTGATTAGCTACACAAAGTAGTCGCTCTGCCTTAGCTTGTCTTTGAGACTGTCTCATCCTTCCATGAGATTTATGGCTGATTAGGCTGTTGTATTAAAGTTCATTTGGACTATGTGATTAAAGCCATAACCCATTGGCCACATGCCAGGTTCACGCTGGAGATGCCCAGGCTTTCCAGCAGAATCCCCCTCATGCGGTTCTCATTTGTGCTTTGGAAGCATATATAGAGAGGAACACACAGCATATCAGCTCAGCGTTTCCCCAGGGGCCTGCCAGCTTCCATGTTCTGTTTGCTTTTCTAGTCTCACATTTCTGCAGTTTTCCTTTTCTGTACTTTTCTAACTGGGTTTGGTGCTCATATAACAGTTACATTGCATAAAAAACCTCTTCTTCTTCTTCTCTTTGGTATAGTTTCTGGAAAAAAAAATTCATGTGCCTTAGTTTTTGTCTATGTACCACACTCATGCAGTGCCAAAGGAGGCCAAAAGAGGTCATCAGATCTCCCCCAAACCTGGAGTTACAGATGGGGATGGAACTGGAGTCTTCTGAAGGACGTGTTCTTAACTGCTGAGTCATCTTTCGAGCCCCATAAAGTCTGTTCCTTGTTTTTATTAATTGAATGGCTGTACATTTCAACTCTCAAAATTCCTCAACTGTCATTGAGTGTGAATGGTATTATTCATAAGCATTAGCCCAGGCCTTTTATTGTTCTTTCTCACTGTTAAGTAGGTTTGTGAAAAGCTTTTATTTTATAAGCGTGGGTGCTTTGCTTGTATGTGTGTATGTCTGTGCACTTGTGTGTGTCTCTGGTGCCTGCAGAGGCCAAGAAGAGGGCCAGGCCTTCTGGAACTGGAGTTACAGGTAAGTGTGACCCACCACATGGGTTCTGGGAATCAGACCCAGGTCCTCTGTCTGGGAGAGCAGCCTGTTCTCTTAACCGCTAAGCCATGTGTCCAGCCTGAAAGTTAAGTAGTTTTTAATTTGCTACAATGACCAAATTACCTTCCAGAGAGATTTCATCTTATTTAGGAGTGGTAGAGGGTTATCCACATTTCTGTCTTTTTGGAGGGAAGAGGTGGTTTGAAACAGGTTTGTGTAGCCCAGTCTAAGCTTAGACTTGCTCAGTTGCCAAGGATGCCCTTGAACTCCTGATTGTCCTGTCTGCACCTCAGTAGGGTTGGGATTACTGCCTTGCTGAAGGCTGTGGGCTTTTGAGTGAATAAGGGGGTTCATGCTGAGAGCCACAGTGACCTTATGCTCCTGAACACCATGACTAGCACAGTAAATACAATAGCAATGTGGTTTAAAGGAATATCATGTTTAAAAATAACAGTATTGTTGGCACAAGTGCAAGTCCTGTGCAATTTACCTATTTAACCTTATAGTTTTGGTGGTTTTTAGTATGGCTAGTTTTGTATACCCATCACCACAACCAATTTTAGAATACTTTTTGTTATTCCCTTCCAAAAAAATCTCATCCTACTAGCATTCATAATCTCCTCCCCCACAGGTCTGGGCAAGCACTAGTGTACACATTTACCTATTGTTGACACTCACTACTAATGGACTCATCCCATGTCCAGCTTTTGTGTCTGATGTCTGTCAGCTTGCCTGTTTCCAGGTTTATTCAATTCTTATGGCAGAATCATCTTCTTCCTCTCCTCCGCCTTCTCTTCTTCTTATTTGAGACAGGGTTTCTCTGTGTTGCCCTGGCTGTTTTTATATATTTTTTAGAGGTTTAGTTTTAGTTTTATTTGTGTGTGTGCACGTGTGCATGCGAGTGTGAGTGCACTGGAGCATGTGCTGTATGTGTGTATCCATGCGTGTGCATGCAGTGCCCTCAGAGTCCAGCAGAGAGCATCAGGATGATGTATGGGAACTGGATTTGGGTTTCTCTGCAAGATGCAAGAGCAGCAGGTGTCCTTAACCAAAGAGCTAGCCCTCAGTACCCCGTCCCCAAACGTCTCTCCCATGTTTTGTTCACACCTTCAATTGGGGAATCTTTGGGCTTTGCACTTCAGTGTGATGGCTTTGGCCTTTTCTCGGTTCCTCTAATTGCCAAGGCTCTTCCTGCTTCCTCGACTGTCAGCCCTTCACTAGTAGAACACAGCCAGTTGCCAGTTGTTGTTCATCCTCTGGTCACTTCCTCAGGTGGCGCTCCCCCACCCCCCCAGTGCTGGGTTTCTGACAGCATTCTGTGCTTCTCCAGTATTGTAGTAGTGTTGGGCATCTGTTTCAGCCTCTGGAGTGTGAGTTCTGTGCCAGCAAGGTCAGTTCACTGCTGTCCAGTTTCAGTACAATGTCTGGTACCTGGTAAATGCATATAACTTTTGTTTAAGGCTCTGTAGCCCAGGGAGGCCTTGAACTCATGGCAGTCCTCCTGCCCTGTTCTTCCTAGTGCTGATATCACAGACAAGAGTCACCATGCTTAGCTCCTTCACAACCATTTAAGCAAATGAGCAAATGAACCCTGCATACTAGACAGAAGAAATGCAGATGTGAGTAAAATATGGCCTTATGTTGGAAAGGATTTGTGAGGTGTGTGTGTGTGTGTGTGTGTGTGTGTGTGTGTGTGTGTGTGTGAAGTAGACCAGTAGTTATCAACCTTCCTAATGCTGTGGCCCTTTAATACAGTTCCCAGTGTTGTGGTGACTCCAACTGTAAAATTATTTGTATTGCTACATCATTACTGTAATTTTGCTACTGTTATGAATTGTAATGTAAATATTTGTCTTCTCTGATGGTCTTAGGTGACCTCTGTGAAAAGGGATCATGACCCACAATTGAGAACCACTGAGTTAGAGTAATGAAGTAATGAACTCAGGAAGGAATTTGAAGGTAGAATTGCATGTGATTATATTAGGAGTCTTCCTCTTTTTTCCTTCTGCATTTTCCTAGCTCTACACCTTTGCTCTGGTTTTATGGTTCATAAAGTGATGATTTTTTCCTTTAAGGTATAATTCACATAATATAAAACTCTTCCTTTTCTTTGACATGCTGGACATCAGCCCAGGGTCTTGTGCAAGGCAGCCAAGTACTCTGTTACTGAGTCATAGCCACGGCCCAAACTGGTCCTCTTCTACTTTTGTGTGTGTACCTGCAAGTGCTTTTGTGTGTGTGCAGGTGTACAAGCACTACATTCATTGGCTGTTGGTTCTTGCCTTCCACTTTTCTTGGGTCAGGATCTCTTTGTTCTTTATCCACTGCTTATGCTAGACTAACTAGCATGTGAGTGTCTCTGCCTCCTATCCCTCTCTATATAGGAATGCTAGGGTTATGGATATATAATACAGCACCGAGCTTTGTGTGAATTCTGGATATTTGAATTCTGGTCCTCATGCTTCAGTGCAAACACTATCTACTGAACCATCTCCCACACTGCACTATCATCTCTCCAGTGCCTACTCCCTCCCTATCTTTTAATGTCTTTTAGACAGGATTTTGCTGGCTATTCTGGATCTTACTATGTAGACCATGCTGTCCTTGAACTCACAGAAATCCACCTGCCTCTCCTTCCTGATGTCCTGACAAAAGGCATGGGCTATGAAGCCTGTTTTTTTGTTTTGTTTTGTTTTTGGCTTCTGTGTATTTGCTAGGTAGTCCATGTTGGCCTCTAACTTGCATCAGTCTGCTTGCTTTAGCCTGAGTGCTAGGATTACAGGTGTCTACCACACACTTAGCTCACACTTACTGTTTTAAAGTGTACAGTTTAGTAGTTGTGAGGACATTCTCTAATCCATCCCTCAGAAATCCTGTACTTGTTCGAATCACTCTCAGTTCTTCTTTTTCCTAGTTGCTGGGAAACCAGTAACTTTAACTTACATTCTGTTTCATGGGTTTGCCTGTTCTGAGTATTTTATATTAATGGAACTGTATGATATGTGGTCTTTTGTGTCTGGTGTCTTTCATGTAACATGTTTTTAACATTTACCCATGTTGTAGGATATGTAAATAATTTATGCTTTTGTGGCTGAATATCCTGTTGTGTTGATGAACCCATTTCATTTACACATTCATTGGCAGATATTCTCTTTTTCCTTCTTTCTTTTCATTTTTTTTTAATTTCTCATTTTTAGAACTATATCCAGCCAAGTACATGTGAAAAACTAATACTTTTAAGCCTTCAACAATTGACACTATATATGGAAAGCTATAAATTAATATAAGAAATAGTCTCTTGTACTTTGTGAGCTCCTGAAAGTCCTTTATCAGCCCTTTGACACCCCACTCTACACCTGAGTGCAGAGCGTCCTGGAGTGTGACTGCTCTGTCTACACCTGCAGTGTCTCTGCCACTTGTGGAGTTCGGAGCTATCTGCACTGCCTTTCTTGTAGCATTTGGTATCTTAGTCTGTCTTTTCCACTGTCTCAGATCCCTAGAGTCCAGGAAATATGAGGTAGTTACTGTTATCTTACTTGTATTGCCTCAGTTGAGGGTACGACCTACAGTAGTTAGCCAGGTGTGCTGGCTTATGCCTCCAAGCCTACGACTTCAGGGCACTCAGGAAGGAGGATTCTAAGCTTGAGGTCAGCCTAGGCTACACAGTGAGATCTTTGTCACAAATGAACAAGTACATGCAAGATTTGTGGAGTTTGTAAAGCATGAACAGACATCTCCAATCTGCCGTTTGTCTCTCGCCTCGTCTGTCTCCTTCTGAGCTTTCCTCATCTTCTTTCTTTACTCAAGGAAGCCACTACCCTACATTTTATGCATACTTCCCTCATGTTAGAAAAGGCTTTATCATAGGTGCTGTGCATATATGAGTAATTTTTAGGTAAAATTATTTAAAAATTAATTTATTTATTGACAGTGTCACACAAATATGATACATTCTGGTCCCTCTCAACCCTCTACTTTCACTCATCTCCCTATCAGCCCTACTTACTTTTATCCCACTTTTATCTTTTTTTGTTTTATTTATGGGTTTATTTTATGGTCCACTGGTCTAACTAGGGCTTCATTCAATGGGCCAAGTGTGGAGCTTTTGCTGGAGTACGGTAACACCACTGGTTGTATAAAAATGCAGCCTTCATAGTCAGTAGCTCCTCTGGACTGGTCAGGACACCATGAACCCCTCCCAAGCAATGTTTCTTGGAGATTTACAAAAATGGTTGTGCTCTTATAGCTGGCTTTTCCTACTGACAGACCTGGAACTGTTACTTAGTGATCCTTTCACAGAAGTGTGCATAGACAGAACTCAGGGTCCCCACTTCTTACCATGTATATGGCCAGAGCATCATGTAGTCAAATACTTGGTAGATTTATTACTCTTTTATTTTAAAGACAGGCGATCACTATTTAGCCCTGTATCTCACTCTGTAGACCAGGCTGGCCTCAGACTTTCAGAGATCCACCCGCCTCTGCCTCCTTAATGCTGGCATTAAAGCTGTATACTACCACGCTTGGTTGTATTTAGCAAGATCACTTATATTTATTTATTCTTATTTTTAGAACCTCAAAAGTCATATTTTGGCATACATGTAGGAAATTCCTGGAACCCAAAATTGTATTTCCTTGTTTTGTTTAGCATATACCTTATGTGAAAACTTTTGAATTCTGTTGTTTAATTGCTACTTGATTGAGAAGTGATGGATTTTTTTTTTTTTTCTTTTGGTTTTTCGAGAGCGTTTCTCTGTGTAGCTTTGGAACCTTTCCTGGAACTCAATCTGTAGACCAGCTAGCTTTGAACTCACAGAAATCTGCCTGCCTCTGCCTTCAGAGTGCTGGATTAAAGGTACGTGGCATCACTGTCTGGTTTGGATTTTGTACTTTTAACAAATTGTGGTAAATGCGTAGGCTTCTGTGGTAGTTTGAAAGAATTTGGCCTTTATAAGGATGTGTGGCCTTGTTGGAGGAAGTGTGGTTTTGTTGGAAGAGGCTGGATGACACATGCTTTTAATCCAGACCTTGAGGCTGGAGGGCACACCTTTAATGTGGACCACATCTTCTGTTGGAAGTGAGTCATGGTGGAGGTGGGCTTTGAGGTCTGTTTCTCAAGCTTCACTCAGTGTGAGAGTCAGTTCACTTCCTGTTGCCTCTGAATCAAGATGTAAGGACTCTCAGCTCTAGCACCATGTCCGTCTGCATGCTGCCATGCTCCTTGCCATGATGATAATAGATTGAACCTCTGAAACTGTAAGGAAGCCATCTCAATTAAATGTTTGTTTTGTTTGCTTATTTAATTTTTATAAGAGTTGCGGTGGTCATGGTGTCTCCTCACAGCAATAGTAAACCCTAAGACAACTTCTTTTTCTTGCTGTTGTTTTAACAGTGCTGCAATGGGTATGGGGATACAGAATCTCTTAAAGGTCCTGCTTTCAGTTCTTTTTTAGATATTTACCCAGTAATGAGATTGCTGTACCATATGATGGCTTCATTTTAACTTTTGAGGAATGTCTTCATTGTTTTTCTCAGCTACACCATTTTTTAGTCTTAGCAGCACTACACAAACAGCTCAGTTTTCCCAGCAATTGGGAGGCAGAGGCAAGTGGATCTCTGAGTTCAAAGCCAGCCCCATCTACAGTGTGAGTTTTAGGACAGCCAGGGGCACACAGAGAAACCCTGTCTTGGAAAAACAAACAAGCCAAAACAAAACAAAACAAAAAAAAAAGGGCTAAGTTTCCACACATCTTTTTGTCACATTTCTTTGGTGGTGGCCATCTGACAGGTTCAAGCTGATAGCTCATTGTATTTGATTTTCATTTCCCAGTGATAGTGATTTTAAATATCTTTTCATAGGTTTATTGGCTATTTGTAGACATTCTGTGGATACACACACACACACACACACACACACACACACACACACACACACACACACAGACAGGCTTGTCTAGTCAAGCCTTTTGCTCACTTACATTTTTTTTCTTTTGATAATTGTTAAGTTGGGTAATGTTGTTGAGTTGTAGGAGTCTGTTAAGTTTTCTGATAATTGACCCCCTTTAAATGCATGGTTACTAAAGACAAGATACCACTATTGTTAGAATGTCTTGAAGTGGTAGTTCTGTTTTCTTTGAGAAGTTTTATAGTTTTAGGCCTCTAATTGATTTTGACTTACTCTTTTTCTTTTTTTGAGACAGAGTCTCATGTAGTCCAGGCTGGCCTTGAACCCACTATGTAGCTACAGTGGTCTTGATATGCTGATCCTCCTGCTGTCACCACATAAGTACTGGGTTGACAGTTATGGACCACCTTGCCCAGTTATATGGTGTTGAGGATGGAACTCAGGGACTTGTAAGTGTTCTGTTCACTGAGCTGTAGCTCCAAACATTTTGAGTTAATTTTTGTATATAGTGTTAGGCAAAGAAAGAGCATTACACTTTGTGTTGAAATCCAGTCTTCAAAACACTACTTACTGAAGAGATTACCCTTTCCTTGTGTAGTCTTGGCCCTTTATTGAAGATCATGTAATTATATACTTAAGGACTCAATTCTATCCTGTCTGCCTCCATGTCCGAGTATGCTTTAATTAATTTAGCTTTGTAATGTATTTTGAGGTTAAGAAATGTGAAGCCTCTAGCGTTGGCTTCTTTTTCTTTTTGTAAGTTGTTTTGACTATTTGGAGCTCTTGAGAGTCCATATAAATGTTTGCATTTTTCCTGGGTCAGGTCTGAAAAGAAACATATTGGCATCTTGATAGGAATTTCATAGAATTTGTGGGTTACTGTAGGTATAATAACATCTTAAGTTGTCTGATCCATTAACACAGATGAGATGTTGTCCTACTTGTTTATATCTCTTACATTTTTTTTTCAGCATTGCTTTACATGACAGTTTTCATTGCAAATCTTTCACCTTCTTGAAAGTTAATTCCTAAAAACCTTACCATTTACTACTGTATATTAGATTTGATCCTCTACACTTAGGTACTTTGTCTTATTTATTTTCCTTGCCTCATTCCTTTGGCAGAACTTCTAGTATTATGTCAAGGAGTAACAAGAGTGGTTGGTATCTTTGTCTTGTTCCTTCTCTTTGAGAAAAGGCTTTCAGTTTCTAACCTTTGAATGTGATGTATGATTATTTTTCCTGACAAGGTTTCACTATGCAGTTCATGTTGGCCTCAAACTCATTATTTCCTCCTGCTTAAGCCCCCCAAGTGCTGGGATTGCAGGTGTGGACCACCACACTTGGCCAACTTCCAGTTTTTGGTTTTGGTTTTAATTCAGGATGTCCTTGAACTCACCAAGTAGATGGGAATGACCTTGAACTCCTGATCCTCCTGCCTCCACTTTTAAGTGCTGTAATCACAAGTGTGCGCCCAATTTGAAGTTCTTTTTCTAATTCCATTTATTCTTGGTTTATGCTCTCTGTCTGTGGTTGTCACTGTGTCATTATCCAACTGTTGACTCACAAGTCTGCCTCTTGTAGGTTTTATTTCCCCTTCTTTGGTTTTGTTATCTCTAAATAGTCCTACAATATTAACTTGATGCCCACAGCTGAACACCTCCCTTCCTTCACAAAACAAGGGAGTTTTGTGCACCTGTTTGGTACTCATGCATTCTCAACAACATCATTTCCTTGTTGCTGCCGCTGTCTTCTGATCCTCCTACCTTCTAGCTACTGAAAACCCTCTTAACGTAATTCAGTGTGTTTAGTGTGCTGTCCACAAACACTGAAGACAGGTTCTACCTTTAAAACCTTTGTTTCCTCTTGTGCTTAGATGTAGCATAAATTTTACTTCAGTTTGCCTCTGACATTTGACCTGCCATCTTCCTGCCGGTCAACCCAAGTTGGCTACTCTTTGCCTTTGGGATGCCTTTTCTTGTCTTTGTCAATGCACCTGATTTAAAACAAACATTTATGTAGTGTATGCAGATGCACATGCCATAATGTGTGTGTGGGTGTGTGGGTGAGAGAGAAAGAGAAAGAGAGAGAGAGAGAGAGAGAGCAGACAGACAGACAGACAGACAGACAGACAGACAGAGAGACAGACAGACAGTCAGAGAACCACTTAATGGGAGTCAATTTTCTCTTTCCACTGTGTGGAATCCAGGTATCAAACTCAAGTCATCAGACTTATCAGTAAGTGCCTTTACCCACTGAGCCATCTAGAAGATGGCCTTCAACATACTTTAAGATCTTCTTTGAATGCCATCTTTTCTACTAAATACTAAACTGGCCTGTGTAATATATATATATATATATATATATATTTTATTACTTTTTTTTTTAATTGTAAGTCCTTATGATTTAACCTTTGTTCACTTAGAACAGTGAATTCCCATAATTGGGGTACATGATGTGAAACTCCTAAAGGATCTATAAAGAAGTTAAGTTAAAAAAATAAAAAAAGAAAGGAAAGTGAATGTCATGTATTAAGGCACTCTTGGGGGAGCCCTGTGATTCACACATACTCATGGAATCTCTTCTTTCTCAGAACAGGAATACACGCTTTTGTGCACATTATTTCCCATATGGCCTGTCTTTCACTTGATGTTTTTTTGTTTTTTGTTTTTCACGATGTGAGTAGACTTGCGTAACCCGTGTCACACAGGGAACCTCCTTCGGCTGAGTTTTGCAAGCAGTTTGACATAGTGGAAAGAGTTGGCCTTTAAGCTTTAGTTTTGATGTGTACCAGCCATGTGAACTTGAGTAAAACATCTCATTGTTTTTCAAACCTGTTTCCTGGTCTATATAGCAGGGATGATACTTAACTTACAAAACTAGTATGAGGTCTAAGTTAGGGGTAGGGATGATGTATAAGTTCAAATGCATGTCTAACATTTTTTTTTCTTTGTTTCTCTATGGCTTTGGAGCCTGTTCTGGAGTGTGCTCTGTAAACCTTGCTGGCCTTGAACTCACAGTGATCCGCCTGTCTGTCACTTAAAGGGGGCAGGCAGAGTTGAGATGACTAATCTGGTGAATCTGCTGCCACCAAGTCTATACAACCTGAGTTTGGTCCCCAGGATCCACATGATAGAAGGAAAGAATTGGCCTCTGAAAGATATCCCCTTACTTCATGTACAAATAAGTGTCAGTAATGGTGTAGGGACTAAATAAATAATTAAGTAAAGCAGGGACACTTGCTGCCACATGCAGTGAAATGTCGGGAGTGGCAGCAGAACAAGCGGGGACTAATGGCAGAGTATAGAGAGCATCTCTCTGCTTCCTGGAGTCTGGTTTGCCAGCTACAGGCTCTGGCTGGAGATGAAGAGAGCATCTCCTTGGCCTGCAGGGACTTCTTTGAATTGTGCACAACACATGCCACTTTTCCAAAATAAACAATATGTGCTTTGCTCCTGTTGTCCTGCTTGCCAGCTTCTCTACGCCAGCTTCTCCATGGTGCCTCCCATATTGTTCCAGAATATGGCTTAAAAAACCCTAGCACTTGTACTTGGGAGGCATTGGGAGACAGAGGCAAGTGGATCTCTGTGAGTCTGAGTAACAGAAAAACCCTGTCTTGAAAAACCAACCAACCAACCAAACAAACAAACAAACAAAACAAAATACAAATGGAGATTACAGGCCAGGCTGTGATGGTGCATGCCTTTAATCCCAGCACTCGGGAAGCAGAGGGCTGCAGCTCTCTGAGTTCAAGGCCTGCCTGGTCTACAAAGCAAGTTCCAGGACAGGTTCCAAAGTTACAGAGAAACCTGTCTTGAAAGGAAGGAGGAGGAAGAAGAGGATCATATGGAGCCTTCAGCTGTCACAGTACAGATGAAGTCCCGACTCCTTACCTCGAATGACCAACCTCTTCTTGATCTGGTCTTCAGCTCTATAGCCTCAGTTTTCCTTGTGTCCTGTGCAATAGACATTTGCCAATATTAATCAGACTGGACTTTGAACTCTTCTGGGACAAATTTCCCAGGGTGTTGGTGGGGAACAAGACCTGTCTTACAAGGAGACAGAGAAATACAGGTCCTCATTTTCCCTGCTCTGTGACACCAGAACATGAAAATGTGACTTGGCCTCAGTGAGACAGACCCACTGCAGTGACATAGGGCCGAGGACAGGTGCAGTGATGCTGTCTTCATGTTACAGTGCTGTGGGGTCCTCACCAGACTTTTTCTTTCATTGTCTTGGCCTGAAGTTCAAGCTCCTACCCTACCTTGGCACTGGCACAGGTTCAGCGCCTCTTTTTTCTGGCTCATGTTGGATCTGTGAGGTTACTCATTGTTCGCTTTATTGTTTAAAGGAACACAGCGAATCTGCCCATTGCACTTATGGAAGCCTTAACTGAGACCATCTTCTAGTGTGTAGTGTCTCCTCACATTTGACTCCCTACTTTCCTTCTAAACTGGCTATTGTTCCTGTCACCTCTGGTAGATTCTGCTCTACAAAGTAGAACATGCTTTACCCCATTCTTGAGCTGACTCTTTTTTCCTTTTTTCAGTATTGGGGATCAAACCCAGACCTTAAACTTGTTGCATAAGCATTCCACCATGGAGCCACACCTCAGTCCAGATATCACATAGCCCCTCGTTCAGGCTGGATTAGCCTCAGCATATTGCGGTTTAATAAGGATCAGGATAAACAAATAGGTCTAATAGATGTTTATTCAGGGAGAAATAACTTACAACATAGACAGATGAACACCAGCAGGTTGCTCCAGATGCTCTCCTCTCCGCATTCCGCCAGAAAGAGAGCTCTCCAAACCCCCTCCTCAGCCTTTTCCCCCAGGTCACGTCTGGCTCTGTCTCCACCCCCCAATGGGCGTGGTCTAAGCCACAGGTGTGGACAAGACGAATATCTCACTACATCAGCATTCCCACAAAATCTGCCTGTCTTGGTTATAGTAATTGTCACACTAAATCATAACCGTCTTTATGTTTCTTGGAGAGACAGGCTAGTATTGATTGGGTATCTGTCTTTGGAATAGTAATTATGATATGTTTCTCTTGTTGAGGAATGAGGAACTATTGATTACATGCTAATATTAAAGCTGACTACTTGCTTATGTTTTCTCTGATAAACTAAGAGCATAGATCATTTTCTTCATCTCTGCCTTCTATTGCGTAGCACAGTAGTCGGCTCTTAGAGTGCTAGATTCAAGAATGATTGGCATAGCTGTCTCAGAATTTCAGTTAAACAATCTTTTTGTAACAGAGTTTTTTCTTTTGCCCATATAAATAAAAATGGAGTGGAATAGGGTATCAGAATGTGGCCCATAGTGATTGGCATTCTCAGCTCTGACAGGTCTGATCATTATCTGTGCTCAGTTAGTGTCAATGACAGATGCTACTTCAAGTAACAAGTAAGTAGACTTCTTAGCTGAGTCACTGACAGTGTTAGTATCTGGAGCAGGTATGTGGGATATAGTTAGTAGAAAGCTTGCTGAGGCCTCTCTTATTTTATTGCATGCATCGTGGTGTGTGTGTGTGTGTGTGTGTGTGTGTGTGTGTGTGTGTGTGTGTGTGTGTGACCTTACTTTGCACTGGCTCACAAGTTTTCTTCTTTCCTTTTTAGGTCCAAGATAACTTTGACAAGATTGAATTCAATAGAATGTGTTGGACCCTCTGTGTCAAGAAAAACCTCACAAAGAGTCCGCTACTAATTACAGAGGATGATGCATTCAAAGTGTGGGTCATTTTCAACTTTTTGTCCGAGGACAAGTATCCATTAATTATTGTGCCAGAAGAGGTAAGGGGAGTTTTTAGATGTTTAGTCACTGAGTAGACATGGCCTGCAAACATTTGTTTTGATTCAGTACTGATATTAGAAACAGTTTTTTTTTTTTTTTTTTTTTTTCCTTTTTGTGGATCAGAAGCAAAAACAGGTCAAGTCCAGAAAAGCTTAAGTGTTCAGGGATCAGTAACACCCTTGGAGATTTTCAGGGATAGTGAGACTCTTCCTCTTGGAACTGCTGTGATTGAAGATGAGTCTATCCTTATGATACCCAAGGAGCATTTGCTCAATATAAGGGACAACATAATTTTCAGTCCTTGTGGAAGAACTGGCTAGTGCTCTGTGGGAAACACAGAGCATCCAGAATGTTCTCCCGCTATATTATTAGGTACTACTACTATTGCTGTTTCAAAGTCTAGGATGATGGCTGTTTCCTAGACCTCTCAAAGCAAATGGAAACACTTCTGCTGGTTTTGTTTTGTATAATTCCCCCTGAACTTCCAAAGTGTGGGCAACGGGGAACAGGAGTAAGGTTCCTGTGCTGTTTTCTGGGAACCAGGGATGCAGGAGAGGTTTGACCAGACAAGGATCTTTCTAAATCAAGATGACAATTTCCTGTATGAGGTGGCTACATTCATGATGCCGTGCTTATGTTGTTGAGTCCTGTGGCTGAACTTTTGGGTCTCAGAGTCCTCTGCAGAGCACAGCTAACTGGTCTATACTGGATAAAATTTGTATCATCTTGTTCCCTGTCCATTCATGTCAATAGTGCCCGGTTGTGGAGAAGCACAGGCCAAGTTTCAGTCCTGGGCAACTAGAGGTAGGCTGATGCTTTTGTTTAAAGCATGGGCTTTGAAATAGACGGACTAAACCACTTACCCACAGAGTAACAAATTAGCCTCCCAGACTGGGTCTCCCCAATTTTAAAATAGAGACAGTTGTTTTGAACAGTGCCCCCCGTGAGGCTGAACAAATTGACGTATGTGAAGCATTTGACATAGTGATGTGACGCATGCTCACTAAAGAGAGGAGGTATTCATGCGTTTTGGTAGAGAACAATTGGAGGACAAGTTGAACAATGGGTACATGATGAGGGTTGTATCATGTTTGGTGCTGTAGGTAGATGATCCTAAAGCTAAAGCTTGTGAGAGGCTAGGGTTGGAGAGGGACATGGAGAAACCACAGGGATGGGTTAGGGCAGAGAGGAAGCCTCCATAGTAGGAGTTTCAAGAGCCAAGGAGAACTTTGGGGCTGTTTCTATAGCATCAGGAGGAAGTCAATTTGGTAAAGGAAGCAGAGCTGGGCAGGCTGTGAGATAAGAGGAGACACATCAGAATTTTAAATTGCAGAAAAATCAGATAGTACTAAGAAGGGGCCCCTGTATTCAACGGGAGGTAGTGTTGGTAACAAGGGAAAGGCAGTTTCCTGTGGTAGTGGGAACAGCATGTTAGTGTTAATCATAGTAACGCTGTAGGTATCAAGTATGTATGATATTAAAGGGGAAATAAAAAGCAACATCTTAGAATACTACCCAGTACAGTCCAGGGATGAGTGGGATATGCTGCCCAGAGCTGTGCACACACTACTTTCTTTTTTTAGAAAACAGTTTTATTATTATGATTACTGCTACCACTATTATTACTTTATGTGTATGAGTGTTTTGCTTGCATGTATGTTTGTGCACCACATATGTGCCTGATGTCCTTGGAGGTCAAAAAGGGCATTGGATTCCCCAGAACTGGAGTATAGAAAGTTGTTTGTCACCGTGTGGAGCCATCTCTCCAGCCCCACATGAGATTTCCAACATGCTCTTTTTTTTTTTTTTTTTGGAGACAAGGTCTTCCTACAGAGCCCCAGCTATCATGGAACTCACTATGTGGACCAGGCTGGTCTCAAACTCAGAGATCCACCTGCCTCTGCCTCCTCA
Organism: Cricetiscus sungorus; assembly: GCA_030556225.1. Classification (NCBI taxonomy): domain Eukaryota; kingdom Metazoa; phylum Chordata; class Mammalia; order Rodentia; family Cricetidae; genus Cricetiscus; species Cricetiscus sungorus. The sequence goes on from JANBXA010000007.1 coordinate 70,721,979, forward strand.
GTGCAGGATCTAAGGGCATGTGCCACCATGCCCAACTTTCCAATATGGTCTTTGAAGATATTTTTGCAGCCACACTCAAAATTCCAGGTTTATGCATGTGTTGGAATTCGAGGTGGGTGGATCTCTTATCCTTGATCTTTTGGATTTTTCTGTCACTAAAATTTCGTGGTGGACCTGAAGGCTTTGCTGTGTATGTAGCCTTGTCTGTCCTGGAACTTGCTCTGTAGATCAGGCTGGCTTTGAACTCACAGAGATCCATCTGCCTCTGCCTCCCGAATGCTGTGATTAAAAGTGGGCGCCACCACCACTACCACCACCTGGCCTCTGTTTTGTTTTTTTGAGATACAGTTTCATGATGAAGCCCAGGTTGGCCTTGAACTTGTGGCTATTCTCCTGCCTCCACTTCCAAGTGTTGAGTTACATATATTTTCTCCATATCCATCGAAGTTCAACTACCTTCTCCTCCTCCTCCTCTTCCTTGTCCTCCTCCTCCTCCTCCTCCTTGTCCTCCTTCTCTTCCTCCTTCTTCCTTTCCCCTCTACTTGAGCTAATTCTGTATCACAGTGTCGGTTCTGTGAACAGTGAGTGCATTCACATTACTCATTTGAGCCAGTTCCCATCACCCATACCGAATGTATTTAAGTTACATGATAAAGATGTTTCTATTGACAGACACGTTTGTCAAGAAATAGTGATCCCCTTTGAGCTGGTTCCTTATTTTCTTCTGGTGATACTTATTCCTGGAAATGTGTGCCTGTAAAGTGTAGTTTTTACTAGTGTCATTTCCCACAGAACAAAGAACAAAACAGGATGTGTCTGTCATGCACTCACTTGGAAGAATTGCATCGCTGCAGTAAAAAACTCAAACTTGAAATGGTCTTAAAGAGATTTCAAGCAAAGTAAAACCTAGCTGCCCCTTAACGAGAGAGAACTTTTGACAGAATAAAAATTCAAGCCAAATGCCTGGAGAAATCCCATTCAGCTTGAAATTTCTTCTTTGTTATTTTTGGTGAAATCTGCTTGGAAGGAGGAAGCAAGCTGCTTCCTGAACTGAATGAGCCTTAGAATTGGTACAGGCCACTGTAAACCAGCCCCAGCACGTGACTCATTATTTAGTGTTCTTGAATAGTGGGGCCTGAGAATGTGTGTCTTTGGCCAGCATAATCAAAATGTCCTTCTATTTGGTTATGGTAAACATATGATTGTGTCATGTCGAAGTCAACAGGAAGAGACACAGTTGCTGGGAGGAATGGCTTGTTGGTGTTGGGACTGAAAGTCAGTCTTCCAGGGCTTGGGGGGACCTCTAGGAAGGTTCCAGATTAACTTGGGAGGCTGCTTTGAGAATTGAGTGGTTAGTAACATTCACTTTCTGAGTTGGAAACCAAAGGTCACCTGGGAAAGACAGGAGCCCAGAGCTAGAAGGCGCAGGTGGCCGCATCCAGAGTGGTAGATGAGGCAAAGATCAGGCTGATGGTAATGGACTATATAGTTGTCATCCTGTACACACACATGGCCACATATGTGTGCTTCCCTCACTATTGTCTGGCTGTTCTGATTATGGGCTATGTCACAACCAGCAGCCTAGAGCCTTCTTGGCACCCTTAGGAATTAGAGCTTCTGTGTATGTTATTAATGCACTACCTACTTTACCTCAAACCATTATTTATATAGAATTATCCTTTATTACATAACTGGAGGGTAGTCCAGGCTGGTCTTGAACTTCTGATCCTTCTGCTGGCAACCCAACTCTTACCCGGTTTTTTCTTTCTTTTCAACTTGGTTGTTGTTTTGTCTTTAGTCTCTTCTTGACTTTAGTCATTTTTCCTGTTATCTTTTCTGTTTTTTTCTTTTCTCTCTTCCATCATCTATTCCTCCCTGCCCCTCCAAAGGTATGAGAGTCCAAGCAGTCAGTGGCACATCTTAGCAAGAGAAGGGAGAGGCCTCAGTGTGCTTCTCTTCATCACATAACATTTATTGAAATCTCTCATGCTTTTCAACACCTCTGGTAATCTTATCCCAAGGGAGTGTCTGCCATTAAGCTGTCTTTAGAACCGGTGACAGTTTCTGAACTTATGGTACTTAGGGATTGTAAGTTTCTTTGCCTTCTTTTCCTGTTCCATTTTGTAAACAATTTATAATCACCATATTAGTGGGGATGCAAAAAAATAAAACTGAAGTGAACCCCAAGTCTTACTTGTAACTAGAGGTTTTCTGTGGTTTTTGGCAAATGTTTGCCAGAAAAATCTGTATGGTGTTTATGCAGGTAAAGCCACAGGTCTGCTTAACTTTGCATTCGCTGCTTTCTCAAATGTAATTTTAAGTGACTGTATAAAATGTTGCCCAGTGTGGAGGAGAAACAACCTGATTGTGTGCCTGCTGGGTAGCTTTGTGCACACCGTTCTGTGTCTCTTCTTTTATCTCTCTCTATGATGGGTGTTGTCATTGCATTTCATAGGTGAGGACATTGGAGCAGAGTTTATTTTAGATGTTAATTGAGCCCTGCTGTGCTTGCTGCTGAGCCCTGGGATTCAGAGATGGATGGGGCATGGCCCCTTCCAGGAGGAAAAGCAAGTGAGAACTAGAGATGGAGCACAGCATACTAAGTGCAGCAGGGACACAGGAGAGGATGCAGGGGTTGCAGGGCCTGTGTTAGCACTGGTTAGAGCAAGTTCGCTAGGTCAGTGTTAAGGCATCTGGAGTCTGTTAAAACCGAAAGGCTGGAGGCCAAGTGTGAGGCTGAGGCAGTAAGCAGATGGAGGAGGAGGAACATATTTGAGAAGCATCTGGAAAAAAGTCCTCTCTTCTCCCTCTCCTCCCCTCCCTTTCACTCTCTCTCCTCTTCCCTTCCCCCCTCCCTTGTTTTTTGTATTTTGGAGACACAGTCTCACTGTGCAGCTGTGCCTGGCCTGAAACAGAGCTCTGTCTGCCTCAGTCTCCCACGTTCTGGAATTAAAGGGGTGTGTCACCGTGCCCAGCTAATTATTTTCTTTCCTTGTTGACCTTATAGGAAAATAAGAGTTTCATATCCTGACCCAACACACACAGATATGCACACAAAAACCTTGTTACATAACTGTATCTGGCTCTATTGTGGTTGGATTAGAATATTTTTCATTCTATTGTAAATGGTTGAATTCGTGGTGACAAAGCACTGATCTTGGGGACAATGTCCGCAGCATATTGTTGCTGGTTTGATGTAAATAGTGAGGACCTAGATACTGGTGTGGATTTTGGGGATATTGCAACAACTGAAATCACTAATGAGGAGGAGGGGACCAGAGAGGACAAGAGGTGGGATGAATATGAGTCAAGTACATGATGTGCATTGTGGAATTGTCATAATTAAACCCATCAATTTGAATACTAGATGTGCTCTAGGAATATATCGGGTAAAGCAGCCATTGGGAGGTAGGGAAGAGTGGTAGTTTGAGAATACTGCAACATCTCTTGTCATCACTGCCTTGTTTTTTCCTTTTTCTCCTCCCCCAGCCATAGCTATTGTCCTAGATAATGTCTGATGTTTCAAGATTTATTAAGCCCTCTGGCTTCCAATAGGAATCCAGCCATGTTTATAACATCACCGGTGTTCTAATGGATGGAGATCTGTAATTAATTTACATAGGAAATCTGTAAATTAGGGAACAACTTTGTGCATTTGAGATGTTTTTAATATAACACATCATGTTCAGTGAGATTCATATGCAGAGCTGGGTGCTGGTTTCGAATGCCTCAGTATTTCAGTAGTGCATATCGGCGAGTTTGAAGCCAGTCTGGACTACATGAGATACTGTTTCAAATTAAAACAACAACAAAAAAAGGAAGAAAAGCTTAATGTTCTTGGTATATTGAAATATTTATTCAAATAGAGTAATGAGGTGGCAGTAATTAGCTTGTGTATAGTGTATTTATAGGTTTCCCTAGCTCTATTTGCATACAGGCATAACGGACAAGTGGTGGGTGTCAAATTTTGATTTAATTACTAGGCCAGTGGAGAACAATCATCCCTGTTTTATGTGTGCAACTTTCCCTGGCAACGGGGGTTTCGTTAAAGAAATATTCTTTTGGAAGTATAAAGAGTATTTCCTGCTGGGCGATGGTGGCACACACCATTAATCCCAACACTTAGGAGGCAGAGGCAGGTGAATCTCTTAAGTTTGAGGCCAGCCTGGTCCCCAGGACAACCAGAGCTGTAATACAGAAAAACCCAGTTTCTGCCCCCCCCAAAGATATATTTCCTGAGTTGACCACAATAGTGTGAATAACACAAATGAATATCTGTGTTGAAAATACAAAATAATTAGCCAGGTGGTAGTGGTGTACACCTTCAGTTCCAGCACTCAGGAGGCCGAGGCAGGGGGATATCTTGAGTTTGAGGCCAGTCTGGTCTACAGAGTGAGTTCCAGGACAGCTAAAGCTACAAAGAAACCTTGTCTCCAAAAACAAAAAACAAAAACCAACCAAACAAACAAACAAAAAAGACAAACCCCAAAACAAACAAAAACTAAAAAAAAGAAAATTATTTTCTTCCCCCTACAGATTGAATACCTGCTTAAGAAACTTACAGAAGCTATGGGAGGAGGTTGGCAACAAGAACAATTTGAACATTACAAAATAAACTTTGATGACAATAAAGATGGCCTTTCTGCGTGGGAACTTATTGAGCTAATTGGAAATGGACAGTTTAGCAAGGGCATGGATCATCAGACTGTCTCTATGGCTATTAATGAAGTCTTCAATGAGCTTATTTTAGATGTATTGAAACAGGTAAGAGAGGCCATGACACTACTCTCCTTCATCTTTAGTGTTTGATGTTTGAAACGAAATAGCTTCCTCCCTTCCCCTCTTCTCCCCCTTCTTTCTGCATAGATGGTGTAAGTCACTTATACTCCTTAATGATTTAGAACAAGAAATAGCTTCCTCCCTTCCCCTCTTCTCCCCCTTCTTTCTGCATAGATGGTGTAAGTCACTTATACTCCTTAATGATTTAGAACAAGAATAAAGTTTCTATTTGTGCTGTACGATTGAGCTGTATGTCTGACCCTAGGATTCTATTTTAAAGTTACTGGCACAGTTTTGCAGTACAGTTAAGAACTGAGAAGTTACTATTTTTGAAGGGATTGTTCAATCAAATTTCCAAATTTTAAAAAAAGTGCCCTCATGCTTTTACAGAATTAGGAAAATACCTTTGCCATTAGAAAGAGACACTTTTATAGAGCAAAGTTGTGCTTATCAGACTATTTGTTTTCTCAGCACTCAGCATAGTGCCTGGTATACATGTAGAAACTAAATACATATTAAAGCTCTGGCTAGCCAAGAAATTAGCATGTAGACCAGTCCAGCCTCAGATCTGCATGCTGGATTGAATGTGTACCTCTGTACCTGGCTCTATATACAGATCTTTCAAACACTTTATATGATATTATCAAATAATAACTGCTTTTGGGTTTTCTTACTTGGTCCGTTTCTCTGTTCATTTGGTAATTGTTGGTCTTTGTTCTTTTATTCTTTCTGATGGGGCCCATCAATAAGCATTAAGTCTTAACTTGTATAGGGTTTTGGTATTACAAGAAAGTATGTGATACGACTCTGTCCACATTCCTTTATGTCTCCTATTGGTGCCAGGAAATCACAAACATTTCTGTTTACCTATACATATTTCAATAAATGTCCTAAAAGGTATGGCAGTCTAGGAAAATTTAGTATTTATTAATATGAAAGATTCTGTTATATGTATGTCACTTGCAGAAACTTTCTGAAATGTCTAAAATTACATGTTAACCTTTTTATTTAAACATCATGTGGGTTTGGCTATGGATCATGTCTCTGGCCTTCATAGATTCTCAGAGACTCCAGGCCGTGATCCCCACGGTCGAGAACCATTGACACGTGTGTATTTAGGACCAGGTGTCAGTTAGTGGAGTAAATAAAATAATCAAAGAAGGACCTTCAAGCTCATGCACATAAAAGCAAACTATCTATCTACATTAATCTTTCATAGGGTTACATGATGAAAAAAGGCCACAAACGGAAAAACTGGACTGAGCGGTGGTTTGTATTAAAACCCAACATAATCTCCTACTATGTAAGCGAGGATCTGAAAGATAAGAAGGGAGACATCCTCTTGGATGAGAACTGCTGTGTGGAGGTGAGTGGGTTGTGGCTTCTCTGTATGCTTGCCCTCTGCTGCCCCCTGCTGCCCACAGACTTTCTCCACCTCACTCATTCTTCCAGACTAAACCTTCAAATAATCCCGAGTGGACATCTCCAGAATAAAGTGACTTCTAATCCAAAAATTAAAGACAGCTGACAAAATGTGTACCTAATGTGAATCTGTTTTCTGCCTTATTCTTGGGAATAAAGTATAGGTATTAAATCTGAGGGATTTGTATTTAAAGAATCATTTATTGAGTAAAATCAGGTCATTAAAAAGGCAAAATATTCAGTGAGGTAATATTGGAAATTATCAATAGATTAAAATATTTGTGTCATTTTAAGTAAAACAGAAGAAAATTAATCATTAAAATTAAGTATTTTGGGTGATAGGGTCTCCTGTAGCTCAGGTCGTACTTGAAGTCACTGTGTAGTCAAGGATGGCCTTGAATTCCTCATCTTCCTGCCTCTTCTACCCCAGGTGATGGGATTACATGTGCTACCACACTTCACCTTGATTTTCTGAGACAGAGACATGTTTATGTTTTTATTTGTGAAATATGATCTCATGTAGTCTGAGTGTTTTTAAACTTGCTATGACTTTGAACTCAATCTTTCTACCTCTTTCTACAGTGCTAGGATTACAGATGTGAGCCTCTGTGCCTGCCTTGATAACTTTATACCTATTAACTTTGTAAAGATGTGAAGTCCTCGAGAACATAACTTTTGTTGGGTGAGATGGCACATATCTGTAATCCCAGCACTCAGGAGGCTGGAGGATTGCCTGATCTACTTAGCCAGGGCTACACAGCAAGACCTTATCTCAAAACATTGGGTTTTTTTTTTCCCCCTCTTTGTTTTTTAAAATTGACTTGTATATGAACTGTAGTATGAATTCTCATTGATCTGAATAATAAAAACTCAAGAGTCAGCTATCAGGGGGTGAAAGCTAAAAGCTCAGAGAATTAAATCAGCCAGCCGCTAGAGTTCTTACCTCTCCCAATGCTCAGACCAAAGGGGCGATCCTGTCCTTAGACTGTGCTGCTCCTCAGACTGCTTCCTCACACTGCCTGCTTCAGACTGCTGTGTCAGACTGCCCTGAGCTCCTGTCTTTTCCTGCCTTATATTCCTCTCTCCGCCCAGCCATATCCCTTCCTGTCTCCATCTCCTTGGTGCTGGGATTAAAGGCGTGCCATTCCAAGTGCTGGGATCACCTTTGTGTGAGCTCTGTTTCTCGATTAGACTGGATAAATTTCGTGTAGCCAGGATGGACTTGAACTCATAGAGATCTGTCTGCCTCTCTCCTGAGTGCTGGGATTACAGGTATGTGCCAGCACTTCTTGGCCTCTATGGATAATTAGTGCAGCTAGTTTTGCACTCTGATCTTCAGGCAAATTTTATTTGTTAGATCATAAACAAAATATTACCACAGTGAACCACCACGAGTGTCTGTATTTGTTGAAGAACATTTAAAATATGAGAATTCACACTCACCTGTAGAAATGGTGTAGAGATACATTAACAAGGGTTTTGCTTACATTCAGCTAACCTGAGACCTACTAGATTACCATAAGCCCTACCATTGCACTCATAAAGACAGAGGAGGAGAACCACAGAGCACCAACAGTAAAACCGCAGTATAAGAAAAAGCCATAGCAGGCAAAGGTCTCTTATTTCAGTTAGGTCGGTGTCCTTTCCTGGGTTCCCGGGTTCTTGCAGAGGGCATGCTCAAGTGAAAGATTTGTACCCTTAGTAAAGAGCATGGGGTCCTGTTGTCCTCACCAGCTGTTACAGCTCTTCCTCTGTAGTAGTGACATTCCATTCAGGGGTCATTGTAATCATACATGAGGCTGCCTGGGATGCAGCGTTAGTAAATCACACATTTGCATTTGTAAGTTTTTCACTGGCATTGAGTTTCAGTTATGTTTGAATAAATAGTTAAGAAATGACTTGAAATATATAAGAAGAAAACTTAAGTTGGGTGTGGTGGCACATGCCTGTAATCCTAGCACTTGGGAAGCTGGGTCTGAAGGGTCAAAAGTTCAAGATTGGCCTAGTCTACATTGTGAGACCCTGTCTCCGTAAACGGATAGTTTTCCGCTGAAGGGTTACACTTCCCAGCTTCCATTGAGGACTGTGGAAGTCATTTCCACCCCTAGAAGAGGCCACATCCCATCTTTCTTGGTGGGGGTGACAAAGATGCCCCCTCACCCTGAATAAACACGGTCTTACCTAACGTCAGATCAGTCGTCTTTCTGCATTTTCTCTACAGCTTCTTTTTAATAATCTAACACAAGGAAGAACAACATTTTAAAGAACTGATCATGCTTTTTGTTTTAGTCTCTGCCTGACAAAGATGGAAAGAAGTGTCTTTTCCTAATAAAATGCTTTGAGAAGACCTTTGAAATCAGTGCTTCAGATAAGAAGAAAAAACAAGAGTGGATTCAGGGTAGGACATTTTTTATTGTTTTCTGTGAAAAAACTTGAGAGCAGAACTGGGCATAGGCACACATTTTTAATCTTAGCACTTGGGTGGGAGACACAGGAGGATCAGAAACTCTCTACGTGGAGTTCCAAGCCAGCCTGGGCTACTTTAGACCCTGTCTAAAAAATATAAAAAACACACAAAATGATGAGTGTTCTAACTTTCTGTTTTAAAATCATACAGAAGACTATTACAGTGCTCTTTCCTTATGTCATGGCTATTGCTACATTCGAAAGAAAACCAAGGAAACATGAGTTCCTCCTTTTTTGGTCAATATATTTGCATACTGACTTTGTGGAGATAAAAGTGCATTTTAGGTCTTATTACCCTAATCCTTTAAAGGGTCCCCCCCCATAGGCTTATGAAAAACTTTAGAGATCATCTTGAGATTCTGTTCTTATACAAGGCAGAGAAGGAATGGGTGAAGTGGTTTTGAATACTTCAAAAGCTTTTTAAGTAGCCCAAGAAACCAATAACTTGAGGAGAGAGCATTGTGCTAGCATGAAAGGAAGTGAATGATGTGTGGACATATCCATTTGCTTAAAATATCTCAGAAGAAACAGGAATGGTTAGCATTAGTTGCTGATGGCCGGGAACCTAGAGCTTGGAGTATAGGCATAGGCAGAGGCTCTCCTGATGTCTGTTCATGCTTCTTGAATTTGAACATTAGGTATTAGTAATCCAAGAAATGAAACTTAAATGGTTGAAGACATTAAATGGTTGTGCCTGTGATTCCCCCACCCAGGAGGCAGAGGCAGTGGATAGCTGTCAGTTTGAAGTCAGTCAGGTTACTTAATAGGTTCAGGCCAACTCGGGTAGAGTCAAATTTTGTTTCAACAAACCAGAAAAGTTGCTGGAGAGATGGCTCAGTGATTAAGAGAACTGGCTGGTCCTCTAGAGGACCTGGGTCTGACGTCTAATACATACATGGTGGTTTAAAACCATTCTTAACTTTAGTCCCAGGGGATCTAACCCTCCTCTGACCCTTGGACATCATATACATATATAGTATACATACAGACATGTAGGTAAAACACTCATACATAAAATAAATCTAAGAAAAACAGAAAAGAAGTGAGATTTTTCATGAAATGTATGTATGTAAATGCTGTGCATCTGGAATATACATGTGTCTTATGAAGTCCTTTGTATGCTGTGCTGTGTGTAGATTTTCAATAAATGGCGATGACTGCGTTATGTATGTAGGTCATGTACAGATAGATGAAGACAGAATCAGGGTAGCAGACTGCACATCAGATGCTAGGAACTTTGATTGTATGCCCCTTAGTGTATCTTAGGTTTTTGTTTTGTTTTGTTTTTGAGACAGGGTTTCTCTGTGTATCCCTGGCTGTCCTGGAACTAGCTCTGTAGACCAGGCTGGCCTTGAATTTGCTGGGATTTAAGGCCTGAGCCACCACCACCCAGCATGTGTCTTAGTTTTATTTGGCTTTTAAAAACTATTTGTTATTATTGCTTGTGTGTGAGTACCTATGATGTGTTTGTATGGGCACCTGTGGGTCCCAAGGATCAGATGGTCTCCAAACTTACCTGCTGAGTCATCTTGCCAGTCCTTATTTAGGAGTAGAAAAGGACCAGATATTAGCATAGTATTAGCACTTGGTAACCAAAGACAGCAGGGTTGCTGTGAGTTTGAAAGAAGTATATGGAAGGAAGTTGAATGTGTTGTATGTTGTTTTTTGTTTGTTTTGGTTTTTCCAGACAGGGCTTCTCTGTGTAGCCAGCCCTGCCTGTTCTGGAACTCGCTCTGAGGACCAGGCTGTCCTTGAACACAGAGATCTGCCTGCTGGGGCTAAAGGTGTATGCCACCATGTTACAAGCAGGTTGTCGTCCCCCACCCCCACCCCCTGCCGCCGGTCTGGTCCCATCGTCATACCATGTTGAGTGCCAACTGTAGCTAGTATGTTTTCCACCGGTCATCTGGTCTCGCCATTGCGCCAGCCCCAAATAACATGCAGAGACTCTGTGTTTGATACAATGCTGTTGGCCAGTTACTATTATTTCTTATCGGCTAGCTCTGTCTTAATTATTAACCCATTTCTACTATTCTAAGTATTTCCACGTGGCTCATCTTACCGGCCTGAGCGGCGCTGGCGTCCTACCTCTCCGGGCTCTCCAGGTTGACTCCTCCTAACTACTTCCTCTTTCCTCCTAGTCTCCTAGCCCCGCCTATCTTGCTTTCCCATTGGCCAACAGGGCTTTATTCATTAACCAGTATAAGAAACATATTTACAGAATAACATCTCCCATCACCACCACCACACAGCTGTGTCATAAATTCTTAAGTGTTCCCAATGAGGTGTCTGTCTGTAAGCACAGGTGTGCACCTGCACTTGGAAGAGACGTCAATGAGCATACTCCTGTTGAGGGAGCTGGAGAAGCAGATCCTCTCAGGTCACACCTCTGCTCACTGGCAGGACTGGAATGTGCTCACATCTCACCCCATCACATAAAAGTACAGTGCTCCTCTTTTTTCTGTCCTTCTAGCCATCCATTCTACTGTTCACCTGTTGAAGCTGGGCAGCCCCCCGCCACATAAGGAGGCCCGCCAGCGTCGGAAAGAGCTCCGAAGGAAGCTGCTAGCAGAGCAGGAGGAGCTGGAAAGGCAGATGAAGGAGCTCCAAGCCGCCAATGAGAACAAGCAACAGGAGCTGGAGAGTGTGAGGAAGGTAGGTAGGACAGAGAGGCCAGGACACGGCAAGGGGACACTGTCCCGTTCAGTGCTGAAGCCACACAGCCTTAAGAACTTTGCTTCACCCACCCTATGTTAGGACAAGTTCAGGGACAGGTTTGGTGACCTGAGTTCTCAGGAAGTGTGTCCAGCTCTGGACCTACTAAAGCCCTTCGCGTCCCTACTGTCCCCTGTTTGTCCTTACTAGATGGTCCTGTAGGGTGTAGACTTGAACCATTTTTATGAATGTTCACATGTGCGCTGATGGCTCTGTAGGACACACATACAGAAGTAGAACTGAGTAGAAGCCGAGCCAGATCTGTAGTCAGGAAGGTCGTGCTAACGGAAAACCACCATCTTGAGTGGTGCTGTTCACTCTGCTACTGGAAGACATATTCTAGGGCTTGCCAGCTACTTGCTGCAGTCGGCTATGGTGTATTTCAGCTTTACTTTGTCAGGCTACTTTGTCTAGAGCTAGTCATGTGTTTCTGAGAGGAAGTCAACTGTGGTGTTTACTGCGAGCCCTTGTGTTTTGCTGCATTCAAGGCCTTTTTGTCTTTCAGTGGTTTTACACTGATATGTTTGTGGGTGCTGCTGTTGTTTTTAAGATAGGGTCTCAATATGCAGCTCTGGTTGGCCCAAAGCTGGCTGTGTAGACGAGATCCCCTTGCCACCGTTTGGGAAACATTTCTTTGTTTTTTTTGACTTTAGAATTGTGGACCAAGGCTTTCCATTATGTTGGGTAAAGTTTCAGTCTATTTCTTCAAATACTTTTTCTCCCCTTTCACCCTTACGTTCTGTCGAACAGCTCCCGGCTTCCTGAAGGCTCTCCAGGTGAGCTCTAGCCCTATCCCTCTATAAGACGTTATTCAATTCTTGAACACCACAGTCTAGCCAGCTCCATTTGGTTCTTTTAAAGTTGCCTCTTTGTTGGTATTCTCTGCTCGGTGGGTATTGTTATTCCTTCCATTATGTCTTTAACCATGACTTCCTTTTATTCTTTTTAGCATATTTACAATAATGGCTTTGTAGCTATGCCTCCTGGGCTTCTTCAAAGGCAGTATCTGTTTTACTGTTTTTTCCTATTTATGGGTTACACTTTCCTGTTTCTCATACTTTTTTTTAGTTGAAAACTGGATGTTTTAGAAGATAACATGTTATAGGAACTATGGATACTGATCCTTACACCCCTGCCCTCAGCTTGTCATTGTTTGGTTATTTATTTAGTGACTTGGCTGGAGTATTTCCTGGACCCTTGTGGCCTTTCAATCTGCTCCTCAGAGATGTAGCCGTGGCTATGCATGGCCACAGTCACCTGGAATGACCCTCCAAACTGCTCTCCTTTTCTCCTCCCTGTTAGGCTGTCTACGTTTGTCGATGACACCTCTAACTGCTAAGTTCACTGATTTCTGGATGTTGGATCTGTTTTGTGCAGTGACCTCAGAACTAACCAGCCTCACAGTCTGGGGTTAAGTTCAGTCTTTGACACTTGTTTTGACCACACGAGGGCTCTGCTTAGCCAGCCTTCTTGGTTCTGTCAGGCTTACCTAGTCTGGTTGGTTTGCTGTGTGGTGCTACCAGCCTCCTTTTAATTCCTGTGGCCCAAATCTTTATTGTTTTCAACTGTGCCGTAGACATGTTCATCACACATAACCAAGACACTTCTTTTGGTGAGAGTCACAGAGCCTACTTCCCTCCTTGAGCAAAACCTCCAGGAAAGGCTATAACCCCAGTGCTTGGGAGCTGAGGCAGGAGGCTTCCTTGGTTGGAGACTGCAGTACCAGTCTGTTGGATCTATACTCCTGCTTTAAGAGCCTCTGCTGCCAAGCAGAGGACACAGCCTGCTGTCACCCATCTTCTGCGGAGCTTTCGCCCAGCAATTGAGACCCTGCTTGCTTTCTGTAGCCTGGGCTGTGAGCAGCATATAGAGGGCGCTCTTGTCTCTGGTTTCATCAGCCAGGAGTGGCAGAGGGGAGTGCCTATGCCTGAAAGGCCCAAGATCCAGTTGACTGTCTTTCGTTGCTGTTTTGTTTTCAGTGCTCTTTTTTGTGTTTTGTTTTTGAGGGTGGCATCAACTCTGGTGCCATGTTTACGCTGGGTAAGCACTCTACCACCAAGCCTCAGCCCCAGCTGCTCGTAGGTTTTCTCAGATGACTATTCTCCTTTGATGTATGCCCTTAGGATAGTCTGTAAAGCTTTACTGTGTTCGGTTCTGTTCTTTAAAATAATTTTATTAACCAGTTGTGTGTGAGGGGGTGGGAGTAGAGGTTGAGGAAGCGCCCTTCTGGAAGCTGAGCCTTGGTAACAGATGTGAGGAGTAGTGGGTATACTAAGTGACGATACCACACAGACAGCCCCCGAACTAGGTCAGACCGTCCTAGTGATTATGGCTTAGTGGCCGTCCTCACATCTCTGCACAGAGTTTAGAATCAAGTCATTCATACCTGCTTGTTTTATATGCTTACCAGGAAGACTGGATGGCATTCCAGGGTGTCCACAGCCGTGTTTACTTTTTATTGACTGGCTCTTTTCTTATGCTTAAGCAAGGTTTTCTCTTCCAATATAATGATCCTGCTTTTCTGGGGGTGGCTTTTTGATTGATCGATTAGAAACTGGAGGAAGCAGCATCTCGTGCTGCAGATGAGGAAAAGAAGCGTCTGCAGACTCAAGTGGAACTCCAGACCAGGTTCAGCACCGAGCTGGAACGGGAGAAGCTGGTAAGGCTGAGAACTGGTGCGCCTGCTAACGGAAGGCTGGCGGCCGCTGAGTCCAAGCGTTGCTATGATATGTGGTGGCTACTGGGGAGCTGTGTTTGTTTGTGCATTGTCTGTGTATCAGAGGGGTAGAGGAAAAAGGTAGACACCTCATATTGCAGACCCCTGAGCAGAATCATATGCAGTGCAGTCACAAACGCTTGGTTAATGTGGTTAACACATCTTCTTTGCTTTGTTGTGTCCCTGTCATCCCACGATGACACTAATCAGGATCTTTTTCATTCTCAAAAGACTCTGGTTTGGACAGTGATTAGCTCTGAGAACATAACCCTAAATTCACGGCATGTCTCCTCCATAATGAGCAAAGTGAACACTGAGGCTGTGGCTCTGGTTGCTCTTCTGGCCATGGCAAGGTCAGCTTTGTGGAGTTAGCCGGTTACTGGCACACACATCTCCCATGGGGCACTGCTGTGCTGAGCACAGTGCCTGACCATGGTCCGGTGTTACTGTAAGTCACTTGTTGCTCAGAGGCGAGATTCCTATGTGTTGAGGAAGGCAGGTGTGAGGATACCCAGCTACCCTTTCTCCTCGCTCTGTGCTTCCTGCATTAGGGGTCATTCTGTCAGCTCTCGGGGCTCTCCTGAGAACACAGTGACATAATTTAGAAACTGCAGGGACATATACCAAAATGTGTAATAGTGTGTGTGCCAGGGCCCTGGGGATTGAACCCTGTGTCTCACACATGCTATGTAAAAACTCTACCAGTAAACTGTGCTCCAGCCCTGACTCTTTGTTTAAGACAGGGATTAAAGCCTCTTCAATCCAGAAGGGAAATCCAGGCACTCGTTAAGATACTGGTACCCCAGGAATGGGGAAGGAGGTAGAGGCAGTGGGACTTGCACCTACCTCGTCATGGGCTGCTCTGCTCAGTCTTAAAATTTGTCAAAGAGGTTTTTGACTTTAAAATAGAAAAGAATTTAAAGAGGAATTACAGAAGCGGGTAGATCTCTGTGAGTTCGAGGCCAGCCTGGTCTACAGAGCTAGTTCCAGGACAGTCTCCAAAGCAATACAGAGAAACCCTGTCTCAAAACAACAACAACAAACAAACAAACAAACAAAAAGCCCCACACAAATAAATAAATAAATCTTGACTTGAGTAAAAGTATATAGAGTGCAAAGGACAGGCCATATGCAGATTTTGGGTTGTAGTTTATTTTCTTGGACTCCTAGCACTGGTATTGGGTATATGCTCTCATTTTCTCCATCTTTAGCTCAAAGATAGAGGTGGGATGGGCCTTGTCCCAGGGAAGAAGTCGCCCGCATTTAAGCAAGGCTGTGGTTCTCTCATCCCTCCAGATCAGACAGCAGATGGAGGAGCAGGTTGCCCAGAAGTCCTCGGAACTGGAACAGTATCTCCAGAGAGTTCGGGAGCTGGAAGACATGTACCTAAAGCTGCAGGAAGCCCTTGAGGATGAGAGGCAGGCCCGGCAGGATGAAGAGACAGTGCGCAAGCTTCAGGCCAGGTGCAGACTGCTTGCTCCATAGCCCTCGCCCTTGTCGGTTTTGTTTGCTCTGGATTCTAACACTGGCAGAAAGGACGCCCGTGCCCACGTGTTGTCCAGGGACACTGGATGTCGGGCTGGCTGGATGTGTCTTCTGATTCACTTGAGGGTCTAAAGAAGGGCCTTGTGGCTGAGAGAAATGTGGTGGCTATGTTTGCTTATTCTATTCTAGAATGTCTGTCAGCCAGGTCAGCTTTGGTGGAAACTTGGTTTTGTCACTGTCCAGGCCCGAGTGACCCTTGGTGCAGAGGCAGGGCTGCTTTGGGCCAGGCATGACAGAGGCATTGTGAATAATGAGGGAATATACACTCTTTTTTTTTTTTTTTTTTTTTTTTTGCAGTGTGGGATTGGTATTTGTAAATCAGGTTTACAGTTGTGATACTCATATTCTCAGAGAAAAATTTTGCTTTGGGTCTTTGTAACATCTTGGAGGACAAAAAGTAAAATGAAGACACCAGAGTGATGAGGAGCTGACCTGGTTTAGCCTGCTGTTCCATTTGCTTCTTTGTGATGCCTTTATGGGAGGCAGTATAGATGCCCCTGGGCCTTGAGCTGTGGCACCCTCTCCCTGTGTTAGGGAACACTCAGATGGCGAGCAGTTAGAATCTGTACAGCTGCCAGTTCTCATGGGGAGAAGCAAGAGATGCTGTTTGAACCTTGGGAAGAAAAGGAAAGGACTAATGAGGTGACCCTGCAGGTAAAAGATGCTTGACTCTGTGAGTTCCATCCCTGCCAGCCAGGCTGTCCACTGACCTCCACACTCATGCCATAGCACGCACACTCATACACATACACACAGTAAGAATTTCTTAAAATGTTAAAAATAGAAAAACAAACTGGAAAGGGGGGTTTGCCAAAAGCGACGGGGCTGGTGAGATGGTTTGGTGGGTGAAGGCATTTGCAATCAGGCTTTATGACCTGAGTCTGATTCCTGAGGCCCACGTGGCGGGAGGAGAAAACCAAGGACCCAGAGTTGATGTTGAATCTACACACGTACACTTTGGTGTGTAGCCACACATAAAACAGACAAGTGGAATTAAAAGCCACTTGCTGCATAGGCTTGCTAACCCAAGTCCAATCTTCAGAACCCAGATAAAGATGGCAGGAGAGAAGCCACTTCAGAGTGGCCCTAGCCAGCTACGTGGAGCAGCCGCTGGTGCTGTTGACAGTGGCATTAGCAGGTCATTCGGGAGAAGGTGCGAATTCTGTATCGCTTCCAAAGAGCGGCACTCCTGAGTGACACCAGACATATTTTGAGCCGCTGATTACTTCTGTGCCGGGAGTTTATAGATTACTCTCATGCACAGAGTCCCAGGGAAGGAAGGCATGCTGTGTTTCAGTCATCTTGGAGGGAATTGAGATTAAGTGGCAGAAGACTGGAGAACTCAGAAATTCACTGAAGTGTCAGCTCTCCTGTGTGGAGTGACGATGCTCTCTGCAGTGGTGACTTTTCTGTTATTTCGATAATGATAAAAGCAGCTTGGGGGAAGGAGTTTCCTTTGGCTTGTAGTGCAGAGGGAGAGTCCATTATTGCTGGGAAGGCACAGCGTGGTGGCAGGGGCAGGAAGTGCCTCCTCACAGTTCCACCCGTGAGAGGGTGAGAGGAAGCTGGAGTGAGGTGAGCTTACAGAGCCTGCACTCTGTGGCACATAAGCATGGAATGGGCTAGAAGGACCAGCAGAAAGGCCATAAGCATATTCAGCTATTTTTGTCTTTAAACTAAAGTTGATTTGTGTTTTTAAGACAGGATCTCACTGTGTAGCCCCAGCTGTCCTGGAACTTGGTATGTGGACCAGACTGGTCCAAACTCACAGATTCACCCATCTCTGGGACTAAGTGCTAGGACTAAGGGTGTGCATCACCATAGCTGGCTTGAAGTTTGTTGTTTGTTTTTCTTTTTCTGGAACCTATTTTGTAGACCATGCTGGCCTCAAAATCAGAGATTCCCCCTGTCCCTGCCTCCCAAGTGCTAGGATTAAAGGTGTCTACCACCATTGCCCAGCTAGAAATTTAGTTTTTAATATATAATTCTGAAGATTATCTGATTAAAATTTAAAAGGAAACTTTTCATATTTTGTTGGGAAGTTCTGGAAACTGAGCCATAATCTATCTCATTTCAACTTTCCTCATTAGAGTTTTAGATTTGAGCCAGGCATGGTAGTGCATGCCTGTAATTCCAGCACTCAGGAGACTGAGGCAGGAGGACCACTGCAAGTTTGAGGCCACCCTGCTCTGTTTATATAAGGCCCATCTCAGAAGTACAGTCAGCCAACCAAGTTTCAATCTTACTCATGTCTGCATTCCCAGCAGCTAGGGCAGTACCCAGCACATGGTGAGTAAGTTAAGTGCCCAGGGAGTTGCTACTATTATTTTTGAGGAAGTGTCTCATATCCCTGCCTGTCCTCAGACTAGCTATCTAGCTGTAGCTGACCTTGGACTCCCGATCTTCCTGTCTCTGTCTCCTGAGTGCAGGATTACAGACATGTACCATGATGGTTACTAGTTATTGGACCCTGAGCTTTGTACAAGCTGGACAAGCACTGGATACCACCTGAGGGGCCTCCCAGGCCTGGGGATAGTGTTTGAGTGGCTGAAAGGGTCCTCATGCACCTGGTGAGGTAGTTAGTGGGCACTGCTGCCTCCCTTCCAGCTTCTGCAATGCTTTTCATGTGTTTGAAGACAGCTAGGGCCTGGGTTTGCAGGTGAGGCATGGCTGTTTGTGGTATGTTTAGTCTATATGAGTTTAAAGTAGTATTTTACTATGTCGAACTTGTAGTTTTGTTTCCGAGACAGGGTTTCTCTTTGTAACCTTGGCTGTCCTGGAAGTCACTCTGTAGGCCAGATTGGCCTCAAATTTGCAGAGATCGGCCTGCTTCTGCCTCCCAAGTGTGGGATTAAAGGCTTAGTTTTTATATGTAAAATAAGGGTGATGGCCAGCTTTAAAGTTGTGAAGATGAGGTTAGATATTGCAGATGTTGTAGTGATTCAGCATAAAGTCAGCATGGAGCTTTCTGTTCCTCTATCTCCTCACAGATGGGGAAGATATATTACGTACAGAATTAAGAAAATGTTGAAATGCTAGAATGAGAGTGTTAGGCCAAGAAAATGTCAGAAAAACAAGTAGAGGGACTAGAGATGATTCAGTCATTAAGAGCACTTGCTGCTCTTGTGGAGGGCCAGGGTTCAGATCCCGGCACCCTTACAGCAACTCACAGCTGATCCTCCTGTTTTAGCCTCCTGAGCGGCTGGGATGACAGGCATGTGCACACACTTGGCTGATTTCTTTCTCTAAAATTCGTTTCTTAGGAAGCTGAGAAACAGAGGATGGAGATGCTCAAGTCTTTAGTCTGAGGTTAATTTGCAAACCACAGAAACCAACTTGGATGAGGGAAGGCAAGAAGATGATTTACAGGAGTGGTCTTAAATAGTTCTCCGGCCCCACGGAGGGAGGGTGGCCAGGCATTGAAGAGTGGCACAAACAAGGGGGGTGGGCCTTGGGCTGCCAGGGACACAGGCGTAGGTGTCAGGACTACTGCTGCCCCTGCCACCATAAGAGAGATTCTCCATTGTCCCTGGTTCTGTGTCAACTGCTTGTGCCAGGAGGAACAACTGCTTTGCCAAGCTAGGTTCTTCATGCTCTACTGCCAAGGGCATGCATGTTCTGAAGGTGGCATCAGTTCTGGGAGATGGGGGTCCACCTTGCACAAGACCCTACTGTGCTGATTTTCCAGTCGCTGGGCCCCCAGAAAGCCCACTGTCCCTCTGTTCGCCAGCACCAAACTGAAAATGCAGAGGTCTTGCAGCCTCCCTCACTGGTTATCCCCAGAGAAACACATCACAGGTGCACATGGAAGAGTTGCGGAGTGCACGTCAGACTCTCTGCAGTGCTGGGCTCTGTGGTGGTCACTGTATTCCAGGAGACTTCTCAGGAGCTCGAATGTGTCTCCAGGGAGCATCTGAGTCTCTTTCCTTGCTGCTGCTGTAGAGAGCAGATACTGCAGGTGGCAGTGGCTGTCCTGCCATGTGACTAGACTCTGTGGCTCCTTGTTAGATTTGTGTCCTGACCATTGCTGGCATCTGACCACACTATCCACATCTTGAATTTGGGTTTGGGCTGTGTGTTGGTTTATTTATGTAAATATGAATGCAGTCGACTAGACTAGTCCAAGCCAGGCTGTTATTGTAGCTAACACTTGGACGTCATACATATGTTCATTGTGTCCTGTGCAACGCACGTGCAGACACATAGCTTCATCTGTGAGGAGGGGCTACATTTCCTGGATTGTTGGTAATGGATCTTTAGTAGATGAAGAAATGTTTTAACATTGTAGCAACCAGGCCAAGTTGCAGAGCTTGGCCCCATCCCCTGGCAGGTAGATGGCTTAAGGCCCCCCTTCGTCATCTCAAGTGTGACCACTAATGGCTCTTACGCGTACTTCGTGAAACAGTGGGGAAAACACTTGACTCAGTTCTTGGCACACACTCAGTGCTGCCTAAATGGTAATTTCTTTTTCTTGCATAGAGGGGGTAAGACTGAGGACACTTAGAGCAGGACACGTGGGTTACTCCCTAACTTCGAGATAGACTCCTTTGACTCCTAGTCTCTTTATAAAATGGGGTCAGGCATTAGATGACTGAGAAAATGCTCTCTGAAATGCCTTCCCATCTGGGTTAGGGGTCTCCAGCAGGATGTGACCCCAGGTTTCCTCTGCATTACAGGTTGTTGGAGGAAGAGTCTTCTAAACGGGCGGAGTTGGAAAAGTGGCACCTGGAACAGCAGCAGGCCATTCAGACGACAGAGGCAGAGAAGCAGGAGCTGGAGCAGCAGCGAGTCATGAAGGAGCAGGCTCTGCAGGAGGCCATGGCACAGCTGGAACAGCTGGAGCTGGAGCGGAAACAGGCGCTGGAGCAGTATGAGGTGGCTGGACTCCTCTGCACACACCTGTGACTGGCTCCCTAGAAACTGATCAGCTGGGTGGAGGTGGGGCTCTGCCCGACTCTGCAGAGACTTGTAAACAAACAGCAAAACCCTCCGGCATTCACTTAGCGGAATCTTTCTTAGCACAGAGAAGAAAGGATGGAGGTGTCGGTCCTCTTGGGAACCATAGAGAGTGTGAGTGGGGAAGTTTGCACGGTTACAGACTGTGACAGAGAGTCCCCACCAAGCTGTAGAATAAACTCTGAGAAGCATGGGGGTGACAGGTATAGGCAGCAGCCTACCTCCCTGAGGTGGAGCACCAGCGGAGGTCACACCTCATTGGAAGGGTAATTTATGAAAATAAAGTGTTCAGTTGGACTTAGGGCTTTGGGGTGAGAGTCCATGACAGGAGAATGGAGGCATGGAGGCAGGAGAAGCTGAGGGCATATCTTCATCTGAAAGCACAAGGCAGAAAGACACTGGAATGGCAAGAGTCGTTTTGAAACCTCAAAGCCCATACCCAGTGACACAGCTCCTCTATCAAGGTCACTGTCCTAATCCTTTCCCAAATAGTCCCACCAACTGGGGATCAAGCATTCAAACATCTGTGTCTGTGGGGGCCATTCTCATTCAAACCACTGTGACATGGCTGTCACAGGTGAGTGGCAGCACAAAGAACAGTCCCTTCCTCCCTGTGTCCTTCAGAACCTGTTGTTGTTGAAGCTGGGACTGCCAGCTATAGTGAGAGTTAATATAGCAACAAGACAGGTTGGGGAAGGGCAGCCTGGAGCAGAGAGGCAGTCAGCTGACGCGTAGGGTCCTGACGTCACATGCACGAGGTGAGAAGAGCCTTGGAATCAGATGGCTTGGCCACCAGCCCTGCATCCGGCTTGTGACCCCGGGCAGATGCTTAGCTCTCTGAGCCTGAGTTTTTGCTAATGTGCGATAGTGACCATGGCAGCTCCTCCTCCTAGAGTGATCCTGACCATTTAACCAGGGGACCCACAGGTATACAGTAGGTGCCAGCCCACACTACTTGGTTCTTAAACTGCCACTTTTGTTCTAGGGAGTTAAAAAGAAGCTAGAGATGGCAACTAGTATGACGAAGAGCTGGAAGGACAAAGTGGCCCATCATGAGGGGTTAATACGATTGATAGAACCAGGTAATGTGTGTGTGTGTGTGTGTGTGTGTGTGTGTGTGTGTGTGTGTGTGTGTGCGTGTGATCTACTTTAATTTGCTTTCTGTTGTATTTATGTCGGTTTTATTAAAAACAACTGTCTTAGGGACACAAAGCCCTTGGTTCTATGCATAGCACCATATAAAACTGGGGGTAGGGGCACGTGCCTGTAACCTAGCACTTGGACCTGAAGTGCAGGGTCACCCTTGAGATGGCTCACAGGGTGAAGCCCTTGCTCTGCAGGCCTGGCCACCTGAGTTCAGGTCCTCGGAACCCTCATCAAAGCCTGGATGGGGACATGGACATTTGCAATCCCAGGGCCCCTGGGCGGGGGGATGGGGTCAGAGAGTCACCCTGAAGGCCAGCTGCTTCCTGTGAGTTGCTCTCTCTTGAACAGCTTGTCTTCCTTAGTCAGTGGCCCCAGGTGACCTCCCTGCATGAATCTTGCAGCTCTTTTGGGCCTTTTTGTGCATTTCTCAGAGACAAAGTGAAGTAGAAAGGTTGCTTTGTCCCTGGAGTGATGACAGGTATGGAGGGAGTCCCCGCACTGAAGGCATGCTTGTTGCTTAGGTTCAAAGAATCCTCACTTGATCACCAACTGGGGACCTGCAGCCTTCACCCAGGCAGAGCTCGAGGAGAGAGAGAAGAGCTGGAAAGAGAAGAAGACCACGGAGTGACAGTTCTCTCAGTGGCCACCCCAGGCCAGTCACATCGGTGAGGAGTCGAGCTCCATGCCCAGCTCCAAGGACACTGGCTTTGCTGCTTCCCTCAGGACTCCAGCGGGGTCCACATGTTGAGAACGCTGTGTTTACCTTCTAGAGCTGTCTGAGCTTTCCTGGGCCAGAACATTGGCACAGGTGTGGCTGGGGCCACTCTCTCTGTCGCCTTCTACAGCCCTGCAGCTGCGGCCTCCTCAGACAGTGTCTCCTCCACTGGTCTGTTTGCCTTTCCCTGTCAGGTGACACGGCAAGCCCTCATTGCTGGTGCTGGTGCGGCGATGGACATGGCATGCTTCATTTGCATTTCCTCTCCCCTCACTTCAAAGCAAAACCTATCTTGGCCCAGTGTCTCTGTCCCCGCCCCCTGGTCCACGGGTGGATGTTGTTGACTAGTAGAGGGGCTAACTTGGGATCAGTGGTGACTGGGTGGCTTGGGAGGTTAAATGTGGACACAGTGGGAAGCTGACAGTACGTGGGCTGGTTAGATGTAAAGTGTCTCAGGATGATGGCAAGCCCTTGCTTTAGCCAGGCTGGAATTGTGGCTTTCACTAGGACTGTGTTTCTGCTTTTCCCTCCTCCATGGGTGACCAGGAGGTTCCTAGGCTTCTTTTTTGAGTGTACTGAGGAAGGTTTTCATCTGTAGTCTGGTCTGGGATTGACAGTAGTAAGTAAGCCTTCCCATGATAGTTGGTGCTTTAAGTGCAGTGACTCCCTGGACAGCCACGTGCTTTACATTGTAAATAGCAGGGTGTTTCCAAGTTACAGGAAAGGTGGAATTCAGTAATACAGCAGAGGACCTGAGTGTCCTGGTCCAGTTTTGCCTTGGGTCAGAGAGGAGGCCATTCCAGACATGTGCAAGTCTAGAGATAGATTTCAGTGTTCCTGGTATTTACATAAGGCCTGAATAGAATTCCATAAATCTCTACCTTTTATGACTGGAAGACATTTGCCAATGGAAGTCTTATAAATTTTTCTTAGATTTTAGGCTGCTTATAACTGTAATTTTATTTAATGTTTATAGTTGCCTTCATAAAGTTTAGATTTGTATACAGAATATCACTGTGTCATGGACCTTCCTAGCTGAGTAGCTGACTTGGTGTGTGTTTCTGCCCGGCATCCATTCACCTCACTCACCAGTATTTTCTTGCGTTGCTGCTGGGCTATCAGACGAGGGGACCAGGGTCTCCCTGGTGGCTTAATGGTGTCTCCTAGGGGACTTCAATGACCCTGGAGAGAATGAGGAAAAGAAACTGCAAGAAGGTACTGACTGGTGTGAAATGTCTGGATGGAAGCAGGGGAGACTGGGGTCCTGCCTGGCAGACCATTCATTCCTCCTTAAGCCTGACTTCCTTTTAACACAGCCAGAAGCAGGGCCTGCAGCGGCCATGGCCCTCATGGTCTGGCTGGGTGCAAGCCTGAATACAGTCGTGTAGTACTGTATGGATATGCAGAGGTGTCTGCAGTCTGCAGACACCGGCTTCTGCAACGCTGTGGTTGGGACAAGAAAGTCCTTTTAAACAGTGGATAAAGAAGACAGCACAGATGTGGACTCCGAGACTCCCTTTTGGGCAGATGCTTGGATGCTCATGGGCCTCTCCTGATCCTTGCTGTGGCTTCAGCTAAGTGCCTATAACCCCTCGCCTTGTCTCTGTAATAGCTACAGGAAACTTCAGGAGTGCCTGTCTGCATGTTCACTGTAATTAGCCCTTCCTACAGCTAGAGATAAGATTATCTGCAGGAATTGTGAATGAAAAACATTTTGAAATCTGTTTTGGAATCTGCTGTATTGAGAAGGAACAAAATATTTATAATTTTCAAGCATTCTTATCTAAACATTGTACAATGTAATATGCTCAACTTTCTTAATTTTTTGCTAACTTTTCTAAGATATTAAAATGTTTTCTATGGGGTGTTTTGTTTTGTTTTTAGTATAGTGAACTCAAAAGAAAATTAAACTCACCAGAACATTATTCATTTTAAAGCTGGTTTAATAAAATGGTAAAGTGTGAGTGTGAAACTGAAAGCTTCTGTAAAGCAAAGAACACAGTCGAGAAGACCAAACAGCTCCCTATAGAAGGGGAGAAGATCTTCACCAACCCCATACCTGACCGAGGGCTGATCTCCAAAATATACAAAGAACTCAAGAAACTAGTCACCAAAACAATAAATAACCCTATTTTAAAAAGGAGTACAGACTTAAATAGAGAATTTTCAACAGAACAATCTCAAATGGCAGAAAGACACTTAAGGAAATGCTCAGTATCCCTAGTCATCAGGTAAATGCAAATCAAAACCACTCTGAGATTCCATCTTACACCAATCAGAATGGCTAAAATCAAAAACACCGATGATAGCTTGTGCCGGAGAGGATGTGGAGAAAGGGGAACACTCCTCCATTGCTGGTGGGAGTGCAAACTTGTACAGCCACTGTGGAAATCAGTATGGTGATTTTTCTCAGAAAATTAGGGATCAACCTACCTCAAGACCCTGCAATACCACTGTTGGGCACCTACCCAAAGGAGGCACATTCACACCACAAGGACATTTGCTCAACTATGTTCATAGCAACATTATTTGTAATAGCCAAGTCTTGGAAACAGCCTAGATGTCCCTCAACTGAAGAATGGATAAAGAAAATGTGGTATATTTACACAATGGAGTATTACTCAGCAGTAAGAAACAATGACATCCTAAAATTCACAGGTAAATGGACAGAACTAGAAAAAATCATCCTGAGTGAGGTAACCCCAAATCAGAAAGACAAATACAGACAGTATATACTCACTCCTAAGTGGATACCAGACATAAAGCAAAAGATATCCAGCCTACAATCCATAACCCCAGAGAAGCTTGAACCCTCTTCTAGAAACAGATGGGAGCAGATACAGAAATCCACAACTAACCAATGGGTCAAGCTCCTGGAGTACAATTGAAATGAGGGAGGAGCAAAAATATGAACAAAGGAGTCAAGACCATGATGGGGAAACCCACAGAATCAGCTGACCCCGAGCTAGTGAGAGATCACCGACTCTGGTCTGACAAATGGGGAACCTACGTAAGACCAAACTAGGCTCCTTTAATATAGGTGACAATGGTGTGACTGGGACAATATATGAGGCCACTGGCAATGGGTCCAAGAGCTAACATTAATGCACAAACTGACTTAGTGGAACCTATTCTATATGGAGAGATACCTTGCCCAGCCTAGACACAGGGGTGTGGGGGTGGAGAGGTGCCTTGGTCCTGCCTCAACATGATGATGGGACAGACTTAGGCTTTCTAGGGGAGACCTTACCCTCTTTGAGGAGAAGATGGAAGATGGGGTGAAGTGTGTGTGTGTGTGGGGGGGGAGACAGGAGGAGAGGAGGAAAGGGGAACTGGGATTGGAATGTAAAAAATTATGTGTGTGTGTGTGTGTGTGTTCTCTAATATTCATGTTCATGCAATCATGCGGACATGGTTTAGGGACACTCCTGAAAACACTGGGTTTGGGAGTCAAGACCTCAAGTAGTTAGCTGTGGCCTCATGTTTGGTGTTTGAGTCACACATGTGGGAACCCTCAGTGGATGTGTCACCTCAACCTACAGAGCTGACTTCATTGTTCCTGTTACCCCAAGCCTTTTACTCTTGTCTGTTTTCTCCAGTTTTCTTCATGTCTTTGAGTTTTTCTTTCACTAGAATAAGCAGTGTAGTTTTCTGTTTGGGTGTACATGACCACTAAGATTGAAACTCTGACTGTAGCTGAAGAAGGCTTTCGTTTAGCTTGACTCTATATTGGCAAACTGGTCTTCCTCTTATGGAGGAGGGAAGGGAGTGGGTATTTGTAACTGTTCTTTCTCTACTGCAACAGCCCTCGTGTAGGGGCTCTTGTTCCTGGGGGGACATTTGGCAGTGTCTGGAGACATTTGTGGTTTTCATAACTGGAAGCAGTGTTGCTGGCCTTGCATCGCCCCAGCTTGGAGGGGAGTGTTGTTAATTCCTGTTGAGCCTCATTGACCCTTCTGAGGTTTCCGAGTCATCGGTCTTGGGTAGTGGGCACATTTGTGGTGGACACTAAATTCCAACCCTCGTCCAGACTCGGCCTCTTTCCCCAGTTTCTACCACACCAGTGCAGTCCTTGGCCTGTCCGGGCTGTGCATCCATAGGAATGAGGGCCTTTCGCTTTGCCTTCTCCTAACCCTGCCTGCAGTTGAGAGGGCCAGGGAGATTGTAGGAGCGGGAAATGGAGAGTTCTGTGCAGCTGCCCTCATCCTGCCAGATTCCTCTTCCCCAAATGAAGTCCCTTCTCATCCCAGTTCTCCCTCACCTGCAGCCTAAGCCGGGTTTCTGAAGGTGGCATCCGTGGGCCTCACTTTAAGTGCTTCTGTTCTCAGCCAGGCATGTCCCAGGGACATGGTCCATCACAGTGGTTCCAGATCAGCTGCCACCTCCATGGTCACCTTCAAAATCTGTCCAATAGGAGTTGCTGGCCTAGGCTGTCAGACCGGTAGGGGAGAGCATGCAGGTCTGAAACAAGTGATTAAAGAAAACATGAACGGTGGGAAAGAGGGCCCAAGGCCTGCAGCCCTCCCTCCACTGAGCTGGAGCTGAAGACAGGGCACCGAAGGGCCTTCTCCCAGAGTGTTCGTTTCTCGTGCCCCACCCCCAGCTGGCATCCAGAGTACTTAGCTGGGAAGGAGTCTGGGCATTAGTCACATAGATCTGAGTCTAGTTGTGGCACTGAGGCAGGATGACAAGAGAAGGGAGGACAGCCCCCCAACCCAGCTCAGAACACCCTTTTCTGAGCGCAACTCTTGGGCTGACCCAGGAGTTCCCACTACTGAGGCTGCCTGCAGTACAACAGTCCCCCGTTCTGAGAGACTCCTCCCATGACATTAACTTGGCTTATGAACCAGTCTGCAGTCCCCTCTCTGGGCTACCTATGTTTTATCTGCAGGCACCAGCTCCAGCTGTACACACAGTGTGTCTACAGGAAGTCTTCTCAGTGGCAAACTTCAGAAAAGGGGTGTACCAGCTCATGCCTCCCTCAACACCTGAGCCCTCTTATAGAGATCCGGTCTAGCCAGCAACAACATGGCCTTTCCCTTCTCTCCCACTCCCTCTACCTTTGCTAAAATCCACTAGATTACATTCCTAATTAACATGCCCAATTAAACTGAACACCTCATTCTAATTCGGGGCTTCCCCTTTTATCTGTATAAACTGCCATTTGCGTATAGGCACGTCTGTGTCCTCCATCCCGAGGCAGTCCTTTATTCCCAGGACAAACACCCCCCCCCTTGTTCCCTTCCCCCTTCCCTCCATCTGTCTCTTGCCTTTGTCTCTTATCCCTGCCCTCTGCCCCTCTGGGGCAGATACATCTTTGTGTTGAGAACTTGGTCTTGGGGTGTCTTGAGTCAGCTTGAGGTTCCCTACACTTGGGTGTGGCCCTTCCCTCACCTAAGCATGAGCCTCTTCAAGCCTGTCTTGTCATTCTGCTTTATCAGTGAACTCATTAGCATTGCCTCCCATGAAGTTCTTAGACTTCTATTTATTCTTTAACAATTTCACACATCTATAATGCATCCTGATCATACCCACCCCAAGCGCCTGCCTGCACTCCCCACAGATAGACAGATAGCCCCAACATGCTCCCCTCCCAGGTTCCCGTTTTTCCTTTTTTAAAAATTATTTTTTTAACTTACTTTATTTATTTATTTATCGAGCGTAGCCACGTTAGTGCTGCTGCTGCTGGCTTGATCTGCAGGTAACATAACTGCAGCGAGCTCTCAGCCAGAAACCCTCCTCCCCACCCTCCACTCCTGCCTTCCTTCTGCCCCTTCTTCCATGATGTTCCCTGGCCTTGGTGTGTGGGCTGGTGCAGATGCTTCCTTTAGGGCTGAGCGTTCAACAGTCCCTCTCAGCACTCTGGCCGGTTGTGAGTCTGCACGGACAGCTGCCCACTGCAGAGAGGAGCTTCTGTGGCCAAGGCTGAGAACAGCACCCATTTGTGGAGTAGGTTGTGGCACAGATACACAGAATGGAAAGGTGACATTCTCAGGTGATTGTGGCAGGCTCCACTCAGTTGGATTGGCTAGTGGGCAAAGTTCTGTTCTGCAGTTAAGCCAAAATCCTTCTATAACCAAGCAGAGTCCCCCCCACCCCCACCCCAGGCCCTAGGGGAGCTGCCGGGGACAGTTCCAACTCATGGTGGGTGTCATTTAAAAGGGTTAGACTCAGGCTGTGTGCTCTTAGGGCCACACTGCATAGATGATGTCCCCAGCATGTCACTCCTGGAGCACAGGGTGGCCATCTGCATCTTAGAGGCTTGTGGGGACACTCCCTACTCCCCCCACCCTACATGCTGTCAGAGCACAATGTTTTTAAGCAGTCAAGTGGAGAGGGGCTTTCCATCACAGCTAGGTCAGGCCATGTGGGGATTTCTGCTGGTTTTCTGGCAGGTGGCTGGAGTAGGTTGCTCATGCAAGGCTTCTGGAGAATTAGGGAAATATCTTAGGTGCTTTTTATGACCCCACAGGCAGGTGCTCAGCTTCTGAGTTGTTCAAGGAGGAATGAACCACAGATCCCCAGGGTGAGGCCTGTTATCTCATAGCTTACCTGCCAGGCCCCAGCAAGGGGCTGTTGTGAGAATCTCAGGGGGCTGGTATTGCCACTACCCAGCGAATCCCCAAGGACCCACACCTCTGCTCCTGCCTGGGTGGCCACTGAAGTTTTGTGACATTGTAAGAAATGCCTGTCTTTCAGGGGTTAACCCGCCCCTGCTGCTCTGAGTGCCACCTCTGATGTTCCCCCAACAGCTGTGTGGAGTGGAAAAGCCCCTACAGGTGATCCCAGAGCTCCACAAGCACAGGCAACTTCCCCAGCACACTGTGTAAATGCCCAGTCCTCAAACATGTCCTGGATGTCGCTCTCCTGGGCTCCATCAGCGCTTGGGTAGACAGCAGAGCTGGTCTACACTTTAGCTCTGGCTGTGGGAATAGCATCTACCCCACTCTGCCTGGAGACTGGGGACACATCTTCCCTTCTTACTAAAGAAAGCCAATCCCACCATCTAGTTTCCATTTCTCCCTGGGAGTCTTCATGCAGTCGGATACTGGAAGGTAGAAAACTCCCCACATGCCTTAGAGGGGACTTCCCAAACTCCTTGATGGGCAGGTTCATTTGAACCCTGTCTCCTAACAAACACCTTCTGTAGCTTTCTACTGTCATAAGATGATGTGAAACCCAGTGTGGGGAAAAGGGAAAAGCAGTTGTGATGTCACTTTCTGGAATAGTCAGCAAGGACTCAGGAGCCCTTTCGATCTGGGACCTCAGTGCTGCCATGCACTTCTGCTTCTTGGCCACTAGGTGGCAGCCATGCACTGTGTTCGAGGGTTAAGACTGGTGCTGCTGATGCTCTGCGGTCTCAGGGTCCTGTCAGTGGGGACAGCCCCAACTCTGAGCACTGCTGGAAGCCAGGCCCACCTGATTTCATCGTATCCTCCCAACCCAAAAGGCTGGTGTGATTTACCCATTTTACAGATGTGAAAAGTTAGGTTTAGGGAGCCACAGGCTCAGGGACCAGAGAACCTTAGTGCCAGAGCCTGCCTCCCACACCCATGGTGCAGACAGGCTTAAGGCATGGTGTGCATCAAACAGTCTCCCTGTCGTTGAGGCTTCTAGAATTTCCCCTTGTTAGTTGAGGAGGCCCTCCATTGCATCCTTGGTCCAGCCACCACAGCCCAGTGCCTGGCCCTACTTTATAGTGCCTTCTGTGAGCAAGCCAGCAAGCTTGGAGTTTTGGCTGAAGGCGCCTTGTGGATGGGGGAGGGTGGAGTGTGGAGGGTCAGCAGCCAGAGAGAAGGGGCCTGTTTCCTGACTCCCTGACCCCGGCTGTCTCTGCGGAGGCCCAAAACCCAGCAAGGTCATCTAGGGCGAAATTCCAGCCTGAGCCCCCTGAGCAATGACTTCAGTTTTCTTGATAAGGCTGAGAAAGGGACACCGAGCATCCACCCCACACCCCCTCTCTGTCAGCACCTCGGCTCTAGTGAGGCCTCTGTGGTAGACAGCCTGACGGGGAGAAGAGACAAAGATAGACTGGGGACAGATAAGGACAGAGACAGCCAGGGACGACAGATGGAGCTCAGAGGTGAAGATGGGGCAGCCGCCTGTGGGGAGCCCCAGAGGTCAGTGCTGGTCCCTGTCTCAGCATGTTAAGGGCTGGTTGATTGTGATGCTGCAGCAGAGGGATTTGGGGGTATGGCAGGGACACGGGCTGTGCTGCCAGCTTGAAGGACACAACCCAGTGCGTGTGACTCTGAGCCCCCATGTGTGAGATCTAGGAGGCTCCAGGAGGCCCCAGCAGAAAGGTTGAGGGAGTCAGGGTGTGGGCAGAGGTAGGGCACCATGGCCACTGCTATTGGGTCAGAACTACTACAGCTCTCTGGCCTCCTGAGGTCACCTGACCTCACAGTATTCCAGGCACGATCTGTGAGAGAATATTTACACCCAAAACTGTCTATTTGGCTTGGCAAGTTGCTGGAAGCTGAAAAGGCACAGCTGGCCTGTGGGCTCCTGGGTCACCATGTGCAGTTGAGTCACAACCCCAGGGAACAAGAGCCTGTTCTCAGGGCTGCACCCACAGACACATCCACACAGGTACCCGGATGCCCTCTGCAGCTGAGTCATTATCATTCCTTGGGAGCACGTGCCAGCTCACATGTGTATACAGGTACATACAGACAGGGTGCACCTGACTGTGAGTCACCACTGCCAGCCAACCCAGAGGAAGGGCACCAACAGTGTCTGCCGCCCTTGCTTAGATGCGAACACACACATGGTCACATACCGATGTGTGCCCAAAATACAGCCCAATGTACTGGCTACTTCATGCTGGGGGGGCATAAATGCTAGTTGAATGAACGAGTGAGCAGAATGAATGGATAGACAAATGAAAAGATGGGTGACAACCCCTCTGCTTGATAAAATTGGTCAGGGCAGCTCCTCAGGGTGGGTCCCAAGCTCTGTGTCTGCAGGGAGTTCTTACTCCAAATATAGCCTCCGTGGGTGGGCAGGGAGCCAGAGCCGCTTCCCAGGCGGTGACTTCACTGGGCCCCAGTCCCAGCCTCTGCGGGCCTGGAGAAAATGAACAGAGGCCCAGCTCCCCATAGCCAGGCTTGAACTGTGGGGCTCTGCCAATGCCACTTGCTTGGCATCTGGAACTGTGGGACAAGGGAGGAGAGGTGCACTCTAGAAGACCGCTTCTGGCTGGCACTCCCTGGGGGAGGCAGGGGCCTGCCTGTGATTGCATAATGCAGGCCCCCTGCTGCGCTGTCCATCATCTGGCTGGGACAGCCCTCTGGCCTGGGCTTGCTCCCAGGGCCACTCCTTTGTTTCTGGAATCTTTTCTTCTTTATTATTTCTTTCATTTTCAAGATTATAATGTAATTGCATCATTTCCCCTTCCCTTTCCTCCCTGCAAACCTTCCCATATATCCCTCTTGCTCTCTTGTAAATTAATGCCCCCATTGGTTGTTGTTACATATATACATATGTGTGTGTATATGTGTATATATTCCTAAATATAACTTCTCAGCCTGTGTTACTTGTATGTATGTCAAGGCTGACCATTTGTATTGGACAGTGAGTAGGTGTGCTCTTCCTCGGGGAAGACTGTTTCCCGGACTCTTAGCATCCCTCAGTTGCCTGTAGTTCTTTGTGTAGAGTTGAGGTCTCGGGACTTTCCTCTGTCCACTTTGGCATGTCTTTGTTGATGTCCTCATTCAGCTGACAGGCACTCCTGTTGGTGAGACTTCATGGGTGTAGCTTCTGACATTCCATGGAGACACGATCTCACGGCACACTCCCTGACAGTCCTCCTGTTCCAGGTGTGGGCATGTTCCAAAGAAGTATCCATTGGGACTGGGTAGAATCCCCGTTTTCGTGAGCAGCCAACCCCTGCCCCCTTTGATTTATCTGGGCCGTCTTCCTGCCTTTAGACTTGCAGCCTTGCTCTGTCCTAAACACAGCTGCCAGGCATTTCTCTAAAGATCTGCCTCTGCTTTTTGTTGAAGCTCCGGGCTTCTCAGTGGTTAGCAAGTGGTCAGCCTTCTCCCCTGGTGCCCAAGCCACCCTTCCTGGGCCCACCCCTTCTGGGTGCTCTGAAAGGCTGGCACACTTGTAATGTGCTGGTTAGTTTTATGTCAGTTGACACTGAGTAGAGTATCTGAGAGGTGGGGATCTCAACTGAGAAAACGCCTCCATAAGGTCAAGCTGTAGGCAAGCCTGTAGGGCATTTTCTTAATTAGTGACTGATGGGTGAGGACTCAGCCAGTGTGGAGAGGGTCACCTGTGGGCTGGTGGTCCTGGGTTCTATAAAAAAGCAGGCTGAACAAGCCATGGGGAGCACGGCAGCAAGCAGCATTGTCCGCTGCCACTGATCAGCTCTGGCTACAGGTTTGTGCCCTGTTTTGCTCTACCTGCCTTCAATGATGAAAGCGAGGGAGGTGTGAACTAAGTAAACCCTTTCCTGCTCAAGATGCTATGGCCGTGGCATTTTATCACAGCAATATTGATAGTAATAATAATAATAATAATAATAATAATAATAATAATAATCCTAAGGCAGAAATTGGTTCTAGGATTGTGGGGTATTGCTGTGACAACCTGACCATATGTTTTTGGGAGGATTATGGAAGGACTTTGGAACTTTGGGCTAGAAAAGTCATTGAGTGTTCCAAGCTTGGTGAGCTGTTCTGTGGGTGCTTGGAAGAAGAGAATGTTGAGAGAAACGTAGATGCTGGAGGTCTGGCTTATGAATAAAGTTCTGGAGGGAAATTTGAGAGTCCTTTATGTTAGGGCCATTATATATTTTTAAATAACACTATGAGCTGATGGTGGCACACGCCTTTACTCTCAGCACTAGCAGACAGAGGTAGGTGGATCTCTTGAGTTCAAAGCCAGTCTGGTCTACAGAATGAGTTCCAGGCCAGTCAGGGCTACACAGAAAAACCCTGTCTTGAAAAAAAAAAAAAAAAAAAAAGAATCTGTGGTTCTGGTCAGCTGGGTTAAGACTAGGCCGTGATTAACAAGAGACCAGAACCATTAAAGTAAAACCTTTGTGTTCCAGGGATAATGCTGGAGCTGAGAAATTAGCGGAGATTAAGAAGAGAGCAGCATTGTTGAGGTGAAATCTTCTGGGAAATGTTTCCTCAGGGCCAACACGCAGAAGCTGTGTTCTAGGGGCGGCCAAAGTTATACCCAGCACTAGCACCTGGACTTGGTCTCCAGGTGGTTCTGGTTTTGAAGGGGTCATGGAGACAGCTGAGGCTTGGCACTGTGAGAGGCCAGGAGAGGCAAGGGGTCAGTTGTGCTGGCTAGTTCAAGTCATCTTGATTCAAGCTAGAGTCCTCTGTGAGGAGGGACCCTCCACTGCAAAAGTGTCCATAAGAATGGGCGGTAGACAAGCCCGTAGGGCATTTTCTTAGTGGCTGATGGGGGAGGGTCCAGCCCTTTGTGGGTGGTGCCATCCCTGGGTTGGCAGTTCTGGGTTCTACAAGAAAGCCATGGGGAGCAAGCCAGTAAGCAACAGCCCTCCATGGCCTCTGATGGGCTCCGGCCCTGCCTGCTTCAGTAATGACTGTGACCCTTTCCTCCCAGGTTCTTTGGTCACGTGTCTCATCACTGCAGTAGTACCTTGACAAGACCAATGGCTCATATGGGGCTAGTGGACTGTTGACATTGACAGAGAATTGGATGTATGGATGAAGGTAGGGCAGAGATGAGTAGGCAGACAGGCAGGCAGCAGCTGTTTAAATGGACTGTTTTCAGTGCAAGGGACCAAAGGGCCAGAAAGGAAAGGGCATATCTGGGAACACGTGGGCTAGGCTGCTGATAGCATGCTGACCTTGTGGTGGTGGGGACAAGGGAGTTCTTTAGGAGCTTCGAGGCCCTCGGGCTTCCCTGTGGGCCCTCCTCCCCCAGGGACCCATCCAGCTGTCCTGTGGCAGAGCAGTCGCCCTCTCGGCCGCTCCTGCTCATTCCTCCCTGGGGCCTGTACCCAGTGCTGTTTGTATCTGTACCAGGCTCATCCCTACTTTCTTCAAATACGGCTTCATGTAGCCCAGGCTAGCCTGAAGTTGGCTATGTAGCTGAGGTTGGCCTGGAACTCTTAACCCTTCTGTGTCTACATTGTAAGTCTGGAATCAACACCAGCCTCTGCTGGGCCACAAAGTTCCCAATGTTCTGAAAACTGTCCACCAGAGGAAACAAAGTGTCTTTCTGTTAAAAAGCAGCTCTCCCTTTTGAGATAGAGATTCTGTGTATTTCAAGCTGGGCTTGAACTGGCCCATCCTGGTCTCTGCCTCCCCCAGTGCTGGGATGACAGGCATGTACCACCATGTCTGGGTACTAGACGCAGGCTTCTTAGCGGGGATGTGGCAGTGAGCTGTGATGGCTGATGCTGTGAGGAAAGGTGGTCAGGGGTGCTGGAGGTTAGGTTAATGTTGCATGGTGCTCAGGGGTGTCTCTGACAGAAGAACGTCCTAGGGAGAGGGTGTGGAATGTGTAGTAGCTTTGTGGTGGGGCCTCCTCTGAGGGACATCTGGGCCAGTGCAGCTAGAGGAGTGGCAGCTGAGGTCACAGGGCAACAGAAGACAGATCATGAAGCACGAAGAAGCTGCAAGCTGTTGGGGACTCCTCCTGCTGCTGCTGGTCTGGGCCAAGTGTTGCTGGGTTCTTGACCTCTTATTCAAGGAATTGAAATAAAAGCCTCACAGATTTACAAACATAGCAGGAAAATGTCCTTCAAAGCAAGGCTATGGAACAGGCCAGCCAGGGGGCAACTGTCAAGAGAATGAAGAAGATACTTCAGGGCCCAGATTAATGTTGGGCTCCTTTTATGGGGGTTCAGGGGAAGGAGTTGTTTGGTTACTAAGAAGCCTAATGAGGGCCGTTTTGTTTTGTTTTTGTTTTTTGTTTATTGATTGACTGGTCATATAATTTAATCTACTACAGATGTCCCTTCCCACAATGCATCTAATTTTAATCATATGTATATATGTATCCCCAATTGTGCATGAGATGGTAAATAGGGGATTTCCCCCCGGAAGTTCATTGAGGATGAGATTCTGTCTCAATTCCTGTGCATCCTGGGTCAGCCTCTCCTGGACTGTGCTGTCCTGGGCTGATGTCTGAATAGAAACTATCCAAGTTGATTTCACTCTGTAGACCAGGCTGGTCTCAAACTCAAGATCTTCCTGCCTTTGCCTGCCTAGTGCTGGGATTAAAGGCATGGGAAGCCACCACCCAGTGTGAAACTGTAAAACCTTTATGTCTTTAAGGGGAGGAGATACTTGTCAGGGGTGGGGTGTGCATGCAGGGGAGGCTCTCAGGCTGCCAAGAGAGCTGCTGAGAAGACCCAAACTCAGAAGAGTCCCAGGTCACAAACTTCACTCTGCTTGATGGCTCACATTTGGCTTCAGCTCCCAAAGAAAGGTAGAAAGGTAGAAAGGTGAGGGTGGCAGGCACGAAGCGATATGATCTGACAGCCCGGCCCTTCGCCTCAGCTGCTGGGCTACTTTGCTGGCGGCAGTAGGAGAGGCTTGGCTTAGGTGTATTTTGATTGACTGCCAGATGAGAAGCTGGCACGAGGAAAGGCACATTCAGACAGTGAGTGCTCCTAAGACCTTGGCCACAGTGACAGGAAAGATAAGCTTCCATTTCTAAAGAATGGGGGTTTCCTCTGGGGTGGGGTGCAGGACTTCAGGTTAGGGCATCTACAAGTAGATGTACTGCAGGTAGCTGGGCATGGGAGTCTGGGGTTCAGGAGAGGCCTGAGCTGGGCTTCAAGTTCGCAAGTATGTCATTTAGATGACATTTGAAGTCATTGGTCAGAGATGGCCAGTGAATAGGTAGGGTCTGAGTGATGGCCCTAGGTGACTCTGGGAAGAATGCTCCCTGAAGGACACCTAGGGGGAGTGAGCAGTGAGACTGTCGAGAAACTTAGGTCAGGCATGGTGGGGACAGGAATGGCTTGACAAAAGACATTGGTTTCTTGGTTTGCAGGCTCTTGATGGGGAAGGACATGTAGCCTCTGGGCTCTGGTTTGCCCGCTAGTGGATTCCCAGTGATGGCATGGGCAGGCCCACGGGGTAGAGATGTGCTTGCTTTAGGTACCAGAGACCCCTGTCTTAACTCTGGCCCTCAGAGTTGAAAGGGCCCAGAAGGGATGAGGGCTCAGGCCTGAGCTGTGGAGACATGAAGAACAGTCCAGGCAAGGCCAGCTCAGAGCCAGGACCCAGTAGGATTAGAGGCTGTCCCACTGTGTCCCTGTGTCTGCTGTACCTTGGAGACACCCTCTGGGTGGTGGGAAGCTGCCCCCACCTTGTCTTACCTCAGGGTCTGCATGGGCATTTGTTCTCAGGCCAGATGGAGTTAGGAGTGGCCCAGAGCTGCCCCACACCTTTGGGTGTCTATGGGTTGTATGTTTCTTTAGCTCAGTCACTGCAGAGTAGCCTTAACAAGTCCCTCTGCCAGCTCAGATAGTGTCAACCTCTCAACAGAGACCTTTGCTACCTGTGGCCATACTAGGTAGCCTGGAAACAAAGGCCACATCCTATACCCTCCTAATCTCGGAAACCCCCTCAGTTAGCTCTTGTGCACCTGGCCTGCTTCCTTGCCGTTGGCATCCCTCCCTCCATTCCACAGCCTGGATCCCACTCCACCAATGGCATCAAAGTCATTGGAGACCTCCAGGACCCCAGATGCCTCCACCACAGCTTGCTCATCTGTTTAATTATTCGGATGCTGGCCATCAAACCCATGGCCACTCTTAGGCAAGTGCTCTACCACTGACCCCTGCCCTCAGCGCGTTACTCTTGTTTGAGATTGTACTTCCCCTTGTAGCCCAGGCTGCCCAGCTGGCTGGCCTTCCCTTTGGGACCTTCATTTCCTTCCTGAGTTCTCTACTCCTTTTGCTGCCCCCCCAGTCTCCTAGCCCCTGTGCTCGCTCATTTTCTGCCGCACAGCCTCACACATTAGTGTGCTTACGGGGGTGGGGTGGGGTGGGGGGATGCTCTCAGGTGCTTCTGTCCTGCCTGGGCGGGGCCTCGGTTGTCACTTCTACTCTTCTGTCTCCTGCATTCCTTTTCGGGTCTCTGAATCCTCATCTTTCTCGGCTCTTGGTGCCTTGGGTTTCAGAGATTTTGCTGTCCCCCTCCCCCAGCCTGAGCACTGGTCATCTGGCAGTGTCCGGCAGCTCAGTGAGAGGGGCCACCATGCAGCATGCTAATGGTGTGGGAAACTCATCCTTTTTAAAATGGCTGTCACTCATTCTCCAAGGCCAGACTCCTCTCTTTGATCCATCTTTACCTCTAATCACTTCTGTACAGTTCTCTCACACTGCTGTCCCCGAGAACAACCCACCAAGATCTCCCCTTGGCTCTTCAGCCTCAGAGTTGAGCTTGTCTCGCTCCTGCTGGGATCACACCCTGGTTCTTGGTGGCCTGGCTTCTGTGGTGCAGGGAGGGGACCCAGAGGGCTTTGTGTGTTACAGGCACTCTACCGCACTCTAGCAGCTGAGCCGCAGTACACAGTAGCCTTTCAAGGGGTGTTTGGGGTGCTCCTCCAGCCGTCTGTATTGTAGTCACTCTCTAGGCCGTGCCTTCCTGAGACCAGGGGCTGATGGTCTAGGGGAGTAAGGCCCATTCAGGATAGAGCTCCAGACTTCCATGAGGCCAGTCTCAGGCTTGCTAGTCGTGCAGAGATCCACAGGCCTCCAGGGGACCTGGAAGAAGTTCTGAAATTTGCAGGATCAAGTTTCAGAAAACACAGGTCAGGGCAGCAGAGCAGCTGGCAGCGGGGAAGGCCAGGCCCAGCTAATTTCCTGTCAGCAAGGCCCAGAGGCCCCAGCCCCTCTCCAGGCTGGCCACAGGGGAGGAGATGCCGGGAATGGCTCACATTCCTCTGGCTGGGGCTGTACTGAATGCAGAACCTCAGGGGACCTTGGGGAATGAGGAGATGGATCTGCTGTGGCCAGAGTGGGGGTCTGTCCAGGCATCTGTTGTTGAAGCCTTGGCTGCCTGAGACCAGGGCCTGCAGAGTGGAAGCCGGAAGACAGAAGATATTGAGGCTACAGGAGCCTGAAGACAAAGAAGCCTGGCCACACAGGGTCGGAAGGCACCACCTCCTGCACTCGGACAAATCCATTTGTTTCTTGCCCAGGCCTGGATTTCCTAGAAGGCTCTGCTATGGTTGGGCTGTGTGGCAGCAGGGGCCAGGCAGAGCTGAGCTTCTCTTGAAAAGGTGTCAGGAGCGTCTTCGTGCAGAATGACTGCTGTGCCTCGTTAGTGCTCTGGTTGTGAATGGCAGAGGGTGAGGGGTCAAGCTGGGGGCCTCTGTTCTCTACTACAAGGCTCAAGTTCCCTCCTACAGAAGGAATTTTATGTCCTGTCTGGTCCCCAGGAGGGGACTCCTGGCCTTGGAGAGCTGTCCAAGTAGCCTGGCCAGGCATGGATCACCATCTCCCTCTCTGGCCTAGCTGGGAGAGGGATACACAGGATACAATCAGACAGCTCTGGGCTCAAATCCTAGCCCCACTAGGCTCTGCTGTGTGACCTTAGACCAGGTCACTTAACCCTGGAAAAGTCTCCAGCTCCCTAATCTACATGTGTCCTGGCAGAGCCTGGGTTCTCTCTCCCTGGCCATTCTTTGGTTCCTGGTAATCCATTCTGTTTCACCAGATAGGGCCCAGCCCCCGCAGGTGCCTCCTCCAGCTGTCTGTAGTTCTGATCCTACCCAGCCCTGGGCCTCATCAAGCTTGAACAACCTCAACAGTTCCCAACCTGCCTGCCCTGAGCACGCCTCGCCCCAGCGCCCACTGGCTTGGGTAATTTCCCTTGCCATCACCTGCTTCACCTTTGCTCAGCCATCACCTCACCTAAGAGTCAACACCAACGGGCTGATCAGGAAGTCTCTGGACCTGAGGCAGACTTCCTGCTGGCTCCTGCCTGCCCTCACCTGAGTAGCTCTGGCTACGCTGGACACCAACAACACTTGCAGACTTTATTTAGGGTCCAGAGTATCTGAGCAGCATCAACACAAGACACCAGTGAATGCATGTTGAATGACTACAATGGCCAGGGTTTTGTATGAACAATCCATTCACAGCAGGTCCCATCCTATGCTTGGGGCAGGGGAGAGGCTGGCTCATGCTGGGGCCCTGCAGAGGGAAATGTTTGCTACCTCTCACTGGTAAGGCTCCCAGCCCCCTGTCTAGGACCAAGCTAATGATGGCCGTGGCAGACAGCCCTTTCCCTGAATCAACTAACTCAGCTTAGGTGGCAAGAAGAAGCCAAAACCAGGTGGGACCCAGGTGAGGGTGGGTTCATGTGTGAAAGGAGGATGTAAGAGTTAATGTCACCCAGGTGTGTGTGTGTGTGTGTGTGTGTGTGTGTGTGTGTGTGTGTGTGTGTGTGTGTGTGTAGTACTTGTGTGTGCAGGACTTCACGTCTGTCTTTGCCTTCACAAGCAGCAGGCCCACACTCTCTGCGGTACCTCTCTCTGCCCCGTGCCTCATGCTTTTTGGTTTTTTGAGACAGAGATTGGTTTCTCTGTGTAGCCCCAGCTGTGCTGGAACTCGCTCTGTAGACCAGGCTGGCCTCCTACTCACAGATCTGGTTACTTCTGCCTCCTGACTGCTAGGATTAAAGGCATGCACCACCACTGCCCCCCAGCCCATGCCTCTGAACTCTATGGCATTCTCACCCAGATTCCTTGTCTATATTATTTCATTAGCTTCATGCTGCAGGAGTAGCTTCATGATGCTGTGACAAATGACTGAGAGCATGGGGTCTGGAGGCAACGTCCTGTTGTGTTGCTCTGGAGGCCTTAAATCCAGAATGGGTTGGTGGGGCTGTGTTTGCTTCGGAGGCTGCCAGGTTGAGTCTGGTTTCCGCTTCTGGAGGCTGTGGTCTCCTGGCTCACAGCTTCCTCTCATCTTCAAGGCTGTCAGTGGCTGACTGAGCCTTGCCCCTAGAGTCTCACATGCACTCACTCACTCCTTCCTCCAATGATAAGCATTGTTGGCATGACGCTGGGTCCATCCATCCAGGATAACCACTGGAGGTCGGCCAGTCTGCAACCTTACTTCATTCTCCTTTGCCACTGATACGACGGGGTCCCAGGTTCTGGGGATTATAATGTTGAAGGCTACTATTGTGCTGTCATACAAATGGCCACCTTGACCTTACAATGTGAGTGTTTCTTTTTCTTTTTCTGAGACCCGGTTTCTCTGTTTGGCCCTGGCTGTCCTGGAACTCACTCTGTAGACCAGGCTGGTCTCAAACTCAGAGCCTGCCTCTGCCTCCCAAGTGCTGGGATTAGAGGTGTGCATCACCATTTGGCATAGAGTGTGGATTTCTTGAGTTCTGAACTGTAGATTCCTAAGGAGAGTTGACCAGTAGGTCCCAATGTCACCATACAGCTGGCTAAACCCCATCGAGCCCACATTTTGAGACCCTATTAGGCATAGTGCTTACATATAGACACCTCTTAGCTTGTGGGGATTTGTTCTGTTAAATTAGTCCTAAATGGAGACTAGTGTAAGATGTGTCAACCACCAAACCCACTGAGCATCCTTGCTTAGCAGTGCACAGTAGAGTGTCAGTGGTGTCCCCTTGGGGTGGGCGCTAGCTGGGGACCTCAGCTTCCTGTGGCTGCCCAGCCGTTTGCAAGAGAGGGCAAGCCTGAGGTGACCTATGCTGTCTCTCCAGGACCCATTGGCCTAATACTACTAGTAAATGTGTGCTGACTGGGTGGGGAGCTGGCAGCACACTGCCTTTGGTGCCCTGCACATTGAAGACGGTTTGAAGACAGTTCCACCCTACAATTCAGCTCCAGAAGAGGTTTGGGAAAAGATGTAAGGCCAAAATCTGAACAGTGGTTTCTACTGAATTTGTATTGCTTCTGAGACATCATTAAAATAAAAATCAATTGAACCGTTGTTAAGAGAGAGGCATCTGTATATTGTTTCAGTTTTTAAAAAAAATATATATTTTTTTTTGAGACAGGGTTTCTCTATGAGGCCCTGGCTATCCTGGAACTCACTCTGTAGACCAGGCTGGCCTTGAACTCAAGAGATCCACCTGCCTCTGCCTCCTCCCTCCCCACAGTGCTGGGATTAAAATCCACTGTCTGGCTTAAAATACAATTTTTGTTGCATGTACTTGCTTTGTATGTGTGTACATATGTGTATGTGTGGTACATGAACACCTGAGTTCCACAACACACATGTGAGGTCAGAGAACCGTTTGAGGAGGCAGCTCTTCCCTTCTGCCCTGTGGGTTCAAGGGGTTAAGCTCAGGCAGGGTGGTAGGGTGGTAAGTTCCTTCATCCACTGAGCCAGGCCAGCTTTTTAGATTTTATTCCTCACTTCTAGGTGAAGCAAATGAGGCTGAGGACAGTGGGGAGCTAACTGCTCATGGCCAGGAGCTTCTGTGTACATCAATGGCATGTTGAAAATGCTGGCACTTTTGTCTCTGGGCAGAGAGCTCAAGGAATCTGAATCTCTAGACCAGTGGTGGTGGCCTCGGAGATAAGGATGTGAGGGCCCTGACCAGTGTCCCAGCTGTTCTGTGGTCTGTCACTGTGGCCTGTGGGACCCCGACTGATGGCCCAGCTGTTCCATAGTCCATCACTGCGGCCTGTGGGCTGCTAATGTTGGTTACTAAGGACATCCATTCTTGGAAGATGCAGAACTTCCTGACAACTTTTTAATTGATTTTTAATTGATTTTTTTTTTTTTTTTTTTTTGAGACAGGGTCTTTATGAGACAGGGTTAGTCTAGGCTGGCCTCAAACTTCCCATGTAGTTGAGGATGACCTTGAACCTCTGATTGTCCAGATTCTGCATCTCAATGCTGGGGCTACAGACTGTGGTGCTAGGGATTGATCCCAGGGCATCATGTATGCTTGGCACATTTGATGGTATTGATGAGGGTAGGGGTAGGCTAGGTGTAAGATACTGCTTTTGAAGGACCTACTGGCTGGTTCCTGTAAACTCTGTTGGTGCTCTGTGGAGTCAAGAATGTAGGCTGGTCATGAAGGTATGAGGGCAGAGGTCCATGTCTCCAGCAGCATATGTCCAGGGGCAGCTGAAGAGCTCAGCGAGGGTGGCTCTGTCATCAGTGAGGCTCAGGGACGCATATCCCTGAGGACACTTGGCACCGTGGTCTCCCTGGCCTCTGAGCCACTAGTGGTCACCATCCTGCTGAGAGCTGTGCCTGGTGGTGAGGGCAACTGAGGCCTCAATTCTAAGACAAATCCTTTGATTTGCCAGGACCATGATTAGAGTTAACTCTAGAATAATCTGGAGACATGCTAGGCTGGATAAAGGGAAGAAAGACTAAACTCTGAGGGAATAGCAAGAATTAACTGGCCGGTGTCAAACCACCTGAGTCTGAGTCTGGGTTTTGAGCGTGCTCAGTTTAGGGGCTGAAAGGCTGTGCCCTGAGGATGAGTGTGTCCAGTCTCTGCTGAGGTAGTAACCCCTAGAAGCCTGGGCCAGTGTGGGCATCACTCAATGAAGCAGACAGACCTGACTGCCCCTGGCAGGTGACAGAGATTATTAGATAAGAGGACCAAGGAACAAACTGAGTACAACAAGCTTTTGGTGACACTTCATACACAGAGGCCAGATGATTTGTTCACCGCCACTGCAATCACCATGGAAACACGTGTCAATGTGGCAGCTCCACCCCAAGGCTAGACTCCCAGGATGACTGGAAGGCAGGCTGTGTTCTCCTCTGCATGCAGCCATTTGAAACTCCCCATGTGGCAGTCTATACCTTCCAGCTGTGAAATAGGCCCCCCTCCCTTAAGTTGCTTTTGTCATAGTGATGTGAAAACTAACACTGGAACCTATGTGGCCATTTACTTGTGTAATTGTTTATGGGAAAGGGAAGGGGGCAATAACAATGTCAAGGACTAACGGAGGAGCTCAAGTTGACATTAACAAAGTATGATCATGGTCCACCTGCTGGCAGTCTGCAAAACAGACTTCTCCCGAGCTGTCAATCTGCTGCTCTGCCAATGGTGGACATACATAAAAATGGCATCTCCCTGCAATAGTTGCCAGAGGCTAGTGCCGCCGCTTGCAAGCTAAAGGATTTGGTGGTGGTGCTCCCTTTCTCCACTAGTGTTAGCAGTCTGACTCCTATAGACACAGTGGACCCTGAAGAGAGACCGCAGACCACTTCAGGCTTGTCCAGTGGTCACTGGGTATGGTAGTTTGGATGTAACTGGCCCCCATAATCTTATAGGGAATGGCACTATTAGGTGTAGCTTTGTTGGAGTGGGTATGGCCTTGATGTTTTCTATTCTCAGGGTACTGCCCAGTGTCTCAGTTGACTTCCTGTTACTTCCAAGGTGTAGGACTCTCAGCTGCCTCTCCAGCACATCTGCCTGCATGCTCCCCATCATGATAATGGACTGAACCTCTGAAACTACAAGTGAGTCACCCCAATTAAATGTTTTCCTTATAAGAGTTGCTGTGGTCATGCTCTCTTCACAGCAATAGAAACCCTAAGACACCATGCTTAATGGCTGTGCACATGTGAGCTCATTATAGTGCAGATTAATACAGATTCTTATTAACATGAGTCTCTAGGATGGCCACAGCAGAGGTTTGTGGGGCATGGTCTCACTTGGCAAATGTGTCCTTTCCTCTCCAATTAGAAAACAGATTTGGGTGTACCTCACACTCACTTGAGACAATTGCTACTCGTTTGTGGTTTTGCTGGCGTTGTGTTTACCCTCCTGCTTCTTTCTTGTTCGAAGGCCAGGACCATCTGGAACGGGTCCCCATTATCTCTGATTCACAAACGATATCACAGTGGGGCAATGGTAGAAATGTGTATAAAAACCCATTTCATAGGTATGTGGGGCCCATGGGAGTGCAAAGACTGGCTACTTCAACAAAGGTTTTGAGGGATCCAGTGGTTAGGAGTAAGCGGGGATAATCCCTTCCAAGTTAAAGAAATACTGCAATAAAGAATACACGGTGCCAGGCAACCTTTTCTGGGGGTTGGAGACAACACGTTGCTTCTGGGTGGCATGAAAGGCTGTAGTTGTGAAGAGGAAGAGCTCAGCTGGAATTTCAGGCTGTGGGGCAAGCAGCCCTGCCATTTGCCAGGCTAGATGAACTTGTGGCAAACCTTGTGCAAAAATTGCCATATAGGACTTGGGGCTTGTACGTTCAGGCCACCCCAGCCAGAGGTCTGCACACAGTGAAGCTACCACTCACTCCTGGGTGGGCTTCCATCGGATTCAAACAGCATAAAGAAAGGCAGGCTTGGCAGTTTATCAGACCAGAGGATGGGTCCACCTGGGAGGAGCCTGGGCGGGGCCAGAGGGAACTAGCAAGCTTAATGAGGTGACTAGAGCCTGTTCTCTTGCCTGTACATGTCGCCATTTAGAGTCAGGCCTATGTGACCGGCTGAAAGATGGAAAAGCCAGTTTGGTTTATGGGTAGGGTGGCTCGCTTAATGGGACCAAGTGTAAAGATGGAC
Source organism: Cricetiscus sungorus (assembly GCA_030556225.1). Classification (NCBI taxonomy): domain Eukaryota; kingdom Metazoa; phylum Chordata; class Mammalia; order Rodentia; family Cricetidae; genus Cricetiscus; species Cricetiscus sungorus. The sequence goes on from JANBXA010000007.1 coordinate 70,766,937, forward strand.
AGTGGCCCCTGACTGTGGGATAAAAGGCAGGGAGGGCCGGTGAAGTGGTTCAGCATGTAAAGTGGTCTGCCACCAAGCCTGATGGCCTCCATTCCCACAACTTACACCATGGAAGGTGAGACCCAGCTCCTACAGGGTTGTCCTCCAACCTCAGCACACACTGGCTCATGCAACCCTCCCCACCCCCAAATAAATAAGTAAATAAATGTGAACAAACACTTAAGGCAGGGGGAAAACATGACCTGAAGGCAGAGCTGTGAGTAGTGCTTGGCTGTCTGTTCTGTGTATAAGATATAAACAGTGCTCCAAGGCAGTGAGCTTACACACATACATGTTCCTGGGAAGGGGCCAAAAGCTTGGACTGTGATTGAGAGATAAGCTGTGGTGGAGCAGAGGCATGTGGCTGGACAATAATGTGATGAGCAGGTATGGCCTGTGGTGTTTGTACCACATGCTGATGGCCACGGAAAGCACCCAATACAGAACAGGCATCTAATAAGCAAGTGGGGATGCTTTGTATAACTCACACCGACAGTCCTTGTCACTGCACAGGACTTCTACATACCAATGAAGACAGATGAACCTCTCCCTTGAATGCTCAATATGGTAGCAAGATAGGCACCCCATGGGCCAAGGCAATAGCGTCAAGGTCAGTTTCATTGGGCATGCAGTAGTCCCTCTTCTTGTCTTCTGGTCTTTAGACATTAGCAATTGGCAACTGTAATTGACTCAGCAGGCAGCACCCTGTCAGGATGTAATGTCTCCTGGTCTAGTGTACCTTTGGACTGGGCATTCAGTAGGTCTCTGGAACTTAGTCATGAGGTGGCTGACCAAGTTGGACTATGCAATCAGGAAAAGCGACCTATGCTCAGAATAGGCCAGTATCCCTGGAAGATGACCAAAGATCACTTCTTCATTGTGGCTTTTTGTCTGTCTGCATGTCCTCTCATTGGTGCTCCCTTCTCCCAGGATGGAGACAGCATGCCTGCTACTCCTGGGATGCTCCTTGGACCTTGAAGTGAGTTAGAAATGGCAGGTTAAATCCTACCCCACACCCCACACCTATTTGGTTAGAATATTTCTTTGCTTTGGTGCTGAGGATGGGAAGGAGGGTATGGTGCATGCTAAGCACATGCTACAGGCTGCACCCCTGATCTCTGGAATCTTCATTTTAACAAGATGATTAGTGTATTTTCTTTTCAGTTGCTCTTTAAAATTAAGTCCTTGCCAAGGTAGAGTTTGGAATCAACGTAACAGATCAAACCCAGGGCCTCCTCCACTCTACTAGTGAGCACACCCTTTTGGCCTCCTGAGTCCTTTATGTCATAGCTCAAACAAAGCTCAGCAAAATTAGGGGACTGGTTCAGGGTTGCACAGTGAATTAAAAGAGAACAAATCAACAACATATCAGGGACTGCTCCCAGCCTTCCCTGCTGTGTGCTATGCGTGGAGCAGGCTATTGGCTCTACTGTATCATCCAGTAGAGGAACAGTGGGGACAGGGCTCTGTGCAAGTATACAGTTCAATACACAGGGCTGTGCGAACAGACAGTACATGGCTGCTAAAACTCTTGGAATGTTCTGGGCAACAGGAGGGTCTTGTCTACAGTAAGCTCCTTTCAACCACATCTGTGTTCATGCTAACAGAGGATGTAGGGTAGACCCTCTAGTAGCTTCAGTACTGGGGCTCATCACCAGAAAGCAGCAACAGGAAGAGAGAGGGTGGCAATTTCCAGTCTCTGCTCAGGGGTGGTCAGGTAGCTGGAGTAATTTAAAGTCTTCAACAAGCAGATTAGGAGAAGTCATGGTTGACTGGACATCAGGCTGTTTTGCTGTGGCCCTCCTGTCTTATGCCCCATGTGATTTCCATTTAATGGCCTAGCTTTATGTCTGTCCTAATACAGTGGCAATTGTGACTCTTTCAGGGCTGATTTGCCTAAGGAGAGGACTTGGTAGCATCCAGATGTACAGCTGGATGGTCTCATCATACTGAGCCCCGCACCCCTGCAGTCTGTGCCATCTCTCAAGAATTAGTATCAAAACTGAACTGAATTGTTGGACAACCACTTGGTGTAGGACTGGGTAGGAAAATGACATGTATTCAGAGTATCAGAACTAGTATCTAAAAAAAAGAAAGCACTAGTTGGAGTCAGGATGTGTTGTAAAATAGTCCTGGCTTTTGAGAATATATGAACAAAATATGAAACAATTCACGATAAATTTCTTTTGTATGGATATCTTTCTGAAATGGCATTGGATAATGTGTATATAAAGAATGCTGTTAACATAGGGCAAGGTGTGATGGCACACACCCATAATCCCACTGAGGGCATTGCCTGCTCATCAACCTAGGCTCTTTGACAAAGTTTTTATCCTATGATGTTATTATTCAACAACTCTTTAAATCATGACAAAATAACTAAAATGTCAGTTTCCATGGAGGGAAGCAGCTGCTAGAAGTCCTGGTTCTGGAGTGGAGGTGAGTGGTGAGTAGGGACTTGTCACAGCCTTGGCTTGTCTGTCCTTCCCCTTTATGTTTGACTGCAGCTATGGAGTAGTATCTCAATACTGTGAGCATTGAACCTGCTTAGCCCCTGGCTCCAGTTTCCCTCCTGAATTTCAGGGACACAGTAGGGCATTGTGGTAGGTCCTGAGGCCCGTTGGCTGGGTCACATGTACCTGGAGGCTCAAGGAGGGACTATCACTGCTTTGGACAGACCTCTGAAGCCCCTGGAGCACTCTGGCCTGTTGAAGGTTAAGATAAGGATCAGTATTCTTTTTGGCAGTAAACTCCAGAGACTTAACATTTAGAACTGAAACCAATTCCTCAGCCCAGAAAAGTCTATGACTCAATAGGATTTCAATGTCTTCTGCCTATGATCTTTATCATCGGCCATACACCACAGGTAGTAAACTCAGGTCCAGTTTACTGGGGAAGCAGAGGATGGCTAAGACTTTTCCTTAACTGCCACAGAACTGTGTTTAGGACCCATATGCTTGTGGCTGCAGTCCAGCATCTCTGTTTCTTCCAAGGCCCAAATGGGCCATCCTTCTGATGGAACCTGGGTACTAGACAGTGCAGAATGAACTTGACTTTACAGTACACAAGACACTTTTTTTTTTAAGAAATAAATTTAATTCTGGTGGTTAGTGGACTCAAGGCTTGTAATGCCTTCATGAAAGTTAAAAGAATCCAGTTATAAAAGCAGTAGTGGGCACAGTCTCAAAGAGCTAAAGTACAATGGGCTCCACAGTTTACAAAGTACAAAAAATTATTTCATATACAAAGAAAAATACAAATAATGTGCAAAAACAGTTTTCACAGGTGGCAAATTTATAAAATGAATATGATAAAAAATTCCTTCATTTTTATTTCCCAATTTCTTATATATTAATACAATCCTATTTTCTACTGTGTTGATACTTTTTAATTTGAAAATCTGATTTATTTTTAATCTACAAAGTAGTTTTCATTCTTTAAAAAGGGAACAATCTTTTTTACTAAATTACTAAATTACTAAAATCTTATGAATCAGTTTAGTTATTTTTTTATTAAATTATAAGCAGGCTATCTGAAAAATCAGGGTATAGAAATCATATATACATATTTTGAAATATTAGTTTGGTATTTAACATATTAACATTTCAAAACAAACACATCAATTAAGCCACCAGGGGCCCAGCGGCTGCAGCAGCTGCTCAGGTTCGTGGAGGTGAACAGTGCCTTTGAGCTTTAGGCTAAGGAAACAAGGCTATTGTAATTGAGTGTAAGAGCAGTTCTTACTTCTCAGGAGCAGTGCTGTCTGGTTATCTGGCTTTGTCCCAGGTGTGTGCTGGCAAGCAGCTGGCATCAGTCTCCTTCTTGCTTCTTGGTTAAAAGCTCAATGCCAGTGTTCTGTGGGGTCTCACATTCTGCTCCTGCTTGCTGTTACTTCAAAGAAAGCTGTCAAGGAACAGGAGTGGGCACAGGACACAGGCACTATGTCCTCAGAGACCAGTGTTTTTCTGCACTGGCTCAGGTCTTATTGTGTCACTGTTGCTTTTCCCATGAGAATCATGTGCACTCCCTTTGCCTGCCAATGAGTAATGAGGTCTCTTGCTGTGATACTCCATGGCAGGGCAGGGACCATGAAAGCACCTTTTGGCAGCACCAGAGAACCAAGCATCTCAAAGGTCAGGCATAAAAGTAGGTGTTACAGATGGGAAACAAATACAGGACATATGATGACCTTTGGAGGGTATGGATTTTTGTTGTCAAAGTTCTCGAAGGAAAGTATGGCCTTCGAGAACAAAAAGAACCTTCGTGAAGGCTCAGGTGGTAGCTATGTTGCCTAGGAGATGATGGCAGCAGGTCTGGGAACTTTCTCTGATCTCCAACCGCTTAAATCCTGTTGGAATGATGCCATGAGGGGGCCTGGGCTCCTATCCAGACCTGGTGTGACAAGGCAACTGCTTCAAGATGGGCCAGAATAAGCAGAACCTCAGGCCCTGGGATGACCATCGTCCGCTCCTGTCTGGCAGATGAGTTCCTCTACGCATGTGCTTGGCCAATCATAGGCATCAGGCATCAGAGATGCAGCTCTGGATCCTGTCCATCCATTGCTGGGCACTCTGTCCATCCTGGGCACAGAAGTTATACACACGCTTGCTGGTCTTAAGCTATAGAACCAATGACAGAGGAGCAGATATAAAGCAAGATGTTTATGGCTTTGTCTGAAATGACAAAGTAGTCCCATCCAGACAGACATAACTGCCTGTTCTAACATCACCTATCACCTTGAGGTGGCCTGTGGGGCATTCTAAGGGCCATGCAAAAACAGATGGCTATTTAGTCCCTGACTGATATTCTGAGGATAAGGCCAGGGTCACCAAGTGGGAGGCCACATTCTCCATCCCTGTATAAACTATGATGCTATCTTACCATTCTTGTTTTGGTGCTTGTGTATGAGTGAGGCCAGAGGCACTAGCTGGTCCTGAGACTCCCCCTTCCTCAAGGCAACTGTAGGAAGATGTCAGCTTTCCCTGTGCTCTACTCTGCCTGACTTTCCTTTCTAAAGTGACCAAGGGCAGTGACAGTGCTGTAGTAAGGTTGAGGAAGGGGTAGAGGAAGTCATGGGGTTAGTCTGCCACTCACCCAAAGCCATAAAACACCCATGTCTAGTGACTACTAACTCTAGTGTTGGGAGGAGATAAGAGATGTGCGGCGTGACAGGGAAGGTCACTTACATCAAAGAAAGCCTTGTCACTTGTATACTTTGGAGCTCCCATGCTGGGGCCAGCAGGGAGAACCATTTCTACTTCAGCCAGATCAATGTGTCCTTTACAGCTTGTGTCTTCCCCCGAATCATAGTATCGCAGCTAGGACCAAAAATAAGACAGATGAAACACAGAAATGAGCAATGACATGGCTTTCCAAACTGTATCTGATCACTTTCCTCTGCACTTTGTTTTTTAGTGCTAACTCTGCATGGACTAATACCCTAGCATTAACAACTCGGCTGCTTCTTTCTTGCACATGCCTTTACTCCAAGCACTTGGGGGGTAGAGGCAGGAGGATCTTTGTGAGCTCAAGGCCAGCCTGATCTACAGAGTGAGTTCCAGGACAGCCAGGGCTACACACAGAGAAACTCTTGAAAAAACAAATAATAACAAAACAAAAACAATTCCTAGACACCAATAAATAACCTGCCTGAAAATGGCCAAAGGATTGCAATGGGCAGTCACAGGAGAAACATCATCTAGCTACAAACATCCAGAGTCCACCTTAGTCTGAGAAACACTACAGTGGCTGGCAATGTCCAGCAAGACAGTAAGACTCCTTCCTACATGTTGTTACTGGGAACAACACTTGTTAGAAAAAAACTTAGTGATGTTGGCTAAGATGAGTATGTTTGTGTGTGTACCATCTCTCCTACCTCAGCTTTGTCACAGGGTCAGGAAATGCTGTGGCCCCCCATTAGTGCAGCACTTGTCTGCACAGCACTGAACACTGAACACTGGCTCTCTAAGAGCCAGCATGGCCAGGAGATGGACAGAGGACAAGGAAGGCTTTGAAATGAACAGCAAGCTGGCAAGCGGCACATATGCAGTGTGAAATGGTGCCAAAGGGCATTACAGACAGCTCATAGCTGCCAGCTCTGGGGCTGTTAGAGCTTTATGAGATGTTTAAATTTGGTGCCATAACCATGTATTACTTTGGAATAAGAAGGAATGAAGTATTTTAAAAGCTAGAGAGCTTGCTGGTGAAAACCTTCTTGGCCTAGCCTAGCTCCCAGTGTGCACAGCAGGACTGTGATGGACATTTCCATCACTGTGGCTCTTGACTCACCCCCCCACCCCCAGGCATGGTATGAGCAAGACTAAATGGAAAAACTATATACTTTCCATGCTAAAGAAATCCAGAAGATTGGTAAGAATACAAGTATAACTTGATATAATTTTAAATTACAGCAAAATCATGATTTTTCCTATGTTATATTTAGTGGTTTAATGGAACTTTTCTACACAGTGAAGATTTCATGATTTCAGGAACACTTCTATTTTAAAGTGTATATTTGCAAATTCTTAAGGGTCAACAAACAAAACCCTTGAACCAGATGGAAAGGTGACCCCAGACCAGCTTTGTTCTGGAGGGTTCCTCTTGATACCGTCCTACAGGAGTGCTGTCAGGGCAGAGGACATCGGCTCTCAACCTGTGAGTTGTGACCTCTTAGGGGTCAAATATCAGATGTTTACAGTCCATAAAAGTAGCAAAATTACAGACGTGATGTAGCAATGCAATAATGTATGGTTGGGGTCATCACAACATGAGGCACTGTGTTAAAAGGTCCCAGCATTAGAAGGTTGAGAACCACTGCATTCTGACCACAGCAAGTCAGCCTGAAACAGGCTTTATTTCTCTTGCAAATGAAGAGTGCTGTGGGGCAGAAGCACAGTTTAGGATAAAACTCCCTTAAAATTACAGTAGCAAAGAGATGAAGTCTAACCTGTGCAGCTAGTTAGACTTGCCAAAGAGTTCTTAGTGAGGTCTAATCTAGCCTGTTGTAGGTCCCAAGACTGGTTGGGCACATTCCCTCCCAGTGCCCCTATCTCTGAAGAACAACATTTCCTTGCTAAATACCAGTACTGTGAGGTGGGGTGCAATAATTTTTGGATAAATTCATCATAACTGGATGGTTTCTGCAGCAAAGACAGACAGATGTATACTCTGGGAGGGAGGGGGGCACACAGCTCACATGTGCATACAGCAGGGCTAAAGCTCCCAGATGCTTCCAGATCTGGGTGTTAAAGAAGAGATGTTTATGTGTTAAGAGTTCTAGCATGCCCTGAACATGCTGGGCTCTGGACAGAGCCTCTCCTTCCAACAGTTAGTACCAGGGCGCAGGGACATTTTAGGCCTTAGAAGAGCTACCGTCTGCAAAGGTGAAGCCGTAGGTGAGCATGCTGTGTATGAGAAACACTGAACAGGTATCTCTCACCTGATGTTTTGTTACATCTAAAACAAACCAGCGGGGTTTCCAGCCCTTCAGCAGTGCTCCTCTTTTGTACAGTGTCCCTTCAAAGGATCTACAAGAAAGGGCGACAGGACAGTTATTCTGACTTCATTTATCAGGTTTCTGTCTCCCTGATGAGAGCCCTCTCCAGAGTTTTGTTCTAGCCCATTGGGGAGAGACTGACTCCTTCCTTCTGCTGGGACCACCACACTCCCCTGGCTAGGAACTCATGGTTTTCCCTTGCTTTCTGCTATGCTAGGAATGCTATAATACAGAGGGAAAACAGAGCTGGAAACAGAAGTCTGAAAATTCTGTGAGACACTAGCATGTCCTTGGCATCCCTCGTTTATGTGAGGAAATTCCTTTTCTTTCCGCCAGGATGAGTGGGATTTCTGGTGTGCTGCTGAAAAAGTATTATCTGAAACACATTCTCTCAAATAGTGATCCCCACCCCCAGAACCATCTAAACAAAGCATTTAAGAAAACCAAAAATCAAAAACCCACAAATGAAAGCAAACCCATTTCAAGTCTGGCAAGGCTGTTTACACAGGGCTGCCTTAGGGTAACATCAGGGCCCAGCGATATCACCTGTTCTCATCGTTCCTGGATGTGTACTGGCTGTAAAGTGTGGCTGCTCTGTGCTCTACACCATTGGATGGGGCAATGGTGTTACTCTGGTCCTCGCCAGTGCTGCGGTCCAGTGGGTGGAGCACAGGCCTCTTCTGATAGGAAGGCACGTTGGTGGACACAAGTCCTGGGGACCCTGATGAGTGTCTTTGGGACTGAAAAACACAAAATAGGAGCTAGGAAATTACCCAGAAGCTTTCGGTGAAAACTGACATTATTTGGGGACTGGTAAAAAAAAAAAAAAAACCAAGTAACTTTTCAACTGGTGTTCTAGACAGCAACCAAAATGATGCAAATGAATGACATGTATGCCAACAAGAAGGTAGGTTTAAAATATCACACAATAAATTTCTTATTTCTAGGTTATATAGTATAGGCATTTCTAGGTTATATAGTATAGGTAATTTTCATCTCCTGGTAACCTTCTGTGTACTGTTATTTTAAAAATACACATCCTACTTTCATAATTAGAAAAAAAAAATCTAGAAGCCATTTTATTTTCTGGTGTAAAAGGCCACAGGAGGATGGTGATGCTCTATTCCCGAGAGGCAACAGTTCCTGAACAGCCACGTGAAGCTAAGATAGAGCCCAAGGCCCTTTTATTAAGGCTGCCCTCTCAGGCCACGCGTTGTGTCTCTTTTTTCCTGAAGTGCTCTCTCTTCAGAATACTCATGCATCCTTGCTTCCTTGTGCTGGGCTGGGGTCAGATTGCTGTGGGTTTGAGTGGTGGCCCTGCCAGCTGTATCTGCCTTTGCATTCCTCCTGTGCATGAGGTGCAAACCTTGCTCACTGTGGACTGCACTGGGCTCAGTCTCTTCGACATATCATGTGCTTGATACATGTTTCTAATATCAGGAATAGGAAATGGGGTATGAGAAATAGGAAGCAACAGAACAGGAAGTTTGGGAAATGGAAAGTAGCATATGTTGTCATTTTAGAATATTTCTCTTTGCTCGTTTCTCTGGAGCAAACATGAATTTGCCATTCCCTGTCCTTTGTGGTAGGTCAGCAGAGACCACAGTGGCCCCGAGATAGAGAACCCAGTAATTTCCTCTGGACTCAGTGCCTGAAACATGTGCATTATGTCACTGTGGAGAGTGAGACATTCAGGAAGCATTTGGTCATCTGGAACGTTCTGCCCTGAACCCCCAGGGCATGACCCCTCTCTACCATTTTCTCTGGGATATGGGCTGTGGGCTCCATTTGACCTAACACCCTCCAAAGCTTAGGGGGCCTCTGCCAACTCACATGGTCTGTTCTTGGCTCATCCTTCAGGTCCATGGTTACTTTTTCCCATAGCTGGTGCCATTTCTCAGGAGTTTGGTTCAATTTATGCTCCAATTTTTCAATTTCCTGCAAAGAAATAAAAACAGTTTGACAGAAGAGTATTTTATGGAAGACCAGGATGTGTCTAGAGTCAGTTTCCTCTGTACTGGGCCCAGATGAACAGCATGGCTAGTGTATAGCTGGATTTGATGATTTATTAGGACTCGGCAGGGCTTTTGAACAGATTGACTTTAATAATAATAATACATGGAGTGTGTGTCTCAAACACCTTCTTCACTCTTGGGCAGCCTGTTGGAAATCTGATGACCAAAGCTAAAGGCTGACCATGGGCCTATGCCCCAACCCTAATGGCTGAGGCTGTTAAATTTTTCTTGTCAGAGGAGCCCTCATCTCTGACTCAAACCAGATGTGCCCCATCAGGCCATCAGCTACCTGTATTTCTAACAAAGGGGATAAAGCACCCAGGAAAGCCACTGCCAAGACCTAATTCCAACAGCCTACATAGGTAACATTGCTGTTTCTTGGCTGCTTCCTAGTAGCACCGTAAAGTCACTTTTATGGGTACCTTTGCCAACAGGTAAGTGTGGTGCCCACTGTTGCACAGAACCAAGGCTGGATTTTTGTGGTGATATTTTGTTTATGATCTAACAAATAAAGCTTGCCTGAAGATCAGAGGGTAAAGTTGGACACACTAGTTAGCCATAGGGGCCAGGCAGTGGTGGTGCACACCTTTAATCCCAGCACTCAGGAGATAGAGGCAGACGGATCTCTGTTAGTTCAAGGTCACTCTGAGCTACATGAAATTGATCCAGACTAAAAGAGAAACCGAGCTCACACAAAGGTGATCCCAGCACTTGGGATCCCACACTTTTAATCCCAGCATTAGAGAGGAATATAAGGCAGGAGGAGATAGGAGCTCAATGCATTCTTAGGACAGGATTGCTCTTTTGGTCTGGGCATTGGTAGAGGTGAGAACTCTCTAGTGGCTGGTCACTTTTGCTTCTCTGATCTTCAGCTTTAACCCCAATATTATTTTATTTAGTTTTTCTAGACAGGGCTTCTATGTGTAACAGCCCTACCTGTCCTGGAACTACCTCTGTAGACCAGGCTGGCCTCAAATTCAAAGATCTGCCTGTCTCTGCCTCTTGAGAACTGGGATTAAAAGTGTGTGCAACCACTGCCTAGTCTGGGAATTTTATTAATTCCCACTAGAATTTGTGCTACAGAGTCTTCAGATTCAGAGTGTTAATGATGACACAGGCTAGAGTAAGGGTGCCATTACAAATGTAAGTATTGAGCCTAGAAGCAGTGTCAGAGCCTTGAAGCAGTGTCAGTGAGAGGCTCGAATCCCAGCCTGGAAGCAGCATTGGAGGAAGGCTCGGAGCAGCAAGGCAGCCATAAGTCTCAGAAGCAGTGTCAGAGGGAGGCCCCAGCCTCAAACCCAGGAGCAGTGTTAGAGGCAGGTCTAAGGTACAGGCTCTGAGTGGCAGCAGTGAGAGACCAGTAAGCAGTGTCAGAGAAAGGCCAGAGCTTCAGGCCTGGAGCAGTGTCAAGGGAGCCACAAGCCTCAGAACTGGGAGCAGTGTCAGAGGGAGGCCCCAGCCTCAGTCCTAGGAGTGAGGAGTAATCACCAGGTGAAGCAACAGCAGCGCTTTCCAGCAGTGGCTTTCAGAAACTACTGCAGAATCCATTCTTCCGCTGCATACAAGAAACACACCTCAAACTCACAGAGCACATTACTTCAGAGTGAAGGGTTAGGAAAAAATTTCCGATCACATGAACCTAAGAAACAAGCTGCTGTAGCTATCCTAATAGCTAAAAAAACAGACTTCTAACTAAAAAATCTTTCAAAAAAATCTTTCAAAAAAGATAAAGAAGGGCATTTCATACTTATCACAGAAAAAATCATCAAGAGGAAATATCAATTCTGAACATCTATGCTCTAAACACAAGGCATTTGTAAAAGAAACATTACTAAAGCTTAAAGCACCCCCAAGAGTGGGAAACTTCAACACCTCACTCTCACCACTGGACAGACCAGCCACACAGAAGCTCCACAGAGAAATAAGCGAACAGAGGTTCTGACTCAAATGGACTTAACACATTTACAGAACATGCCACCCAAACATGAAAAAATATACTTTATTTTCAGCACCTCATGGAACCTTCTCAAAAAACAGATCACATACTTGGTAACAAAACAAACCTCAACAGATACAAAAAAATTGGAATAAACCCCCCTGTATCCTATCATATCCTATCACACTACAGCTTAAAGTTAGACTTCAACAACACCAATTTCAGAAAGCCCACAAACACATGGAAATTGAACAATGATCAACTGAACGACCACTGGATCAAGGAAGAAATAAAGAAATAAAAGACTCCGTAAGATTTAATGAAAATGATCTCACAACATACCCAAACTTAAGGGACACAATGAAAGCAGTACTGAGAGGAAAGCTCACAGCACTAAATGCCTACATAAAGAAGCTGGAAAATCCCACACTAGTGAATTTACAGAACAACTGAAAGCATAGAACAAAAAGAAGCAAAGCAAACTCACCCAAGATTCTACCCAAAGGAGGCACACTCACACCACAAGGACATTTGCTCCACTATGTTCATAGCAACATTATTTGTAATAGCCAGATCTTGGAAACAGCCTAGATGCCCCTCAACTGAAGAATGGATAAAGAAAATATGTTATATTTACACAATGGAGTATGACTCAGCAGTAAGAAACAATGACATCCTAAAGTTCACAGGCAAATGGACAGAACTAGAAAAAGACCATCCTAAGTAAGGTAACCCAAAACCAGAAAGACAAATATAGTATGTACTCACTTATAAGTGCATACCAGACATAAAGGAAAAGATATCCACCCTACAATCCATAACCCCAGAGAAGCTTGAACCCTCTTCTAGGAACAGATGGGAGCACAACTAACCAAAGGGCCAAGCTCCTGGAGTATAACTGAAGTGAGGGAGGAGTGATAGTATGAACAAAGGAGTCAAGACCATGATGGAGAAACCCACAGAATCAGCTGACCTGAGCTAGTGAGAGATCACCGACTCAGGTCTGACAAATGGGGAACCTGCCTAAGACCAAAGTAGACTCCCTTAATATAGTTGACAATGGTGTGAATGGAACAGTATATGAGGCCACTGGCAGTGAGTTCAAGACCTAACACTAATACACAAACTGACTTAGTGGAGCCTATTCTATATGGAGAGATACCTTGCTCAGCCTAGACACAGGGGTGTGGGGGTGGAGGGGTGCCTTGGTCCTGCCTCAACATGATGATGGGACAGACTTAGTAGACTTCCTATGGAGGCCTTAACCCTCCCGAGGAGCAGATGGGAGGAGGAAATGGAGGGAGTGGGAGGAAAGGGAGTGGAACCTGGGATTGGAATGTAAAAGATAAAATAACAACAACAACCAAGAAAATAAATGTAAGTATGCAGGCCCAGTCTATGCTCCCCTCTTTGGGGGTCCTAAGTGCCTGTATGTGTGTTTGCACATTGCTGACTTACACTGAAAAGTCTGGTGAGGGCATCTGGCTGGCTGCAGCTGATGTCGTCATAGCATGGCCACACAGTTCTCCTTTGAGTCTGGGGTCCAGTTCCTCCAGCTATATCTGTCTCCTCGGAGGGAATATGCTTGGGGGTCAGCATCATCCAGTCATATGAAGGACCTGCAGACAGAGTCTCCTCTGTGTAGTAATCCCACTTCTTGAGGCTGGAGACATTAACATTAGGCTTCAGGGCCTGTTTAAAAAAAAAAAAAAATGCTGAAATGTAGTTTTATCTCAACCCTGAATTACTTGATACTTACATTTGCAGGATGCAGGGTAAGTTTATAAATTATTCTAAATATTTAAAACTTATGTATCAAGAGAGAATGAAATAAAACATGTTTACCCTCCTTCCTCAACAAATATAACCTCCTAATGATTTGAAAGGTCAGATTCAAATAAAGCATTCTTGATTCCTCACAATTCTATACTAGGAAGTAGTGGCCCAGGGGGAGATAGGCCTTCAGCTCAAAGGTCTTGGCTTAGCTGCCACCTCCTCCCATGCTGACCTTGCAAATAAAATAACACAAAAGATGTTTTTGAGACAGTCTTGCTATGCAGTCCTGGCTGGCTTCAAACTTGTGATCCTCCTGCTGCTTCTGTCAAGTGATAGGATTAGAGGTATATGCCACCCATACTGAGCCCCAGGAGTCATTTAAAAGATAAAATTATGGGCTGGAGAGAGGATTTAGCCACTTCTGGTGGTCAAACAAGCCTGACGCATGACTAGGTCATGAAGATGCATATGACCAAGCTTTGCTGCCCCTGAATTATACTGTCCTCTGGGCTGGGTTCCACTGTCAGTGCTTCCCCTAAGACCCTCCCTCAGGGTTACTACACACTAAAACATTTAAGTTTTTTGGCCATGGAATGGCATGGTGGCACACTTTTAATCATACATAGGCAAAGTTGCTTCGTTTAGATTATATGGACATTACCCTTTCTAAGTTTTGGGGACTAGCTCCTAGTATTTGCATCAAGTATTTAGTGAACAGTACCCTTTTTCACTACAACCCAAACTTATGTCATCTCAAACTTTTAAATACCTTTCATATGAAACACTATCAAATGTGTATATATATTAAAACGAAGAGAAACTTTTATACAAAACATTCATAAAATAAGACACAAATGACAGTTCTACCTCTATTTCCACTGGTGAATATAAGTAATTGAAGAAAATGGGACTCCGTTTGTGCATTTTGTCAATACACTCCCAAATACAAACTCCTTTCTTGGTATGCTTGTCACCTTTATCATCAAATAAAGTTCCTGTAATTAAAATAAAATCCATCAGCATAGAAAGAAATTGAAATTTTGTCTAAAAGTATGAAACACACAGAAGAGGAAAAAGTGAAGTATTTATGTCTCTGAAAACAGCAACAAATATACAGAAATATTAAAAGCTAACTGCCATTCAACAGGGCCAAGCAGGTCAAGCCTGTGGGAAATGTGGAATAGGATCTTGGCAGGGTTGTCCCACTCATGTCCTGTTTCTGAATGTACAGCCACAAAAGAGACAATGTTTTAAAAAGAACTTGAGAGAGAAAGACACCATGCAACAGAGCTTGGGTGGAGGGGTTATTTATTTGGGGAAAGGGAGGAATGGAGAGGGGAGACAGGCCTCTGGGGGCAGGAGTGGCAGAAGAGAAGGGGGTGGGTGGGAGAGAAGGGACAGAGAGAAATTGGAGGTGGGTAGGGCCCTTTTAAAAGGGAACTAGTGAATAGGCACAGGCGGCCTTCTTGCAGAAGCTGAGAGCATCCTGCCAGAACTCCAAAGGCTGTGAGAGGACCCTGCAGCTAAGAGAAAAGGAAGGAAGGAAGGAAGGAAGGGAGGAAGGAAGGAAGGAAGGAAGGAAGGGGAGAAGAAGAAGAAGAAGAAGAAGAAGAAGAAGAAGAAGAAGAAGAAGAAGAAGAAAAAGACGAAGAAAGGAAGCAGTCTGTCTTGGGGCCCATGAGTTACAGGTTTTGTACAGCCTTGGGCCTAAGGTGGTCTTTTGGGGTAAAAAGTTAACTTTTAATAGGATCACTTCATAATAGGATCACTATTACATAATAGGATCATACAGAGCAAAGCAGCACTGCCTTTCTAGAATTTGCCATTACCTCACCCTGAAGTATTTATATCCCTCCATTAAGAACACAGAATACACAGCCAGACATGGTGGAACACATCTTTAATCCCAGCACTCAGAGGTGGAGGCAGTCAGATTTGAGTTTAAGACCAGCCTAGTCTACATACCTAGTTCCAGGACAGCCAGAACTACATCCAAAATGGGGGTGGGGGGACAGGAGGCAGGGAATATCAGGATCTAAGTTCATATAATCACTCAAGGAGACAGAACACACTCCATCTTCCAAAGTCTCTTGACTATTGTTTGTAGTGCAAGTAAACTTTTAACCAAGAATTTGCTTTCAATTGTTTCATAATAAACAAGCTTTTAAAAGGAGCATAAAATCACATTGTCAGCTGAGCTGCATCAGTCCATTTTCATTTAAGAAATATATAGCCTGCCTGGCTCCTGATTTCAGATTTTAAACAGAGATTGCGGGTAAAGTTTTAGTTGTAAAGGGTCCTCTTTCTAAATACTCTGTGACATATGTACTGAGAATACCAGCTTGGTTACTTTAATTCCCCACCTCCTCAGTGCTAGAAGTACAGACACGTAGCACCATGCTCAGTTTACATGATACAGGTAATGGCATCCAGGGCTCTGTGCACATTAGGTAGGAACTTTTCCAACCAAGCCACCTGGGACAAGTGCTGACTTTTTTTTTTTGACTTATCCTAACATTTTCCAGGCATATTTCCCCATTTTTCTAACAACCCTTTGGGAAATGTTTTCAGAGTTTTTCAGAATCTATTTTTTTTTAAACATTATAGCTATTAAAAGCTGTAATAATGACAATGATGTCTACAATTCCTCAAGTGCTTATTACATGCTTGCAACTGTGCCGAGAAACTGCCCACTGCTTCCTCCTGTGGTCACTGTCCCCACATTACTAAGATGAGGAGGCCTAGGTTCAGAGAGTGTCTTAATGCCCCACCCCCAAAGGCACAGCTGGTAACTAGTGGTGCTAGCATTTAACTTCGTTTGCTTTAGAGCCTTTTGCATGAACTGCCACTACGGACAGGTCCCTTCCTGTCAAGAGTGGACGTGAATGGAAATACTATAAATGAAACATGTCTCCTACACATGCCTGAGGTGTCAAACAATGAGCATTTTTAACTTTACAAAGATAGGACAAGAATGAACACTTGGTGTGACTAATGGCTGCGAGAGAGCACATTGCCTTGGGACTGGGCAGTTACTCAGATCATTCTACATTTAAATCTTATTTGGGGTCAGTTTTATCATTTAAGTTTTCACTGAAAACATGCAAAACTAACAAAAAATTGAACAGAGGCATATAAATACATACCATGCTCTAATCTTTCATAGTCTGAATCCAGAAGAAATGTTTTAAAGCGGTTAGACACATAATGGAAAGCCAAGAACTTTAGGTAATAGAGATTGAATTCAAACTCAGTTGGATACTGGTTGTGGACCTGAAACACACAAACAAAGAGTAAGAGTCCAACAGAAAAGTAAAAGTCAGCCTATAAATGCTTACCTCCTGAAATGTGACAGAGACTTCTGGCCAATCAGCTGACAAATGCTTAAACCTCTGTTAATCCCACCAGTTGAGAAGACAACTACCACAACTTAAAGGCAATTAAAAAAAAAAAAAATCTGTATACAGCATTCTGCCTGCATGTATGCCTGCAGGCCAGAAGAGGGTACCAGATCTCACTACAGATGGTTGGTGATTGCTGGGAACTGAACTCAGAACCTCTGAAGAGCATGCAGCCAGTGCCCTTAACCTCTGACCTTAAAGGCAAATTTGAAACAAGCTTTAATTAAATACTGGCTAGGTCCATACCCAGGTTCCCAGGAAATGTGGACAAGTCATATTTTTCAGAAACTTAAAAAGACAATTCTACAAGGCCACCATATTTCCCATCAGGTCCAATGTTGGGCATTGTATTTCCTGTTTACGTATATAAGCAAATGTGAGTGCCAGGTTTCAGCACCAAAATGTAAGCAACTGTGTTATAGCTCTGGAGCTGCAAAGGTGTCCTGAATTTTCAGGGAGCCAGGCTACCAAGAGTCACAATAGGACAGCTCAGCCCTGGAGAGAAAGGTGTCCTGACTTATTGGGAAACAAGGATACTTGAGGCTGAGGTGCAGTGGGGGATGGCAATCCTACTCTTCTCCTCCAGAAAGCAATTACAGTAGAGTTCTGCTTTGTTTCCCTAATGTAATGTCTTAGCAGATTTAAATTCTTCAGTCCTTCAGCTATAGTCTGCTAAAAGGGAAGCCTCTGCAGAAATGTAGCAATCTCCTCCAGGGAAAAAGTTGTTACTTTTCTGCTACAGACTTGCTCAGCCCAAGAGAATGTCCTAGCATGTTTCTTCTGTTCTTCTATTCTGCACTGGCGAAAGATTTATCTGGGAAGGAGGAGTCCAGCAGAGTGGCTGCCTCTGCTACGTGGTGAAGGACAGCCATCTATGGAATACATAGGCTTCTTGTGGGTAGAGGTTTCCCAGGGACAGGATTTTCTGCTCAGGAATTGGTTACTTTAGTGGGTCAGGCAGAGATGGCTCTGATTTCAGGGTAAACTGTTTCACTGGTCCATTTTAGCCTTTTGACTCTAATTTTAGGGTCAGGGCATATTTCTTTCTTTCACTGGCTCTGATTCTAGGGACAAAGTGTGTTTCTTTGGTCTAGTTTCAAAGTCAGGGTGTTTTTCTTTGGTTTTGGGTCCAGGGGTAAAGTGTTTGTTCCTTTCATTGGCTCAGGTTTCAAATCCTGGGTATGTTTCTTTCACTGGCTCTGGATTCAGAGTCAAGGTGCTCAGGAATTGGTTGTTTTCATGTTTCAGTTGGTAGGAGCAGAGTTGGCTCCAGTGTCACTTGCTCAAAGTGGGTTTCTTTGGCTGGCCCTTTTACCCTACCATCACCTCCCACCAAACACATCCAGTGCAGTTGATCCAAACTTGTTTAGGGGAGTGAAAAACAAGTGACTTGTTATTTCCCATAGACAATTGCCTCCAGCATTTCAGGAACTATCTGTTCTTAGACAAGTGGCTTGTAGAACAGAGGTATTTTTGCTTCATGAATCTCTTAGGCACAGTAATTAAAACTTAGTAACTTTGGCTCTCATACCTCCAGCACTAACAGAGATGGGAAGGGGCAGGTTTTCTGAGTACCTAGTGTACATGACCCGAGATTAGGGCATCTTATTTAATTTCTACAATACTACAAGACAGGCCTTATTACCCTCAGTTTACAAGTGATGAGGCTTAGGTCAGCAACAGTAACTTTTAGGCCCTAATCTGAATACTGCATTGTTTGGCTCCATTCACAACATTATATTGTACAGAAAATTTGACATGTAAATTAACATAATTTGTGGCTTGTGTTGTGTGACAGAACAGTGTGAAACACACACACACACAAATCTGTACTTATGGAAGTTTGGCCAAGCACAGAAACAGGAAGAAGTGGGGGTTTAAAGGACAGCAGGTGACAGTTTCTGGGCAAGAGATATATGGGTCTGTCTGAAGGCAGTTCAGAAGGAGCCAATAGGAAGACAGCACATTTTACAAAGAGCTAGCAGAACAATTTGCAGTCAAGAATTAAAGAGTCTAGTGATGGGGGATGTCCTTCTGCTGTTTTGGCCAATGGATAGGCAAGATTCTGCCAGGTGGGAAATCCAAACAGGGATAGATAGTAGGCAGAGTCGGGGAGACACCATGTAGCCGCTGAAGAAGCAAGAGACCCAGGCATCACAGTAAGCCAAGACTTCATGGGGATATACAGATTAATAGAAATGGGTTAATAATAAGAGAGAGCTAGCTAATAAGAAGCCTGAACCATGGGCCAAACAGTTTATAATTAATATAAGCCTCTGTGTTTATTTAGGACTGAATGGCTACAGGACTAGGAGGGGCAGAAATTTCTGTCTACAGTGTAGGGCTTAGATACCAGAAGTATTGGAAAAGAGGGACAGGACTGTAGACAAAGATCCTCTCTGTTAGGCACAAAGGCTCAAGCCCTTACCAATATTAGTTCCCACCTCAGCAGCAGCCTACCTTGGTTGCTGAGGCAGACATGTCATCACCTGTTGCCATGCTCTTGCTTCTCTCATACCACCACTCTTTCACTCTCTACCCCTCACTCCCCAGTAACCCTCATGCACCAACTCTATTGCATACTGCATGTTTGCTTGGTGGCATACCTTGGCAAGGCCCCCAAAAGGTACCCTCGTCTTTTTTTTTTTTTTTTTTTTATTCTTTCAACAAGCACTTGGTAGGTAGAGGCAGGGGGACCATGAGTTCAATGTCAGCCTTGCTGATAGGAGACACATTGTAGAAAAAGAAAGATCCCTTGAGATGCTAAAGAAAGGGAAGGAATGTGTGTCTTTTAACACTTTTTTCTTGGTGTTATAGGACAGGAACTTAACACTGCAGCCCAATTCTGGGCTGGAATTCATTAGGTAGCATGGGGGTAGGGATCAGGGAGCTGGGCCTAAACCTGCTGGGCTCCTCCTGTCCTAGCTTCCAATATGCTGAGCCACCAGACCCAATTTTCACCTTATTTTTTATCAATTCACCAGCAAGGTCCCAGACAAAGGAATATGGATGATTGGGGGAGGGGGTATGCAGGGCAAGGCTTGACTGTTTCATTGTTTACAGTATATTTTAGCCAAGGTGTCCTCTGCCTCTGTGGAGCCATCTCATATTGGCAGAAAGTAGGCTGATGACTGTGACATACCCCAGTCTACCAGGCAGTCTCACCCCATTCTGCTCAATCTCCTTCTTCCCCCCAGGTAGGGTTTCTCTGTTCCAGGCTGTCCTGGAACTCCCTCTATAGATCAGGCTGGCCTCAAACTAGGAGATCTGCCAGCCTCTGCTTTCCAAATGCTGAGAATAAAGGTGCAAGCCATTGCTGCCTGGGGAGTGCTGCTTAGTCCTAGGAGTAGCTATAGAATTTTGCCTGGTCAAGGTAAGTTTCAGTCATAACTGTATTTGCTAAAAGCTGTTTCTAATGAGTATTAGCCTGCATAAGGTCAGCTTTTGGGGCTGAAGAGATGGCACAACACTCCCAGGTTCCTAGCACCCACATAAAAAGCTGAGTGTGGTAGTGAATGCTGTAAGCCCAGTGCTGGGTATGGATAAAGACTCAGGGGATTCCCTAGGGTTTAGTAGCCAGCAAGCCTAGACAAGATGGTGCTTCAAGGTTTAATGAGATCTTGTACAAAATGTCTAACAAAATAAGGTAGAGGAGCCATTGAGGATGATACTGTGATGTCACTTTATCCTCCCCATGTACCTGCACAGGTGAGTAGGTACATTCATGCGCTGATACATGCATACCACAAATACAGCCTTTCTCCTATGTTTAATATGACAGACACAGACTTGGTTAGCTGAAGTAAGCAGGTGTGTGTGTGTGTGTGTGTATAATGTTGATTGCTCCTAATAAACTAATGGGAATAAGTCATAATCTAGATTTTTAAATCTAGCAAACTACTTGTGTCTGGAGAGATCAAAGACTCAAGAGGAGAACCTATTATTGTCCGTTTCCCAAATTTCAAATGCTTTTCTAAAAATTTTTCCTTATACCACAAGTAAGTGTAGCTTTAACCATTCACCAAACTAGCTTCTTTTTGCAACAGACAAGACTATGACAGAGACTGAGTGACTACAGTGTACCCAACCTTCAATGACACAGCTTCAAGGCAGCTCCTATACCTCAGGCTCAGGAACATTGGAGGAAAAGTGGGGTGCAGAGATCCTAAGAGTCTGAGGCCTGAGATACCTGATGTTAGATAGTGTCCGCTAGACATGACAGAAAATGAACCCAAGAACACTCAATATGGGTATCTGAACAACAGCACCAGCTGACAAGCCACTGCTGACAGGAAATTCTGCACAGTTCAACACATAGATGAAGAGCTACAGGTGGACGATGGCTGCTAATAGACAGAGATTACATTTCCAAAAGGGATGAGCTCTTACATAGGTTGTCCAATCCCCAGAGGTCAGCCCTGGAATTACCTATATATAAGAAAAGCTAAATGGACACAATAAGACACGCATGCACACACACGTGCGCGCGTATAGCAATAATTAAAGAATTTGGGGGAAGGAGGCAAGGGAGGAGTTGGAGGGGAGGGAGTGAAATAGATGCAGTATTTAAGTATGAAGCTACCAAACCCCACCCATTAAATAAAATTTTAAAAAGTTTACCACCTGGTTGGACCCCTAGTTTTCTGTGATAAGTTCTCTCTACTCTCCCACAGTATTTTCTTACGTCTTTTTGATTTAAATAAAGTAGAAGGCACATTAAAAGTGTCTGAAGTATACATAGTGGGCCTGCACACTTAACATGTTCTGGATAATGGGGAGTATGGCTCCTCTAGCCTTTAGAACTGTAAGCATCTGTAGTATGAGTTTCCTAATTAGTAAAAATAAAGGAACCAGACCTCATGAATTTCCTGTGATTATGGTAAAAGAACAACTAATTAGAAAGACTAAGAACAGTTGGACAATTTATAGTAATAATTAAATAAAATTCAAATCAAACTGACATTATTTTATAGCATTATCTTTGGACATAAAAATAAGTTTCTCTGGCCTGTTGTGGTGGTACACGCCTTTAATACCAGCACTTACTTAGGAGGCAGAGGCATATACATCTCTTGGGAGTCCTAAGCTATCCAGGGCTACATAGTGAGACCTTGTCTTTAAAAAGGAAAATAAAAGTTAATCAAAATGATATTAGATTAGTAATAATTTTCTTCCTTTCTGTAATGGAAAATAAATTACAAAAACATTTCCCCCTCTTGCTTTGTTAGGTGTTTGCCAACTATGTCCTAATACAGCAACTCTCATTCAAATTTTTGCAATTTTATTTATTTATTTTTTGGTTAAGGAGCCAGAGACTCACTTCGAAACTCTGGCTGTCCTAGTCACCATGTGAAGCAGGCTGGCCTCTAACTCACCTGCCTCTGGCTCTCAAGTGTGGGATTAAAGGTGTGCACTAGCATGCTTGGCCTTTTCCCCTCTTCTGGTGGTGCTAGGGACTGAGTCCAGGGCCTGAATATAGCAGGCAAGCACTGCAACACTGAACAACACCCCACATCCAGCCCCCCTAGTCCCTTCTCAAGCAGCATTCAGACTTCAGGTTTCCCCTGTGACCTGTCCTTTGATGCCATATAAGGCTTTCTAGTTCAAGCTTCGGGTTTAGAACCACATACTGAGAGCTGGTGACTTAGAAAACAGGACAGCCAGGCAGTGAAGGGGACTAGCAAGATGAAGATAGAACCTGGCTCTTTACCATCTGAGAGTCTTGGGGAGGCAGAGACTGCAGTATGCTCAGAAGGGGCAAATGTGGGAACAAGACTTCAGCAGTCACAGGCCAGCCCAGCCCAGGCTCACCATTCCATTTCCAGAGAAAGATGGTTTCATTTCAGCTCTCTACTAGGGATCCAATCAAAAAAAAAAAAAAAAAAAAAAAAAAAAATTGAAGGGCACTTTAATGCTTCTCTTAATGACTATTTATTTTCTTTAGAACCTACATGCTTCAAAGGTGTGTGAAATCTTTCCTAACTATTCTGATATTTAATATGCTTAGGAACAGAATTTTGAAAACTACCCAAGAAACCACTGACTTGCTCTTTGCCACTATGTATGAAGATGTGGGCAGCAGAGCTTTCTAAGGACAGAATGTGCCCATTTCACTTACTTATACAGATGGGATCTGTCTGCCTTATGTCACTAAGCACAATTATTTGATCCATGCTGCTTAATTCTCCATTCATGTGTCTTTTATTACGGACAGTATTCCACTGTATTGATGTATCATACCTTATTCCCCTGTTGGGAGATGTAACAAGTATATTTTTCCCTGCCCTGCCGGTCAGTCCCACCACCACGCCAGCCCCCAATAACACACTGAAACTTTGTATTTGATATAATGCTGTTGGCCAGTTACTAATTTCTTATAAGCTAGCTCTATCTTAATGATTAACCCATTTCTATTATTCTAAGTATTTCCATGTGGTCTCATCTACCGGAGAGCGGACCCGGACCGCTCTCCAGTCTCTACATTTTGACTACTCCCAACTACTTCCTCTTTCCTCCTAGTCTTCTAGTCCCTCCTATCGTGCTTTCCTAGTGCCCAACAGTGCTTTATTCATTAAACCAGTATGAGAAACATATTTACAGAATTACATCTCCCATCAGGTAGATATGGAGCTTTTCCATGATTTTGGATACTGTACATAAGGTTGTTATGAAGAGGTATGCTGCAAGTGTGTGTGTGTGTGTGTGTGTGTGTGTGTGTGTAGACTGAAGCTTTCATCTCTCTTGGAACCTGCTGAGAATGAAGTGGCTGAGTCAAGGATGTGTACTGGTGGTTACTGGCATAAACTGGTAATGTTCATTTCTAATATGGGCAATCAATCTCCTGCCTTCTTTTCCCTGTGGTTAGCCTCGCTAGGGGTTCATCTGTTTTACTGATCTCAAAGAGCATTTTGGTGCTTCATCAATATTTTTTGTGATTGGTTGTAAGATTTTCAGAGCATCAAGGTAAATATGCATCAAACAATTTAACCTTGTATGCAGTTTGGAATGGGAGGCATGTCAGTCAGTAAACTAATTCTACTGACTCTTATATGTTTCTCTCAGGTATTATCTAAATACTCTTTAATCTTGTATTTATATTGGTAAAGATTAAAAATACAGAGTAAAAGAACTGAACTGTAGGCATTTTAGTTTTGTCTTCCATTTGGAGTAATACCTGACAGCTTTACTTATATAAGAATCAAATCTGAGATGGGATTTAGAGAAATATGAATTTATAGAGTTATTTTTGTGCATGTACCATTAGGTTCTTTATAAAACTTAAAAAAAAACATAAAAAATGTACAAGTCAAATCATATGCAATATCAACACCTTGAGAGTATGCTGCAACAAACCGGATTCTGCTATCAGGTGTTAAGTGATTATTAAACTAGAGTGTGCAGTAGACTATGTGAGACCTATGGGTATGGCTAAGATACACTAATGACAAGTAGATGATAATAACTTGTGACTTCACCAAGTAAGATTCAGGAAGGACCAACAGTGTATTTTGTACTGTGCTAGCCCTTCATATAAGTTATAGGCTTTAAAACTCATGACATTAAAAGACAATGGGAAATTGCTTTGTTTTCAAACAATTTGATTTATGTGAAGTTTGCCAGTTTTCAGTTGAATAGGAAGCAGACAACATTCTAGAATCTACCATGCAGCCATCAGTTACAGCTATTTTACCAATATACATAAATAAATATATTTATATTTATTTTAGAGTATCCAATGTCTGGGGGGCAGCTGGTCACAAGGAAGTAATCTATCTTAAACGGGCAGAGTTGGCACATGTTAACTCTGAGGAGACCCATCAGCAGCACATCAGGCCAGAGTGAGCCAGTTCACAATGTAAATAAGCTTTAAAGGCATGGTCAGTACCATTAGGTTCTCTAGGGAACATATGAAGGTTCTAGGACCTGCTCAAGGAGTACTCAATGATGAAATTAAAAGGGTCATTCTTGCACTTCACATTTTCATCCACATTACACATATTTCCTCTTTGGTACTATGTTTTAAAAAATTAAAAATTAGTGTGTATGTTTGAATAGGTGTGAGAGGGCAGGATAGTGCAAAGTTTTCTTTGTCTTGTATTCTTGCTAAGGCCATTTTAGGCTTAATTAGAATTTGATCTTCTTGATGGAGATGCCCATGGAAAATTACCCAACTTTATTCTAGGAATCTAAGGTCAAGATGCCCCAGCTAACTTACCCTAGCTTCTGTTAAACTTCCAGCTGCTTATTTTAGCTTCTGTTAAATGGTTTGCTTTTACACAAAACACACCCCTGTAGCTGCCGAGTGAGATACCAGGATATGTTTTTTTTTTTTTTTTTTTTTTTTTTTTGCTTTATACAAATCCCTTGCTCTAAATAATGCTCAGGGCTACACCTGGGTCCTGAATACCTGAGTGTAGTCCCAGATAGCTGGAATAAGGACTTTCAATTGGCTACAAACTGTTGTCTGAGTGATTATTTCTGGTGGGCTCCCCATAATACAGGTACAAATGTGCCAGTGTTTGTGTGTGGAGATCAGAGGACAATGTGTAGGAGTGGGTGCTATCTTACCATATGAGTTCTTGGGACTAAACCCAGATTCTCATTCTTGGTGTGAAGCAACTTTACCCTTTGAGCCATTTTGCTGGTCATGGTATTGTGTTTTAAAAATAATAGGCTGGGTGGTGGCACACACTTTTAATCCCAGCACTTGGGAGGCAGAGGTAGGTGTATCTCTACGAGCTGAAGGCCAGCCTGGTCTACAGAGCTAGTTTTGGGACAGCTAGGGCTACACAGAGAAACACTGACTTGAAAAACAAAAACAAAACAAAAATAAATAAAAATAAATAAATTTTAGGTAAAAATTTCATTTTTATGTTTTGTATATATTTTCCTTTTGAAAGATTTGGCTCAATTATTTCAAGGAAAGGAAGCATCCTGTCATGATACCACTTCAATTAGGTCAATTACTTTTAGAAGTAAAAAAAAAAAAAAAATGTATCTGCAGATGTTGCTATTATGAAACAGTGATCTAGCATTTACTCTTCATCTGACACCTGGATAAACTGGCATAAACAATGGGTTTTTATATGATGAGGAATTTCTAATTTAAGAATGGTGCTTCATCTGTTTTCTTTGCAACTTTGTTAGTACTAATAGACACATCTGGGCATATGTCCATGAACTTCCTTTTGCATTCAGTGTTATAAATGGTTAAACAAACAGGGAACACATTCTACCCAGGGAACGTTTTGCTTGCGGCTGTGAAATTTTGAACTTATTTTTGTATTGTTATTGGGTCTGTCTCTGTTTTGTGTCCCAAAAAGTCTGAAGACAGTACTAATTAAAATTATTTGGTAAAAGTAAGGGGCATGTTAAACACTAGTATTCACTTGAAAGGCATTCAAAGAAGGCATTTTCTAATGCCTCAAACCAGTGTGTAGAAGATGATGAAACACTACCTTATAATTAAGTAAGCAAAAGTCAGAAGTACCATTTGTTAACTCCTTAGATTCCTAAATTTTGAAATGATAAACCATCTTTCTTTGAGATAAAATAATTTGCTTCAACCAAGTTGACACCTATCATGGTCAAGCCCTTAAGGTCACATGTACCCTTTGCCATGGCTTGTTTACATTCAGCTGAGGATGTAAGAGGTTATTATAGTCAAAGGCAGGTTCAGACAAATTAAAAAAAATTTCAGTTGAAAAATTTTAACATGACACAGGACTGACAGAGTATTCCAGTCTTTAGACTCTGAATGTTATAGTTTATCGGTTATGAAGCCTTTACTTGCAAATGACTGAACTATTTTTCAGCTGGGCAGTGTGGCACATGCCTTTAATCCTAGCACTTGGGAGGCAGAGGCAGGTGGATCTCTGTGAGTTTGAGCCCAGCCTGGTCTACACAGAGAGAGAGTTCCAGGACAGACTCCAAAGCTACAAGAGAAACCCTGTCTTGAAACTACCCCGCTATGACTCCTCCCCCCCAAATTGACTGTTTTTCATTTGGGGCCATTCACAACTTTTAATTTTTACCTATTTAGAAAATAGATGTTTTATATAGTCATTGATTATGAGTGATGTTAGTACTGACACTGTTTAGCTATACAGAATTTGGTAAGATAAACACAGAGATTTAACACATTTAGCAGTGTATTTAACTTTAAGCTAAATTTAGCTACAAAAACAAACAAACAAACAAACAAACAAAAAAACCAAACTTGCTCCTCTGAAATATTTCCCCATTAAAGGAAAAGAAAGAAAAACATTTCCCCCTTAAAGTTACAGTTTCACTATGTAGCCATGGCTGGCCTGGAACATGCTATGTAATCCAGGCTGGCCTGGAATATCCTCCTGCCTTTACTTCTGAGTGCTGGCATTATAGATGGTGTTTCACTATGCCTGGCTACTAAAGCATTTTTAAAGGTAGGGAAAAAACCAAAACCAAAACCAACCAAACAAACAAACCCAAAACATTAACAACAACAAAGCCCCAAAAACAAAAACCCAAGAAGGCATGGGGAGAGAAAGACAACACAGTAATAGGCCAAAACTAATTCAGTAGAATGCTGAAAAGGAGGAGACTATAGGGAGAGTGGGAGTGGCTGGCAGAGGGAAGCTACAGTGGGAAGTCTGCAGAAAGAAAGTGATTTCAGACTCTCATAAATTGCTGAGGATACAGAGGAGCCCCCAAACAGTACATAAGGTGAAATGGGGCTAGACTCTAGCGTCCTTTCCTGCCTTATGTTGTCATGATAATCCTTTTCAGAGTAAGAGATTAGATAGATGGTTAGTTTCTGGAAAAAACAAACTAGACAAATCCCAAACTTGAGAATTCTAGATACAATTTGGTTAGTGAAGAGACTTGACTGAAAATAGAATGGGAAAGTAACAGTTTATCTCCTGGACTTAGAATGTCGTGGGTCATTTTCTGCCCTAATGCTAGTAACAGCCAAGCTCCCCAGCCTGTATGGTCACAGCTTTACAGGTCTCTGCTGGAAGACTGCTGCTATTTCCTTTCTCTGAATGTTAGTGTGCTGAGATGTTACAATTAGCATAACTTTTTCCTATTTAAGTAAACATTATATAAAGTTTTCTTTAAATTCTCCAGTGTAGGCATCGGTTTGGTTAGTTTTAGTCATCATACATAGGAGTCCTCACCATTGAAATTAGGATACAGAGTAGGTCCCAATCCTCACTCCTACCTAGATGATAGCTAAGAGACTCGTTTTTTCTCCCCTGGCCTCAGGTAAGTACAACTATCCCCAAACATCTCCCTTATCTATTTGCCAAAAGGAATACAAACAAAAAGGCTAATATTCAAACAGAGAACACATATGCTATTTCTTGCAAGGAGTTTCAAAGTGTAAGCTCCCTGTTACCAGTGCTCCACATCCTTCTTGGCAGGTGGGCTAAGTCTGTGGCATAGGGCTTCTTCCCAAAAAGAGAAATCAGACACATCCCTGTGGGTGTGCCAGGAAGGGGGATAGAAAAAAAATCAATGCTAGTGGCTACAGAGTGTCTGCTCGGTGGTAAAACAGTCTTAAAACTGTGGTGATAGTTTTGCAACTCTGTGAATGCCCTAAAAGTGGGACTTTACATTTAAAATGGATAAACTATATGACATGCAAGTGAGAATTCAATGGAGCTTTTAAAAAAGCAAATGATTAACATAATACAAACAAACAAAACAAAATATAGTCATATGCCAATTTGGGCTATTCAGAAGACCTACTTTCCTTCCCAGTAGCTATTGCAGAGGCTCACTGCCGTTTTTGACATGGGAACACCTACTTATCTACCCAGGCTGATGCTGCAGATCAAACAAGGCTGCAGTATCAGTGCTGCTTTTTCTAGGCCAATTTTTCCTTCAGGATGAAAGCTTAGTGCCACCCTGTTCTTCATCCCAGTCCTGAACAAGGACTCAGCAAGGGGAGTCTTAACTCCATGCCTAGGAAGATAGAGAGAGCTGGGGCTGCATTTGACTGGGTTACACAGTATGACCTCTTATCAATTGCTGTTTGGTTACTTCATTGAACTAAGCACAGCTCTCAATCCCATCAGCCTGCCTGGCAGGGCCCTATTTATTACTCAAGGGATGAGGATCTAACTCTTGTGCCCATGCATGTGTCAGAGCCCACCTAAACTGGGAAGATCGTATGTGGTATTTCAGGGCATGCCATACTTTTTGCTGTTGAGTCCACACTTTGGGGAACATGCCCAACTTTGCATCTCTTCTTTGGAGATGGTAATTTAACGTGCTGACTCCCTTAGCTGGAGCCAGATAAACATCTCTAATTTCAGAAACTGACATTGTCTTCTCCATTCCCAGCATGTCCTATGACTGAGCCGTGGCAGCACAGCTCAGTGTGTTTTTCAGGTCAAGTCACTCTACACTTGCTTCACTTACCTGGTGCACACAGTCTAAGAATTGTAAGAAGATGGGAGCAAAACCACTGCCCTGAGAGTTAAGGGCCAGGCCGCTGCGCTGACTGAACTTATGACCAAAAGAGAGCCATTCTTTTTCGACCAACATCCGGAAGCCTTCAATTGTCCTATAGAAGGGATCACTGAGTAACTGCACCAGGGATGTCACCTAGGTCAAGAGCAGGATGGACATTTCATTAATTTTACATCTACAAATTCCTGTTGAACTTCCTCTTGATGATAGCTGATTCACAAAGTTACCTGAACAACAAATCTACAAATCTGTGGACTAGCTGCTTCAGGATGGAAAAATCAAATGAATTTTAAAAACTTTCCAGTAAAAACAAAAACCCAAATTTACTCTGGCTACATGCTTTCTTTCAGAGAATTAAGATTTTAATCCTTAATTGACTAGTTTGTTCACTATGATACTAGGCAGTCAGTTCAAACCTATTCTACTCTTTGGCAGGAGCCGGTTAATGTCTTAATGTTGCTGACATTCACACAAATTTTCTTTTTCCTTCTGGAGTAAACACAGTCTTAGTGAGATAGCTAGAGAAAGGATGGTGGAAAGTGGAAAGGCAGGAAGAGTGGTCCATGTCTCATCCTGTTGGTCAAGTGCTCTAGCTGCAAGTTTATACATGTACCTAAGGATGGGGATGTCTGATGTTTGACCCAAAGCTATGCAGGCTACCTGATGGCTTGCCAGGGGCTGGTTAGCAAGGGACTTTCTTTGTTCATAAACACATTAGTAATTATATAAAATAATACGAAAGGTAAACTCTACATTGAAATACAAATATAAAATATTAGAAAATATGTGTAAACATTTACTTGTGTAGTGATGTCCCAGCCTTCTTCTAAACACACCAAAACTGAAGACCCATTCTCTAGCACTTCTGATACAACCACAGCCAGCTGCATTATCCTGTGAAGCTAAGAGAGAAAAGAAGAGGGCTACAGTTAGAGCAAGCACTGTTTTGTTTGTTTTATTTTTTTTTGGTTTGGGAATTTCACTTTTTACATTTACTTACTTATTTTTATGTGTATATGTGTGTAAGTGCAGGCATATGTGTTCTGTGGAGTGTCTGTGGAAGTGAGAGACACTTTCTGGGACTCAGTTCTTGCTAACTTGTAGGATCAGGGGTTAAATTCAAGTCATTAGACCCATGCACACATCCCTCTATCCACTGGCTTCCTCAAAGTAATTTTAGATTTACAGTGTAAAGTACTTTACAATCTTACAAATAGCACAAGGTAAAACAGTAGTTTCTGAATTACATTTTACAGGGGAGTGGAAATATAAGACTAATATGGAATTATGTTTCCTATTTCCTAGTATCGATAAATCTATTTCATGGACACAGAAGAACTGACGATTCCCATAACTACTTTTCAAATAACTGATAGATGCAAATAATTGGAAGTTATGAGGCCAGGGTCAGAGTCCTATTTTTCATGTTTCAGTCAGCCCTAAGCAGAAGCTGTGACCAGTGAGGCTACTGGTTACATCAATTTTTTATCATTTAATTTTATTTTATCTATATGGGTATTTTTTTTTCTGCATTCATATCTGTGTATCATTAGAGTGCTTGGTGTCCATAGAGATTAGAAGAGGGAACCGGTGGTTGTGAACTGCCATGTGGGTGCTGAGATTTGAATTCAGGTCCTCTGAAAGAGCAGCCAGCACTCTTAGCCACTGAACTATCTCTCTAGCCCCATACTGTTGCTTCTTAATTATTTTGTTTACTCTGCATTATGAGCTATGACCACTGACTAAATTAAACTTCTTTGTATGACTAATGCCTTCTATGTTCCCCAAACATTCCTACTTCCTGAATGGTACATACACACATATATACATATTTTAATACAGTGGCCAGTTTGCTTCTGATGGCATTAGAAATTTCCATTATTTATAAAGCTTACAAATGTTGTAGGGACCTATAATGCATCACTAGCTAATCAGAAGCAGAAGACAGACTTCCTATCAATCCTGGAGAATCAAACAAGATGAGATGAAGCACTTGGACAAAAGAATCAGACTGTTCAAATATTTAAAGTTCTTGCCAAATCAAATTAACTATTAGTACACTTTAAAGACCTACTTACTTAAAAAAATGTTTGAGTGTGGTGTGTATGTGCTTGAGTAGTACGTATGCATACCACATATGTGCAGGAGCCCATGAATGCCAGAAGGTATTGGAGCCTCTGGAACAAGAGTTATAGGCAGTTGTGAGCCTCCATGTGGACATGGAACCAAATCTGGGTCCTCTGTAAGAGTAGTGAGTGTGCTTAAGTGTTGAGCCATCTTTCCAACTTCATATTTTTGTAAAAGATTATTTTATTATTTGTAACTACATTTGTATTTGTGTGTGTGTGTGTGTGTGTGTGTGTGTGTGTGATGCATGAAAGTGCCCATGGGGGACAAAGGTATTAGAACTCTTAGAGCTGGACCCATGGGCAGTTGTAAGTCACACAAAGGGAGTGCTAGGAACTTGGGTCCTCTGCAAGAACAGGACATGTTTTTAACTGCTTGGCCATCTCAAACATATCAGGTAGATATGTTTGAAAATAATGTGTCAGATCCTGCTGCTGAAGATACTCTCTCTGCTTATAGAACACTGAGAAGTCAAGATGGACCTGTCTAGTCTTCATACTGCTTGAAGGTACTATGCAGGTTGCAGAATTGTCCTTGATAGCTTTAGTCAGCTGTGGTTCCTATGTATAACCCTACCAACTGGACATGTAAGATATGCCCCTTTGTACAACAGTGGCAAGTTTGTTATGAGGGTTACCAATTGTACCTGACTGGATTTGACGTCTGTGCCACAAAAACTTCATGTCTGGTTATTATAAACCGGGACAAAAGGCCACAGCTAGGGAGGTCATAGGTCCTCTTGGAAAGGCTACTACTACTGTTTTCTAAGTAAACCTGATATATCTGTCAAACTACCTTCTAAATTATGTTCATGCTCACAGATTAGTGCTGTCATTAGACACAGCAGAAGGTTACATTGCAGAATTGCTGCTCTATGCCAAACTGGAATTATTGCCTATAATGTGCAAGTCATAAATATCTTTCTTTCTGTGGTTTGGAAGAAATGTAGGCATATGTGTGCTGGCAAACCATGTTTCCCATAAATTTCTCAATAAAAGTTCAATTAGAAATATCTTTAGGGTGATTTGGCTGAATGATGATGGATAACTAGTTTTAACAGACCTTAGGTAGGTTGGGACTATCTAGTATCTGATGGCTGGTGTGTGGGTGAATTTAAAATCTAGAGACATAAAAATGGTAGAAGTAAATGGGAGGTAATAAAGTCAGAGGGAAAGGCGTGTGGAGTCATGCAGAAATCACCTTTTGTCCTGGATCCTTGCTGACTTGACAATAGCACAGGAGATCTATACAAACACGTGACTTGACTTTTTTTTGTCCATCAAAAATATTTCTGTACAATATGCCACACTTTCAATTCACAGAGAAAAAAAAAAAACTAGGTGATGAAGAGTCTGCCCTCCTCACACTTAGGCCCTACTGTTTCTTGGAACTGAGAGGCCTTTATAGAGAGCATATGACAAAGGAAGAAAATGGGAAGTAGAGGGGAAAAAATACAGGCTTTTCAGACTCTGCTTGTGTATCCACTTGGGGTGCTCTCTGAGTACAGGATAACTTTTCCTTGATGTTACCTGTGGGAACCACTCAGAATCTCCCAGGGCCTTCAGGAACGTCACTTCCGAGTCTGTAGGGATGGTGCTCGGGATACAAGCTCTCATTAGCTTCTTAAAACTGGCTTTCACTTGTCGGATTTCATGGAATTCAACAGGAACAAACTCACAGTTTAAAGCAAATTCTACCTTGAAGCTCTGAATATGAAGATACAGAGAATTAGGCAGATAAAAGAACAAAGTTTTCCCCGGGACAATCCTTAATAATAAACACCAAGTTGATGTCAAGTAGCTGCAAAAGCTGCAGTGATCAAGAGGGCCAGTCTTGTGTGGTTCTCATGTCAGCAGTGCAGCTGGCTTTAGTGGTTGCCCATAATGGCCAGTCTAGTCCTTTTAGGGGTAGATTACTTAGCTCAGGAATGCTGTCATTCTGAGAACTTAAGAGACTGGTAAGCTGAAGTTGATGGAGTATCTAACACCAAATAAAGGGCAATTCTAAGACCATGAACCAACAGTTGATAATGTAAAAGAATGGCTGGGCATGGTTGTGCACACATTAAGTCTCATCACTTGGGAGGCAGAGGTGGGCAGATCTCTTGAGCTCAAGGCCAGCCTGATCTACAGAGTTTGATTTTAGCCTGGGCTTCACAGAGAAACCCTGTCTCAGGGAGAAACAAAGAACTCTCAGGGAGTTCTTCGGGGCTGGGGCTCCACCCCCATTGTCACTCTCAGGGAGTGACAAATGAACAGCATGGTTAATCTAACAGCACAAACTTCATTTCCCAAGATACACATTTTTAACTGAAGGTTGTAATATACTGTTGGGGTTCCAGAACTGAACCAATAAAATTCTGTAGATATAAACATATTTACATAATAAGGTATTATGTAAATGAAATAAATTCATTATAAAAGTATCAAAAGATAAACATGATCTCACTGCAATATGGTTACATTTTAAGTCATTAAGATTTTATCTACAATAAAATGTGAGTCATTTTTTTTTCATGAAACATACATTACTTATGTTTGAGTATCCTTTCATTTATGTCTTTATTTCACATGTAATTTATTCTGTGAGGTATGAGCTTTGCTTTTACACATGTATCCAAAGGGTCTCTTGGTCTCTCTCATGTATTTAAAGATAGGATTTCATGCATTCCAAGCTTGCCTCAAAACTTATTAGCTGAGGATGACCTTGAACTTCTAATCCTCCTGCCTCTAGCTCCCAAGTGTCTCCTGCCTCTAGCTCTCAAGTGTTGGGATTACAGATGTGTGCTATCATTCCTGATTCATGTGGAGCTGTGGATCAAACTCAGGGTTTTGTGCATGCAACGCAAGCACTCTACCAACTAAGCTTCATCCTTAGCTTCATATTTATAATTAAAGAATTGCACAGGCATAGGGATGCAATTTCAGTTTGACAATCTGGTTGTCTAGTTCTAAAGACTTAAAACTTCTCATGCCCAAGAACAAATCATTCTCTTAGCTCCTTCTCACTTTCTTTGATATCTATGAGATAATCTCTCTGTGTTTTCCAAAGTGTAAAATCTGGAGATCAGTTGTATAACAATGTGAATATGCCTAATACTATGAATTTAAAAATAATTAGAAGGTAAATGTTATTTTGACTACAATTAAAAAAAATCAAAAATGGCTCACTGGTTAAGAGCACTGACTGCTCTTCCAGAGGATACAGGTTCAATTCCCAGTACCACATGGAGCCTCCCAACTATCTCTAACTTCAGTTCTAGGGGACCGACACCCTCACACAAAAAAACTCAGTCAAAATACTAATGTGCATAAAATAAAAACATTGTTAAAAATGTTTAAAAACTGCTGCAAAGGAGACACACACACACACTTAGTCCATTTGATGTTTAATTTTGATTATTTTAGTTGTTATTGAAGTCCAATTGAAGTTTCAAAAGAGGGGCCAGCCAGTGTGGTGGTGCATATCTTTAATCCAAGCATTGGAGAGGTAGAGGCAGGTGAATCTCTGTGAATTCTACACAGTAGTTTCAGGACTTCCAGGGATACATAATAGAGACCCTGTCTCAAAAAACAAAACAGTATGTTTTTATAAGAGGACTGCAGGAATGATTCAGTTGGTAAAATGCTTGTTTTACAAGCATGAAGACCTGGGTTCGATTCCTTTATGCTTCCTTTGTTGGGATATGAAGTATGTAGTTACAACTGAAAATCATAAATGATAACTAGAATATAGCACATATAAAACTTACTGATAAATGACAGACAGAAGCAAGAAAAAAGAGGAAGGGAAGGAGGGAAGGAAAGATCCTGAGTGGTCTGTGTTTCTTACTAATTAATTATACATGATCATACAGTTACTCTGAGACCTCATACAGAAAGGGAATAGAAGAGGTGAGAATTCAGGTAGCCAAACCTTGGGAGGAAATTCAGGTCAAATTAAGAGTGTCAAAAAGTAGAAGTCCTGTTCTGGAAAAGTCACTGGTGCCACCATTGCTGTACAGGGAATCTTTGACTACTGTTGTAAAGAGTTCTAGTTTTTTAGATACACAATTAATTAACTGCTGTATCAGAAGACATGTGTGCAAATTTTAAAACTGAGTATTACCTAAAGTTTTCATGGCCTTTACCCTTTAGGCTGTGACTAACTGGTTGCAGCTGTCTAGGTAGTGGTGAAAGAATTAGCCATGCCAGCCTGTTACAGCAGAGATGATTCAGTCATTGGCGTTGCAAGGGGTAAGCATGTGGGTTCCTGCTGAGTTTAACTTGCACACAGCCTCTGCTCTATGGTTCAGCCAAAGGTCTATCTGAATTGCTCAGTGCGAGACTTTGAGATTTCTGAATTAACAGATGCTTCCACTTCCTCTTTATTTGTTGATAGAAATATCACATCTATTTTCCAGGTACTGGAAAATAGTGGCACATGTCTTTAATCCTAGCACTTGGGGGGCTGAGACAGGCAGATCTCTGAGTTGGAGGCCAGTCTGGTCTACAGAGCAAGTTCTAGGACAGCCAGGGCTGCTACACAGAAAGACCCTGTCTTGGAAAACCAAACAATCAAAGCAAACCAAACACCCCCATAAACATTTATTTGTTATTTGTTTTTTTGTGTGTGTGGAGGGTAGCCTGGGCACATGCTGCAACACCTGTTTGGAGGTGAGAGTTGTTAGTCCTCCCCTGTTAGGTGGGTTCCAGGGATTGAATTTAGGTCATCAGACTTTGTGGCAAGAAGTTCCTTTACCCACTGGGTTGGCTCAACATTTATTTTTTAATTCGTGGCCTGGAAAACACTGAATTTAAGAAATTATTGTTGATTTTCTGGAGGCAGATACTATTTTTACAATTAATAAGACCTTACATAGTAAAGTCCTTTAGCACAGTAATTGACTAAAGCTGATTAGCAGCTGATATTTTGAATTATCTGATCATAGAACCCATATCTCTATGTATACAGGTCTTCCCTTGCCTCCAAATTTCAGTGCCACAGCCCAGCATCCTCTGTCTTTCTGCAGCCTCTGTACCAATGGTTCAGAGATAAAGAATGTTTGTTTTACAAAGTACAGATGCCTATGAAAACTGAATGAAGACAGTGGGAAATACAGTCTAAATAAGCCTTAATTCTCCTTTGTTTTTACACTTCCTGATAGCCTTTATGTTTTTAAAAAAAGACTATGAATATTCATCCTTACTGCTAATAAAATGCACATGCATT
Source organism: Cricetiscus sungorus (assembly GCA_030556225.1). Taxonomy (NCBI): domain Eukaryota; kingdom Metazoa; phylum Chordata; class Mammalia; order Rodentia; family Cricetidae; genus Cricetiscus; species Cricetiscus sungorus. The sequence continues at coordinate 70,803,396 of JANBXA010000007.1, forward strand.
CACCCACACATAAATATACAAAGACATATATGTATATGTATTAATAAATATAAACAGCCAATTTAAAAAGCTTTTTTGGTGCACATGCTCTTGTGTATGGGTATATGTGTATATGTGGGGTAAACAAACATGCACATGTAGGTTTTTATGGAGGTCAAAGGTCAAGCTTGAGTGTACTTCCTCAGAAGTTACCTTTTTTCTTTCTCTTTCCATTTTTCATGTGCATATAAGTGCATGTGTACACAAAGAGGCTCAGAGTGGTTTCAGAATTCATGCTCAATTGTTTTCCCACCTTATTCATTGAGGCAGAATCCCTCAATCAAACCAGAGCTCCCATTATGGCTAGTCTTCCTAGCCAGTTAGCTTTGGGAATCCTGCTTCTGCCTTGAAGGCTGGAATTACAGGCAGGCTGGCTTGTCCATCCAGCATTAAGTGGGTTTCTGGGTACTTGCTTTGCTTGTCAAACTCTTTAACTGCTGAGCTATGGCTGTACCCCATCTACCATCTACTTTGTTTTCTTCTCTTGAAACAGGATCTTTCATTGGGACTGGAGCCTTGCTGGCCAGCTGTTGAGCTCCAGGGGTTTCCTGTTTTACCCCCAGTGCTAAGACTATAGGAATGCACAACCATTTAATGTGGGTACTGGGAATGGAACTAGAGTCCTCATGCTTGTGTAGCAGAGCTTTACTGGCTGAATTATCTTTCAAGCCTTGCCTGTGCTTTCTTGAGACAAGGTTTTCATAAAGCAGAGGCTGGCCTTGAACTCTTGATCCCCCTTTGTCTACCTCCTAAGTACTGAGATTACAGGCATGGCAGCATCATCATGCCTGGTTTAGAACTAAGCTTTTTTTTTTTTTTTTTTTTGAGATTATTACATCTAGAATAAGAATCATGCTATAAAGATTTTATGGTAAAGTTAGTGATTGGGTCTATAAGCTGCCTTTGGGTTGCCATGTCTTCTAAGTAAGAGAAAAAAAGCTTACCCTTAGCTGTGACTTTTCACCAAATATATAAAGGGCGGCTTGTCGTTTCAAGAGCTGGTTTTGTAGGTAGGTGCTGTTACTGAAGGAGGCTGTGTGATCCTTGCCTGCCAGCCTGGCACCAACATCAATAAAGGATGTTGGACTGCTGATCAAACGGGTGCTGGAACGAAGACTTGCCCATACGCCTTCATAAAAGCCAAGAAGATTGAATGAGGTAAGTGGGAATGCCACTAAGGAAGATGCATGCTTTGGGGCAGCTTTTGTGCTAATATCAAGTAATCAGTGTAAGCCATGAATCATCATGATCATTTGCCACTTATTTTTTGCAATACAAACATTATTTGCTATAGCAATTTAGAATCACTTTGTCTTAGATTTAGAAGAATTTAAGAAATCATTCATATCATTTCATGTCTACATAAACTTGGCATTTGAAGTGAATATGAGAGCACAAGCAGAGTGTGATGCAGGGAGCAGAGTGCGGCAGGAGATAAGGAAGGGGCCTGCGCTTGGGGTCTCTATGCAGCTCTCAGGTTTCATAGGAGGAGAGCTCTTCTGCTTCTTTACTCCATACAACAAGAAGCTACATCATGAGATAAACTAGAAACTTCCTAAATCATCTAAAGCCAGAGGCTGGGTGTAGAATGCATATTTGTTAGGTACTAAATGACCTAATTTTAAACAACTAAGAATTCCATTATAGAGTATCCATAAAAGTAATAAGTTATAAATTTATTAATAATGCATTTCATTTAATTTAGAATTATTTAAAATATACAGTCATAAGCAGACATCTTTCAGGAGAATGTCCTTACAGACGAAGCAGACAGATGAGCCTTATTGTATAAGCTGATCCAGTTTATATAAATTAGAAAAATATCAAGCATCCACAGAGGCATATACTAATTCCCAAATCTCACCCTACAGCACCTTCAAAGCAGCAGAGCCTCTCACACACACCTGCAGACATGGGGTGAGGGGTAGAAGACCTCTCCAAAGTTGGCTTTTCTTGTGCAAACCTGGAAAGGCTATTTCAGAATCTTTCTCCAGTGATAAATCAAGCCCTGTTTCTAAAGGACTGGATATTATCTCAATAAAGCTGTTACCTTCTTTCTCTATCAGCATTTGTGGAGCTTAATAGATTAGTTTGAAAGAAAAGGGAAGGTGATTTCTGCTTAAAACAAAGGTGTCCTTCTATGTAATCAGTAAGTTTTCATTAGGCATCATGGCAAATGGTTTTTAAATGGGATCACAGGATTTTCATAATACAAATGAGACTAAAGATATAACTTGACAAACATGAAAAGTTACTTGTATCATTTACTTTCATATGAAGGTAATTTAAAAAAATGACACACTGGGACACATAATACAGTACCTTGATTATGAACTGTTTCCTTAGCTGACGATTTGGGATTTGACTGAGTGACACATTTGTCTCTGTACCCATGCACTGGTAGGTAAGGTTAAAGACAGAAGAAATGAAATGTATACAGCAGCAAACATCAGAGCAATCGAGTAAGAGAAGAATGTTTAGTCTTATGGTTAACATAGGAGAAAAATGTAAATACAAGAATTAATTAACAAACAGAAAGCTTCCCAATAACAAAAAAGATGAACTGAGTGTCTACTGGATGAATTCTTAGCACCTGTTTATAAACACTATAAGCACAATGAAATGAACAGCACAGCAGAGGGTGCCACTAAAAAATTATACCAAATGGAACAAGCTTTTGAAGACTGTCAGTCAGAAATAACTCTATATAATAAAAATAGGGAATTTGAGGTATGTGTGTCCATGTTAGGAGTACACTGGCCCTCACACTGAAGGAGATCGCCAAAAATCATGTGTTGTCCCACACATTTGTCCTCTGAGCAAGGTCATCACACCAGGCAAGAGTGAAGCTCTAGCAACCATTTGGGATAACTGAGGGCGTGTTCTGCAGTGAGCACTAAGCAGTGCCACAGCATCTTCCTTTCTCCTGTGCTTTCAGAAATTATATTTTTCATAAATAAGTAAAGTTACAAGCAGCAAAAATTCATGATTCTGTGACAATGCCTAATACCACCAATACAAGTCTGTGATGGTTGAAGTAAATGGCTTCTCTTAAATTCTTATTTGCACCAAATAATAGGTAATTTTTGAGATAATATTTTGTAATTTGAGTAATATTTTTCTCTTTATAGACAGAAAATGTTTTGTGACTATGGCGAACTTTACCTAGTAATAACAAAAATGGTAATTAGTTATATACCATTTCAAATTAATTAAGAGAAGAAATGTTTTCAGTTACTAATAACATTGTTAGCTTTACAATGCAAAATTGCATAAAACATAATCTCATAATATGATACATCCTGTAATAAGAAAAATCCCTGGAAGTGATGTTCATTCCTATCTCACTCCCTTGGAAGCAAGAAATAATAAGCACTCATGGCCTTAGTAGCCAAATGTCACCTGAGTAAGGTCTGCAGAAGCTCTTTTGAGACAGAGCCTTATGTTGTGCCCAAGCTGACTTGAAACTTGCATTAATTCTCTTGCCTCAACCTCTCAAATAGAATAAACCTTCCATATACAGTGGCCTGTGAAACCAAGTGACCCTGGATCTGTCCAGAAGTGGCTAAGAGGACTGTGCTAGTGAAGGAATGATGTGCCTCAGTATTCTCATGGGACATATGGTTACACTGTTTAGACCAAACCTCAGAGATAAGGGAAAGTAAATTGGGTCTAGGGAGAGCATAGCTTACTTTCAATGTGATCTTACATTTAGCTCAGTGCATGAGATACAGATAGTCAATGTTGCACTGAAATGGTTCAATACTAATTAGATTGCTGCTTGCTATAAAAAATTGGCAAACTTAATTTTAAATAGCTAAAATCTCTATTCTTGTAGTTACTTCAAGGATAAACTTTTAAGTCAGAAAACAATGTCATTCACATCTTCATGTTTTCTTAAAGTGGCTTTTGTTTAAAAAAAAAAAAAAGATATATCCTCTTTCTTATAATCCATCAACTTGCTGGGGGTGGCGCACACCTTTAATCCCAGCACTCAGGAGTCAGAGACAGGTGGATCTCTGGGAGTTTGAGGCCAGCCTGGTCTAAAAAGCGAGTTCCAGAACAGGATTCAAAGCTGATAAAAAATCCTGTCTGGAAAAACAAACAACAAAACAAAACAAAAAAATCATCAACTTGCACACTAAATGCAAAGGGATCTGAAAAAAGATGATGGCCAAACTCTGCTTGTTAGAGCAGGAAAAGTGTACAATGGATGTGAGAAGTAAATCCCAAATTAACACTGTATTTCAAAGAAAGGAATATGAAAACAGAAGAGTTAACAAGGAGACTAAGAGGAAAAATAGAAAAACAGAAGGTTCTTCTCACACAGGTAATTAAGGGACTGATAAAGAAGTGGTGCTTAGCCCTTAGGAAGAATGAGGAGACCTGAACTTGCAAGAGGCCTAAGGAAGAACCTGCAGGCTGTGCAACATCTGCATCTAGTCTTGCCCTCTCTGACCAAATGTGCATCTGCCTGTCATAGTCATGTAAACTTCCAAATGTATTGTCCTACAGTTCATCATTGTGACTTTACACAGATACAGAAAGCAGCTCTAGGACCACAGAGGGGGCTAGTGAACCTCAGCATATCTTAGTTAATCACTGGGCCTCTGGAAGCTACCGAAGGCTTTGGCAGAGAAGAGATAGCACACAAGAATGAGACCTGCTTAAGAGTCACACGATAGGCAACTGGTTGAGAGCAAAACACTGTAATAATTGTACAAACTAAGTTCACAAAGAAATTTGTAGCAAGAAGTACTTGGGTAAGGGATCAGAGATAATAATTACATCTTTATGAACAAAATGGGTCATAAACTAGAAAGACAGTTTTTTAAACCTAAAATTTATCTTGCAGGCCACCTGGCCAAATATGAGAATAGATAAAATGTTCTTGAAGTTTATAAAAATAAAATACAAGAGTGAGGTATTGGGAGGACAATTTAAACTATCTAGGTATCTGCTGGAAGTTGCATTCTACTAAAAATTAAATGGATAAATTACTGACTTACTTTTTCTGACAAAACAGACTGAGTATCCTTAAGTTAACCTGAAGTGCTCTAAAATCTGAAACATTTGAATGCTGACATAATGTAGCATGAACTTTCTGATTTTGGATTCTGTACTTTTAGATGAAGGATGCTTAGCATGTTAAAAGTCTGTGTAAATATCCCACAATCTAAAACAAAACAAAAACCAATCAAGCAACCAACCAAACAAATAAAAACTACTCTAAGATGTCAAAAACATCTGGTCCATGGCATTTGAGATTAAATCTGCAATCTGTATAAATGTTCATCAGAAAGTTGGGGTAGGGCTATAATTCAGCTGTTAAGGTGTTTGCTTAGCATGTAGGAGACCTAACATCAACCCCCCAATAGTATACATACACAGTAAGGGTAAGTTGCAATCATTTATAAAAATCTGGCAATATTTCATGACAGGAGAAAATTCCAAACTCTAAGGAAAAATATACTTCAAATCCATTGAAGACAAAATGAAAAGAATGAAGTTTGCAAAGAACCAAAAACAAACAAAACACTCAACAACTACATATGACCTGTTATGGGTACTTTGTATCTGTCCAAATTCAAGTATTAGAATCCTGTCCCTGGTACTTCAGAATTGACTGTATTTGGAAACAGTGTGGTACAGACATAATTAGCTATTATTAGGCCATACTGGAATAGACTAGGCCCCTACTACAATATGACCAGGTCCTTATAAAAATAAAAAAAAAAACTTGGGAGAAAGGTACTGTGGTGGTTTGAAAGAAAATGGCTCCTATAGGGAGTGGTATTATTAGGAGGTGTGGCTTATTGGAGTAGGCATAGCCTCATTGGAGGAAGTGTGTCACTGTGGGGGTGCGGTTTGAGGTCTCATATGCTCAAGCTGCACCCAGTGTGACACAAAGTTGGTTCCTGTTGCCTTAGCTTCTTTGACAGCACCATGTCTGCCTGCACACTGCCATGTCCTGCCATAAAGATAACGGACTAAACTTCTGAAATTGTAAATCTCCCCAATTAAATGTTTTCATTCATAGAAGAGTTGTCATAGTCATGGTGTCTCTTCACAGCAATTGAAAACCTAACCAACACAGACAGAGAATACCACATAAAGATGAAAACAGAGATCTGAGTGATGCATCTACACACAAATGAATGCCACAGATTTCTTTATAACTTCCAGCCCCTAGAAGGCAGTCATCAAACATTCTTCCTTAAAGCCCTCAGGATGCTGACCTTGATTCTGGACTTCTGGCTGCTCTAAAACTTTGGGTCTAAAGTTGTTTAAGCCAACGTTTGTGGTACTTTGCTATAGTAGCACCAGGAAATGAAACACCAGTCTCAGGCTTAACGAATTAACTGGAAACACGGCTCCAGAAAGCTGGAAGCTCTTGGGAAGAAATGTAATCTCAGATGGTTTTGATGAGGCATTTGAAAACTACCAGGACATGTATAGGGAAAAAGCTGAATTTTGAAAAACAGCTTGTATGTTGACTCTGAACCAAATTCTGCAATGGATTATTTACAGTTCTTAGGAGAAAGCACTGAATCTTATGTCATGTAAAAATAACCATAAAATATGTGGTGATGCAGATAGTCTGGATTAAAAAGAATGATATCAGTTTAGGAAAAGGACTAAGTGGATTTTAGTATGAACACAGACTGTATGTATGTCACCATACTAGAATAAAGAACAACTCAAAAACTTGATTAGTTGATTTTTAAAACATCTACTATTTTGAAGAATGTTCTCCTCTGTTAAGCTAGTTTCAGTGCTCAGTTATGAAATTGGTCTTACTAACCTCCTCGAGCAAAGCTATTGGATGGGTTTACATCCAAATGTCCTGGCACTACCTGCTTAAGCACAGTGGACATTCTTGAATTCCTCCTTTCAGTCCCTAAAGTCAGCCAAAAAAAAGAACAAAATCATGGTGTTCAGGTTAATATTACTCAAATGACAAGAAGTTATCTTCATGTGTAGCAAGTCTAATTGCTGCCAAACATTGTACTTTTAAAAACCCCAAAAGCTTTATTAGAGATAACACAGCAATGTTATTATTTCACCAGAGATAACACATATTTGAAAGATTATAGAGTTAGGTTTGGCAAGTGCAATCAGAGAATCCAATGATAAATGAAGCAAGGCATGCATGGTGTTACTTTGCAAGAAAAGCCACTTTCTGCTTATGTTGAGGTAATTCAGATAGCTGATAAAGCCAAAGAGACCAACTTCTCAAGTCACATGCTCCTGTCTAACATATCAGGGTTACCTCTACATGAACCCTTTGGGGTTCCATCACATGATAACTGAAACAGAATATTAGTACAAGTCTTAATGGCTTCATCCAAATCTACAGAAAACAAACTACTATAAAATCATAAAAGGCTAAAGAAATGTTGGGAATTTCAAATTTATATGATAATTTTTAATCAGTATACATTTAATACTCAGATCTTCAATTTATACATTCAACTTCATAATAATATTTTAAGGTTTATGTAAAGTAGACTCTGGTACATTAGAGGTTACTTCATGTTTGATACCTTCTGTTTTATTACTATTTTTAAAAGAAAATAATTGAATATCTAGACATAGTTACTAATTATTAGACAAAACAGTGGTACATTGACTTCTAAATAAAAGAAGCTAAAGTTATATCCTTGCAGGGTAAACATTTTCAGGAGTCATGTTGAAGTAACTAGAAGCATGTATCTAAAGAGATTAACTTCAGAAACAGACCTGCCTTTTCAGAGTAGTTGTCAAGGACTATCAACAGCTCTTACCTGGGGACAGAGCAAGTGCTGGTCTGACAGTCAGGGTATTGTTGCCTCTGAGTTTCTGATGGATAGTAACTGCAGTCAATAATGCTTGCAAGTACTTTTCTTGCTCTATGCTACTGGAAGATTCTAAAGAGGAGGTAGAAACTATAATACAAAAGAAAAATATATAAGTTTGTTAATAAAATAAGCTTAACTATACTTGCTTATATTTTCTTTATAATTTCATGTTACCATATCCAAATATAAAACCAGTTAGATGTAAAGCCTGATCAATTATGTAGCTTGTCTTTTGATGCTGGTTTCAACAAATCTACTTCTCAACTTCTCATGATTCTCCCATAAAAGGCCCAAGTCTGGAAAGCCAGTACAGGACTCGCCTTCTAAACATAGATGTATTGATAGAATCAAAATGAAGATCCACAAACAACATCCTTGATGGTTTCCTCACATCTTGCCCATGCTAGAAGACAGAGTGGGTTTCTTTGGCATTCCAGAATAGGCAGAATAGGTGAGAATATCTTAACAGGTGATATGGGTATTGTGGTTCTGTTGCTGGAAGAGTAGAGGAAGATAGGAGGAATATAGGAACCATTTTTGTCACCTGCCCTGCTCCTTCTAAAAGAGGGACAGAAATCAGACACGAATACAAATAACTATAAAGCAAATAGTTGTCAGGAATATGAATCTAGTTTGTGTGAAGCAAAACTAAATCACTGAAATGGGTTCAGGACCTTTATTTATGTATATATTTATAATTTTTGATAAAAGCTCATGTAGTACAGAATGGCCTCAAAGTCATTAAATCGCTGAGGCTGACCTTGAAAAACTGCTCCTCCTGCCTCTACCTCTCCTAAATGCTGGGATTATAGGTGGGTACTACATACTTGGCAGGCACAAGCATCCAGAAGAGGTATACTAAAAGGACAATCATACATTTTCTTATACTGTAAACAGAAATTAGCATTATTTTTATCTGCTCTAAGGTATGGTATCATCAAATAAATTTTCAACTATGACACTATTCTTTCTGATCACATCAATTAGAAGGCACATCCAAAATTTGAAGAACATCAAAACAGATTAAGCAAATACATTTATTCAGAAATATAGAATACATACTAGAATTAAAAAAATTTCCTATCAGAGAAATCAGAACACAGGAATAACTTCCCCATAGTATGTTCAGGAATATGCTTGCCAGTGTCCCTGAACTCTCAGACTCTCTGCAGTTATATCTGCTTATGCTCTAATATACACACAATGGCTTGGGAGAACTCTCTAAAAAAAAAAAGTGGCAAAATCAGCTTCCTTTTTAAAACACTGTTGAAACTCCAAGCCAGGCACAATACAGTACGTGTGTGATGCCCTCAAACAAGCAAATTATGAGGAGGGTATATGGGCCAACTTTCAGGAGGGAAGTAGATAAAAGTAGAGATTTCAAAAACCACATGGCTTTTCTACCTTCTTGACCAAAGATTTTGGGTTCTAAAGAAGAATATTGTTCCCCAAATCATATCTAATAGTGTAGTGGGCCAAAGTTTAACTAAAAACTATGAAAAAAAGTCAGCAAACTATACTCAAGACATTACTATGTTGGTCATGATGCTCCCAAAATATCCCCAGGACAAGAGACAACATCACTTCCTACTTCCCTAGCTTCCTAAAAACTCTTGATCTGAGACTGCCAAAAGCTGCATTTGGTTGAGTTCACTGTTACCATTTGTATATATTCACATGCCACACAGGACAAAATCCCTATTGACCTCTGCAGCTCTTAAATTTATCTGGATACTTTTCATAAAAAAGAGCAAAGACTGGTACAATCTAGTTTCTAACAATGGGTATTCTGGTTTGTCAGAATGAAAACAGCCTAGAACCAAAGACTATTATCTGTCAAAAAACCAAGAAATAAGTAAGATGTTAAATACAACATGGAATCTCACATGCCCACAGATGTCTTCACTTAGGTCCAATTCTGCATATTGTGCTTTTGGCACAGGGAACAGGGTGTGGTGAGAGGCAGCTGGAGCCAGGTTTTACTCCTTTTACCTTTGGAAAGATGCGGTCTCTCCAGTCTCACTGTAGCATTAAGGATGCCCTCAACCTTCGGTGATCAAAGGGATCAAGTGACCCTGCCTCGGTCTCCCAGGGAGCTGAGTCCACAGGCCTAGACACTGTGCCTGGTGGGGGGTTAGGAATACTCTTCAATGAGAACTGTGTTGTACAGCAATGCTTACCGGCTTGAGGGGAGTTCTGTGATTTGAAAAGACCAACAACTCCCTTCCCATGGAATCCCCCAGATCGGAGGAGCAGAGTACCACTTCTTGAGTTCTTCCAACATACGACGGGTAGGCGATTTTGTCGATAGCAACGGGCTACTCTTGATAAACTACTGTCTTGTACAGCTTGAGGTATGACTAAAAGGCCAGGGTAGCTTCAGAAATGCAGAGGGGAGAAAGAGAGTGATTGGGAGAAGGGTAAGAAACACTGGAATTGAGTGAATATAAAAGTATAAAAAGCATATCACTGTGAGTTTTGAACATGCAAAAACATATTGGTGGAGATGTATCATAAAATATGGAAGTTCATTTAAACTCAATTTTTTTTTTTTGAAACAGTCTTATCACGTAGCTCTGTTTGGCCCGGAACTTGCTACATAGACCAAGTTGGCCTTGAACTCACAGAGATCCATCTGCCTCTGCTTTCCTCAGTACTAGGATTAAAGGTCTGTGTTATGAGAAAAAGTCAAACTGTCAACAACTTAATGGCATCACAGAACAAAGCCACCTGCAGACTGCCTAAGAAGTGAAAGGGTTAAAAATCAAAATCAAATTGAGTTTTGGAATGGTAACAAAAAGTTCAAATGTCAGAACAAGTTGAACTGTTTCATTAACACTACATAATGATGTTTATTTATTTATTTATAGTCAAGAACTTAACTATGTAACCCTGGCTGGCCTGGAATTTGATGGAGACAGCTGGCTTTGAATTCACAGAGACCTATCTGCCTCTGGCTCCTAAGGTCTGGGATTTAAGGTGTGTGCCACCAAGTCTGTGTTATGATAATTTTTTTTTAAATTAAAAAACTTAAAATTCTTAGAGAATTTCATACAACATATCTCCATGTTCATGTATTCATTTTTATTTTTTAAAGACTGGCTCTCAAAGTTCAGGACAGGGTGCCAGGGAAGTAAAGTATACAAGTAAATCATTTGTAAGTGAAAGAAGACAGCAATGTGCTTTATTTGAATAATCACATTTATTTTAACTCCTTGACACTATCTAGCATCCTTTCAGTGATTTTTTTATTTTCCTGGTAAAATATGCTTGACATAAAATTTACCATGTTATTATTCACTTCATGTATACAGATCTCTGGAGTTAAGTACATTAATAAGGTTGTATATTTATCACCCCAACTCTTTTCTCCCTATTATTGTTCATTGCCTTCCCACCACATAATTCTGCTTTCAGGTCACACACAAACTTCCTAAGAGAAAATGTAGCATTCTGTCTTCTTCTATTACCTCCTCTTGTTCTCTGCTTACCTCCCTCCTTAACACTCCTCTCCCCTCACTAGTACTTTCACTTGCATGTTATTTATATATATATACATATATATATAATAGTAAATGCAGATTCTGCTTATTAGGGAAAATGTGATATTGTATTTACAAGTCTAGTTTATTTTGCTTAACATGATGCTCACCAGTTCCATCCACTTTCCTAAAAATGATAGATTTCATTTTTTATAGTTGAATAAAATTCCATGGTGTATATCTACTACATTCTCTTTATTCATCTGTGATGGGCATCTAGGTTGGTTCCATATTTTGGCTATTGTGAACAGTGTTGCAATAAACACGGACAAACAAATGTGTCTGTTATGGGCTGACTTAGATTCACTCAAGTTTATACCCATCAGTTGTACAGCTAAATCATATGGAAATCCTATTTAGTGCTTTGAGGAACCTCTAATTTGATTTCTACAGTGATCACAACTTTTTATATTCTCATCAGCAGGATAAAAGGGTTTCCTTTCTAAAATCCTCACCATCATTTGTTGCTACTCATTGTCTTGTCAATATCCATTCTGACGGGATGGGAATGGAATCTTAATGCACTAATTTGCATTCTTCTAAGAACTAAGGATGATTAACATTTTTCATATATTTGTGGGGCACTTATATTTTTTTTGGGATCAGTCTTCTCAAACATTTGTTCATTTATTGAACGGATGATTTTGTGTGTTTAATTTTTTCCCACCAAAATAACTACTTTCTTATGGAATGTTTATTAAAATTTCCTGTTACCATTTTAACTTCCCTTCTTAGCTCTCTCTTTTTTCTTGAGACATGTTCTCACTGTAGCCCATGCTGTCCTTGAATTATGATCGTCCTATTTCAGTCTCTAGTCTCAAAAAACTTTTCCTATCTCAAGGTCTTGAAAAATATTCTCCATTTATTTTTGTTTTGTTTTTTTGAGACAGAGTTTTGAGACAGCCCTGGCTGTCCTGAAACTCACTCTGTAGCTCAGGCTGTTCTTGAACTCAGAGATCTGCCTGATTCTACCTCCTGAGTGCTGAGATTAAAGTTGTGGGGCACCACTGTCTGACTATTCTCCAATTTTATAGAAGCTTTATTTAAAAAAAAACCATTTTATATAAATCAATGGGAATTCTATATTTCTTATTTCCATTAGTCTGTGGTACTCCAAGATTACCTTAATTGCTGTATTTTGTTTTTTGGACAGTCCTTCTTCTTTTTTTATTACTTTCTTTTTAATCCCAGTTTCCTCTCCCTCTCCCTCCCTCCCTCCCTCCCTCCCTCCCTCCCTCCCTCCCTCCCTCCCTCCCTCCCTCCCTCCCTCCCTCCCTCTTACCTTCTTTCCCCTGTGACATGAACCCTGGCCACCCTCCCCTCCCCTCCCCCCACCCCCATTCTACTTGTAGGGCTATGCTATCCAGGTTGGGTCATAAAAATCTGTCAAGTCATTTGAAGTAGGGACTAGGACTTCTCTCCTGTCTCTAGGTTAAGGGGGTATCCCTCCATGGGGGATGTGTCCGCAAGGTCTTTTTGTGCACCAGGAATAGATCCTGTTTCTACTGTCTGAGGTCCCCCAGACTGCTCAGTCCTTCTAGCTGAGACCCATATTCAGGGGGTCTGAGTCAGTTCCATGCTGGATTCCCAGCCATCAGTCTGAGGGGGGCATTAACTCCTCCTTGTTCAGGTCAGCTGTCTTTGTGTGTTTCTGCAACCTGGTCTAGTCTCCTCTCTTTGCATCTGGTTTCTAGTTTGACTTGACAGTACTTCTTTTTTAAAAGTTTGTATTATCGGGGCTAGCGAGATAGTGGCTGCCCTTCCAGAGAACCTGGGTTCAATTCCTTGCACCCACACGGCAGCTCACAGCTGTCTGTAACTCCAGTTCCAGGGATCTGACACCCTCACACAGACACACATGCAGGCAAAACACTGATGCACATAAAGTAAATATTTTAAAAAGTTCATGTTTTAAAATCACATGTCTATGTCAGTGTGAGTATATGTATATGAGTACAGATGTCTATGGAAACCACAAGAGGGCATCAGATCCCCTGGTACTGGAGTTGCAGGTGGTTGTGAACTGCTACAGCGTGGGCTATGGGAACCAAACTTGGGTCCTTTGCAAGAGCAGTATGTGGTCTTAATCACAGAGTCATCTCTCCACCTCTGATTACTTTGGCTAAATAAAGTCTTGATAGCCTGCAGTATTGTTCTGTAAGTACCTGGACTACTCTTGGTCTTCTGCATTGCTATGTAAGTCTTACAATCACCTTTTCAGCCTTTGTTACTGCGGTTTTCATTGATGCATTTGCAAGTCAACTCATGAAGGAAATGCATGTATAAAAATACAGAACATTCTAATCCAAGAACTTGAAATATCTGTTTATGTGAAGCTTTAATAATCTTAATATTTTTGAATCTAGACTCCCTTAATATAGGTGACAATGGTGTGATTGGGACAATATATGAGGCCACTGGCAGTGGGTCCAAGACCTAACACTAATGCACAAACTGAGTTGGTGAAGAGATGTCTTGGTCCTGCCTCAACTAGATGATAGGACAGACTTAGTAGACTTCCTAGGGGAGGCCTTACCCTCTTCCTGGAGCCGATGGAAGGGGAGTGGAGTGAAGAATTTGGGAGAAAAGGAGGGAGGGGGAACTGGGTTTGGAATGTAAAAAATTAATAAAAAAAAAAGAACAAAAAAATAAGATTGTTTTTAATTTAAATAAAAAGTAATTTTTAAAAAAGGAAGTATTCCAACTATCTTCTATTAAGACAATAACAGACCTGATAAAGTGGACATGGAAAGACCATTAGGCCTCAATCCTCAATAAAGAACTACAGGCAACTATGGAATGCTGAGAGCAGAAAAATACTCTTTTCCAGGGAAGGGCTCTAAAGTGGTTATCCGATACCAAGTGGTTAGCCCGAAATCATAAATATGTGCAAAAATATACATATATGTACACACACATTTGCATACATATTGGCTAGTTAGTTTTATGGCTACTTGACACAAGTGTCATTTAAGGAGGGAGTCTCAATTGAGAAAATGTATCCATAAGATCCGGCTGGGCTGTAAGCAAGTATATAGGGCTATTTCTTAGTGGTGATTGATGTGGGAGGGCTCAGCTGGTTAGGAGTAGAGCCACTCCTGGACTGGTGGTCCTGGGTCTGTAAGAAAGCAAGCTGAGCAAGCAACAGAAAGCAAGCTAGTAGGTAGCATTCCTCCTTGGCCTCTGATTCAGTTCCTGCCTCCAGGTTCCTGCCCTGCATGAGATTCTGTCCTCTCACTCTTTTTGATGCTGAACTGTGATTTGGCACTGTGTGTGAAATATACCCTTTTGTCCTCAACTTGCTGTTGGTCATGGTGTTTTATCACAGCAATAGTAACCCTAACCAGCACAACAAATAACACTTATATGGACTGAGAAAGTTGTATTTAATATACGTATATATACATATACATATATATATGCCACCAATTTGAAAGAGAGCAAAGGGGTAGTGATGCATGGGAGTTTGGAAGGAGGAAAATGGAGAAGGGGAAAAAAAGCTAACCAGGACAGTGGTTATAAACTTAGAAGGAAAAAGAAAATATTTTATTGTTTCTGACAGATTGGAATAATAAAGACTGTTCTTTCACTAGTAGACATAATTCTGATAGCAAGCTTTCTCTAACAGGATATTGCACTGACAATTCCACTTGTACTTATTTAGGAAGTGGAGTTAGTGCGAAGAATGGAGAAGTCCAGAAAAATGACTGTATATTCAGAGTCTTAAGTTTTTATGCAAATATTTTCCTTGGCCATAGTTTCAAACTATATTTCCAACTTGTTAAGTTTTACAAAGCCATATGTAAGCTTGAATTACCATTTAAAACAATATACCTACAGTTCTTCAACAAGTAGAGCTGAGACTACCAGTAGCATTAAGGCAACTGTCTAAAATATACACAAGGCTTACAATTTACAAAGTGCTTTTAGAGCTACTTAATGAAATTAGAAATATGTAAGTTCAAGTAAAATCACCTACTGTGTAATCAAAGTATTAAATTTGTGTAGGGTAGAGTATAGTTTTAGAGAATATACTTGTATATATAGTAAAGCATAAAATAGAATTTAACATTTTTGGAAAGGAGCAATAAGTGGCAAGAACAAAGAAAAGAAGATGTGTTCATTAATATTCTTTAAGCAGTATCTTAGGAAAGCACTTTAAGTAGACAATATAGGAGCGCCCCTATCTATATCTGGGCCAGGAAGTAACAGCCTGTGGCTAAAGCCTGCCACACCTATTCACTCCTTAGTCTATGGTTACTTTGGTGGCAGAGCTAAGCCCCTACAATAATAGGCCATATGGTTTGCAAACTGTCCATCTTCACTCTCTGCCTCTGGAGAATGTCTGTGGAGCTCAGGCCTCCAGCAGACATTCTTCTTTTGCAGATGTTATTCTTACTTTAGGTCATCTTCACACACAGGCTGGAAAACAGCCAGACTACAAAAGGAAAGATAATAAGGAAACTGCAGAGGGAACAAGCACTGTCACCTTCTGCTACAGCAGAGGTGCTTTTCAGTAACCTACTTGTTTTGAGAACACCAATGGGATGCCATCTCATATTGCATATCTCTTAAGTCTACACATCTCTGGGATCTTGTTTCTGGAATATTTTGAAGATTCAAATGGGAAATAAAGATCCCTTTCTAGAGCCGAGTGACACTTACCTCCTGCACAGTGAATACAGCCTATTGGAGGCAGTGATTCGGAAATACTCCGGTTTTGCACGGGAGGAGGTACCACTTATGGTTCCCAAACCTAAGCGCTGATAATCTCTGAAACATGCTTTTTCCACCAACTGTTCCATTGTGGATTTCTCTGAGGCCTTCAGGGTTGTACTTGTTGGGAGTTCACTATCATCTGAAACTTACAGGCAGAAATAGGTATTGTCAAAATGATTATCTCAAAGTTAAGGACTTAAAACAACAACAGCAACAACAAAAACTACCACTACTTCATCTTTACTGGAGACAGTGTTTTCACTATGTAGTTTGGGGTGACCTGGAACTTGATATGTAAATAAGGCTGATCTGGAATTCACAAAGATCTGCTTGCCTCTTTCTCCCCAATGCTAAGATTCAAGGCATGCAATGCCATGTCTATCTCAAAACCTCCTTTTGAAGAAGGTTTCTATGTTAGGGTTACCAGAATTTTATGTATAATAAATTTAATCATAATTTCTCCAAGGGATTATAGCTCAATATAGATGAGATGAAAACAGTAATGTAAGACAGTAAATATATTAAGAGTAACAACTAAAAGAATCAGGGTAGTAATACCATTTAAATAACTTCTAAAAACTAAGTGAGGCATGGTTGGTGCATCCTAAAACTCCCAGCATTTGTGAAGCAAAGGCAGGAATATTAGAAGTTTAAGGCCAGCCTTGGCTACATAAAACCCTGTTTCAGAAAACAAGCAAACAGAAAATTCACCTGGTGTGGTGCCACAGGCCTTTAATCCCAGTACTAAGAAGGCAGGGGCAGGTGGACCTGTAAATTTGAGGCCAGACTAGTCTACATAGTATGTTTCAGGCCAGCCAGGAATACTCCATTTCTAAGAGAAACAAAACAGGAGCGAAACAACTAAAAAATAACATCATTTTAAATTTATTAGGCACATTTTTTTTTTGTTTCAGTCAAGCCTGTCCAATGATACTGAAGAATAGTAATTTGTATACAGAACTCTAAAACAGAGGATAATCTGTTAGTAAAATGTATCTTTAATAAGATCACGACATGAATTCATCATCTAAGGTTTTATATTATTTCCAAAAGAATACATTTATATTGAAATTTCTAGGTTAATTAAAAGCATAGTAGAGGGAAAACTATGAAAAGTTCACTTGGTTCCTGGAAATCCTTTCATTAGAGAATGTAATATATACAAAAAACTGTCATTCTTTGTAATCACAGGTTCACATTCCTCTATGATTTAAATGTGAAAGAATTTACTCAATAACCAATTACTTTAGAGAGTATTTTTTTTTAAAGGGACATTTCTAATTGGTACTGCATGTCACCACAACAAAAAATTTATTTTAAAAACTGTTCTAATTTTCTATTTGTTTTTAATGTAAGGAAAGTTAAACTTTTAAAGACCTCAGAAATGTAATCAATGGACAAGAAAAAGATATGGCTCTTCCTTGCAATTGCATGGTGGCATATGTCTTTAAATCATTCAAGGAAGGCAGATCTCTGGGAGGTTGAGGCCAGCCTGGTCTACATAGTGAGTTCCAGGACAACCAAGAATACATATAGAGAACCTGTCTCAACAAAACAAAACATATAGCTCTCTCCAAAACCAGACAAAAACCAAAAACCCAAACAAAGTAAAAGAGCTAGTCATGGTGCCATGTGGCACATGCCTATAATCCTAGTACTTAGGAAGTGGAGGTAGGAAGAAGACCCTATGTATGAAGCTAGCCTGGACATAGTGAATCTATATGTCTAAAACAAGACAAAACAAAATTATGAGAACCAACAACAATTATCCCTAAAGGATTAGACTTTGTTTTTTAGCTTGAGAATTTCACAATAACACACTTAGGTTCCAGTTTCATGTTGTCCTTTTAGCTTTAGAGGAGGAAAGAACATTATGTAACCTGGTCTTTTGGTGGATAATTATGTAATGATTTTTATTGTTTGAGTTTTAGAGGAAGGGTCTCATTATGGTTCCCAAGCTAGTCTTGAATTTATGAGCTAAAGTGATCTTCCCACTTTGGCTGCTGAGTAGCTGTGACTATACACATGTTCTATCATGTCCAGTTATAGACTGCTGCTTTTTGTTTTTGTTCCATGAAATAATTCAAATTAGAAGAGTCAATAGTTATGGGTAGCAATGTTTTATATATATATATATATATAACTGTGAGTATGCCAGAGTTACAGTAAGTGTTCATTTTAGCAATGGAATGACAAATCTATTGTGGAATATTATTTTAAGGTGTGTTACAATTGTTTATGCTGTAGAACATTTGTTTTAATAATGCAAAAATGTGTTGCATTCTTTTATGTTGCATTTGTTAACTCGGTGAAGCTGTGATTCTTTGCCTATATAAAACACCTGATGTCTAATAAAGAACTGAATAGCCAATAGCTAGGCAGAAGAAAGGATAGTAGGGGCTGGCATACAGGCAGAGAGAATAGGAGGAGAAATCTGGTAAGAGAAGATGAAACTAGAAAAGGAGGGAGGAAGGAGCAAGATAGATCAAGGAGAGAAGGATGTTAGTGGCCAGGTACCCAGCCAGCCACAAAGTAAGAGTGAAAGTAAGATATACACAAGTTAGAAAAGGAAAAAGCTCAGAGTCAAAAGGTAGTTGGGATAATTTAAAAAAAGCTGGCAAGAAATGAGCCAAATCACAGGAGGCCACTTCCTAAATATAAACCAGTAGCACAGACAATGAGAGCAACAACTAATAAACGGGACCTCCTGAAACTGAGAAGCTTCTGTAAAACAAAGAACATGGTCAACAGGACAAAACATCAGCCTAAAGAACAGGAAAAGATCTTTACCAACCCCACATCTGACAGAGGGCTGATCTCGAAAATATACAAAGAACTCAAGAAGCTAGTCACCAAAACACCAAATAATCCAATTAAAAAAAAAATGGAGTACAGATCTAAAAAGAGAACTCTCAACAGAGGAATCTCAAATGGCTGAAAGACACTTAAGGAAATGCTTAGCATCCTTAGTCATCAGGGAAATGCAAATCAAAGGACTCTGAGATATCATCTTATACCTATCAGAATGGCCAAGATCAAAAACACCAATGACAGTTTATGTTGAAGAGGATGTGAAGAAAGGGGAGCACTCCTCCATTGTTGGTGGGAGTGCAAACTTGTACAGCCACTTTGGAAATCAATATGGTGGTTTCTCAGAAAATTGGGAATCAATATACCTCAAGACCCAGCAATACTACTTTTGGGCATATACCCAAAGGATGCACACTCACACAAGGACATTTGTTCAACTATGTTCATAGCAGCATTATTTGTAATAGTCAGAACCTGGAAACAACTTAGAGGCCTCTCAACTGAAGAAAGGATAAGGAAAATGTGGTTTATTTACACAATGGAGTACTGCTCAGCAGTAAAAAAACAAAAACAAAAAAAAAACAAAACAAAAAAAACCACAAAAAACAAAACAAAACAATGACATCTTGAAATTTGCAGGCAATTGGACAGAACTAGAAAAAGCCATCCTGAGTGAGGTAACCCAGACCCAGAAGGACAAATATAATGTGTACTCACTCATAAGTGGATATTAGACATAAAGCAAAGGACAACCAGCCTGTAGGCCACAACCCCAGAAAACCTAGGTAACAAAGAGGACCCTCAGAGAGACATAAATGGATCTGCCTAGGAAGGGGAAAAAGACAAGATCTCCTGAGTAAACTGGGAACAGGGGTGGGGGGTGGGGGGAAGCATGGAGGAGGATGGAAGGGAAGAGGGGAGGAGGGAACGGGGGGGAGGGAAAAATGTATGTATAGTGCAATTAAAAAAAAAAGTAGAGAGGAACAGGCCAAACTAAGGCTGGGAGTGTATAAGAAAGACTAAGACTCTTATATTTTTGGGATGTGGGTCTCAGTTAGAAGGCCTGGGCAGTGTAAGGGACCTCTGACAGTGGAACCAGGATGTATCCTGGGTGCATGAAAGGACTTTGGGAGCACATTCCCCATGGAGGGACATTCCCTTAACCTAGAGGCAGGAGGAAGGGCCTAGTCTCTACTTCAAATGACTTGACAGATTTTGATGATCCCTCCTGGAAGGCATCACTCTCTCTGTGGAATGGGAGTGGGGGAGAGATGGGATGAGAGGGGGGTCAGGGGGCATGGGAGGGAGAAGGAATTGGGATCAATATGTAAAATAAGAAAAAATTATATATATATACATACATACATACATACATACATACATACATACATACATACATACATATGAGACTAAGACTCTTTGTATGATTTATTTGGGGGCTGTGTGGTGGGTCCCCCCAAAAAGTAAAAAGGTAAAAATAATTACATTTTGGCATACCAATGTGGGGCTCTCAAATTTCCATGTAGGGCCTGAGAAAGATGGAATGAAAAATGAAAAAAATAGAATATTGCTCCTTTAGAGGTACTGCTATTCAACCAGTAGTGCTAAATAGAAAAGGTAAGCTAAGTTAAAAAAAAAAAATGCCTGGTAAGCTAAGTTAAAATAACTGCTTGTGGCAACTCAGGTACCAGGGTTGAACGCAGTTCCTGGTCAGGAACCTACAAATGGGCCTAGAGCTTTAGGCTTGCCTCTCACAAACCTGGAAGTGTGTAGAGCCAGCTGAGAGCCATGCAGAGGATCCAGGTGTAGCTTAGCAGTTTAGTTTGCTCATGCTGTCAAAAAAGACTAGAGAGACAAAGTAAAAGAGGTCCAGATGGAGAAAACCTGTAAACAGGTTCCAGTATGTTTTACAATGTGCGTAGGCTGAAGAAAAAGAAAAGAAAATGGGTATAGACAGTCACAGAAAGAAATAAATAGATTAAAAATTGTAAGCAAGATAGAACAAGGAGAGGAGAATATCAGGGGTCAGCCACCCGCTACACAGCAAATCATGGAGTAAGAGTGAAATTAGGATTATAGAAATAAAGAAAAATAAAAGCCCAAAGGCAAAAGATAGCTGGGATAATTTAAGATAAGAAAAGCTGGCTAGAAACAAGCCAAGCTAAGGCTGGGCATTCATATATAATATGCCTCTGTGTATTTTAATTTGGAGCTGGGTGGCAGGCCCCCCCAAAAGAGTAAAAAGCCAAAGAATAAAAAGAGTGAAACAAACAACAGAGGTTTTTTATTGCTCACAGGGATAAGTCTTTTTACCCTGGTGAAGCATACACACAAAAATCTTGTAGGTTCTTTATCCTAGCAAGCCAGATGAACATTTTTTAGTCAACATTCTCACTAAAAATGAGGTAATTTTTAAAAAGGTTGTTACATGTGCTAGTTGTATAATTACTATTGAAGGAATCTAAGCTCTTGAGTTGGCAAAGGGATAATATTATTTCCCATCCATTACATACTGTTTTATGTATTATATCCATAGCACATTCAATACTTGGTTAAAATTTGGGGAAAAAAATCATTCAACAAGACAGCTTGCTTTCTTCTATTTTTCCCAGCTAAGAAATATCTTGGCTAACTACATGTATTTTAAAAATTATCTCTCAGGTATTGCTTTTTAATTACCTAATGATTTCTCATCATAGAAATCTGTCTGCCTCTACCTCTCTAGTGTGGGATTACAGGGGTGCACCACCACCTAGATTCTTAATCCCTTGTTCTTATTTTATGAGAAAGAATTCCTTCTTTCTTTCTCTAATAAGACCCAGATAAAGATGGCTGGTGTGTGACTTAGTAAAGGAGCAATATAAGTTAACAAATATCAGGCTGGGGATATAGTTCACTAGCCAGACTGGTTGCATAGGATGCACGCGGCACTACAAAAACAGGCATGACGGCACATACACCTGCAATCCCAGCACCCAGGAGGTAAAGGCAAGGGGATGAGGAATTCATTCTTGGTTACATGATGAGTTAAAGGCTACTCTGAACTACATGAGAACCTGTCTTTATTTATATATATTCAACCAAAATCTTTCCTAAACAATAGAATATTAGTAAAAAATTATCTTCCCACTTCTGAGAAATTGTTAGGTGCTCACAAAGTTTTCACAGCTATTGTGCATTAGAATTTATGTACAACTACCACTTAGTCTCTTGTTACTCATTTAAACACAGACAAGTATGGCAGTACACACCTAATCTCAGCACTCAGGAAGCAGAGGAAAGTGGATCTCTGATGGGGAATGTCCTTTTGTATGCTGTGAATATATGTTTTTCTTATTGGTCAATGAGTAAAGCTGTTTCAGCCAACCGACAGGTAGGATTTAGCCAGGTGGGCAATCCAAACAGGGATAGAGAAAGGTAATAGATGGAGTCAGGGAAATGCCATGTTCTACCTGGTAGGATGTCCAAACATTCTCTTGTAAGTCAAGACCATGTGGAGATACATAGATTAATAGGAATGGGTTAATTATTAAGAGAGAGCTAGCCAATAAGAAGCTTGCACAATCAGCCAAATGGTTTATAATTAATATAAGCCCCTGTGTGTTTATTTGGGACCAAACAGCTGTGGGATTTGGTGGGACAGAAACTCCCATCATCAGATCTCTGTGAGTTCAAGGCCAGCCTGGTGTAGGTAGCAAGTTCCAGGACAGCCAGGGCTATATCGTGAGACCCTGTCTCAAAAAAACAAGGAAGAAAATTGAATTATGGAAAATTAATTCTTACATACCAGAAATGTCATCTTCTTCATTCCACCCAGGACGATTTACTCTCTCTTCCACAATTGTTCCTGTTCTCTTCTTCAATAAATACTGCCTCCCAATTGTCATTTTTCCTGCCCTTTTGGCACCTTTCACAATGGTTTTTGAGAAAGTTCTCATAAAAAAAGAGAAAATAATTTTAATACAAAAGTTCTACTAATACTTTTGATATCTATATTACTTCAGTTTCTTCTTCAGACCTATATCCTTATGGATAGTATGTACTATGGTCATACTTTTATTAAGCTTCTTAGTATCACTTTCCATATTGTAGAGAGCTACTTTCCTATATGTAAATGTCACTACCATCAGGACACGTGCTTCAGGCAAAAAGTACAAGAACTGAAAGTGTGACACAAACTATTGATCACTCAAATATTTCTCCTCCCGCCCACTATGGTCTCCTATGTAGCTCTGGTTGTCTTGTAACTTGCTAGGTAAACTAGGTTTGTCTTGAACTCACAGAGATCCACTTGCCTCTGCCTCCTGAGAGCTGGGATTAAAAAGTGTTATCACCATGCCCAGCTGATCACTCAAATCTTAAACTCCTTGGTTTAGCTTTTGAGCATTCCCAAGCCTTTTCTGTTACCCATAATACCACCTCCACCATGGTTCCCATAAATCACATTAGCAAGTCTTCAATTATCCACTGAAATTCTCGATCTTCCTTTACTTTAGGAGGATAAAATAACAACTTAGATATTGAGAATTCTTTTGAAAATCAGTTTTAATTAATGAGATAAGAAATATTAGGAGCTGACAAAAAAGGGGGTGGGGGAGGGAAGTCCAAAACTTTAGGCTTCAAAGCTACACAGAGAAACCCTATCTTGAAAAACAAAACACAGACAGACAGACAGACATGCACACACGGGAGGGGGGGGAGAAGAGGGTAGCAGCAAAATGGTTTAGTTCGGATAAAGGTGTTTGTTCCTGATGACCTGAGTTCAATCCCTGGTATCCACGTGGTGAAAGGAGGGTACTGAGTCCCACAAGGTATCCTTTGACCTCTACACACAGGTGGCATACAGATGTACACACATGCACACACATTAGGTATGAGAAAAATTATGGAATATAGGTTACTTTCTCTCAGTTGGCTATGAATGGGATGAAGGCAAGAGACCCTCTTACCGAAATGAGGTGTTCTTTTCTTTCTGCTTGGGTAAAATGATTTGTGGGGTAGTTTGTCCAGCAGCAAAAGCGAAGGTACTAAAAATGGACTGAGGATAACGGAACTTCATTAGCTGTTTCTTAAAGATGTCTACCACTTCTGGACTGACTTCTTCATCAAATGCTACTTTAATCAACTAGAGATAAGAGAGACAGACACCAGAAGCATTAAGGATTTCTTGACAACTTTTACATCACTGAAAATAAAAATGAACAGAAAAATAACAATATTAATAGAAAAATATTAGTAATAGAATTATAACTTTAGAAGCTATAGGGTTTTGGAAGTTGTAGGGATTTTTGGATAATGTGAAATACAATTTTTAGATTTTAAAAGAAAAAAGTATGATTAGCTAGATGGCTCAGTAGGTAAAGGTGTTTGCAACCTGAATTTGACCCCTAGAACCCATGTACACACACATTATGGCATGCATGTGCATATACAAAAGTGAGGCTCAGGAAAGTTTATTTTCAATGTAGATTGTCAGGTGACAAGAAAAAGTATGTTCTTGATGTTGATTTTCTTTAAAATTATCTTTTCTATCATGAGATTGAGAATTAACATAGGTGAAATAGGAAATGTGCCCTTTCTGTTTCTCAACTGTTAGGTCTAGATAATGAATGTAGCCTAATAGGGTTCCTTCTTATCTATAGATACAAACAAATCTAGGAATAGAAAAGTCAGTTTTACAAAAATGGCAAATAGTGTAGGCACCCAACATTTAAGTGTAGACTGCCTGGGCAGGGGACAGTAAGCAGATCCCTGTCAGCTGATGTGAGGAAGTCTCAGGTTCTAAAGCAAAGAGCACAGGAGCTAGAGAGGCAAGCACTGGGATTCCTGGCAGTTTCAGAAGTCAGCAACAAGCAAAGAATAGGAAAATCAAACCATTACAGACATGCAGATTAAAAAAAGAAACGATGAAGAAAAGGTCCCTTTTCCCATGCACAGTATATATCATTGTTTCTACACTTTGATAAGTCAAAGGCTTCTGGAAAAGTCACTGTTTCATTGAGGGTCACTTAGTCATTCCTGACAACAGTGTCTTAGCTCCAGCTAAACTCAGTTTTACTTTCCCACAAAAAAGCCATAGAGTATTTTTTTCTGAAGATAATTATTTTTACCTAAAGTTTTATCAGCAGGAGTTGAGGAATAAGTTGTCAGAAAACAAGAGCCACTATGTATCTGACTAACAATTTTTTGACCAAGGGAATCCTGAAGTGTAGTGACACATCTAAAGCCAAAGACAACTCTCTCAGACACTCACCTTCTTACCCCTATGACCACAGAAAACAGATACATCACTAGATCTGTTAATTAGAAGCGCTTGAGTATTGTGTATGTGGACATAAGAAGTTGAAAATACTTTAGAAACACCATGTGAGTTGGGTTTTGAAGTTTTTAATTAGGAACACTCAAGTGACAGAGTGTGCACGTATTCTGAAATACTACGGTGTACCTGGAAAGATGCCGATGTAATCTGCAGCCCTTCCTGCATGCTCTGCTGTAGCTGGTTCTGCATGGTTATCTTCTTCTCTTTGGTGATGGAGGCAATGGGAAAGCTCCGCACAACTGTCTGTTCACCAACTGTAAGGAGACGGGACACATATTCAGCAACAGCACTTTATAGCTAAGATCTAGAGTCTTTTCTGAATAACTCTATCAGCAGTGGGCAATGCCAGGGATGCAGTGAGAGAAAACGCCAAGGTTCTAGAATCCCACTCAGTAGTTTTTTTTTGTTTTCTTTTTAAAAGACAAATTTCTCATGCTGGGTGTGGCAGCACAGGCTTTTAATGCCAACACTCAGGAGGCAGAGGCAGGCAGATCCCCAAGTCTGGAGCCAGCTTAGTCTATAGAGCGAGCTCCAGGACAACCAGGGTTCCCAGAAAAAGCCTATCTCAAACAACCAAACAAACCACAGCAATAGCCTCTCTGCCACCCCCCCCCAAAAGAAAGAAAGAAAGAAAGAAAAAAAAAAAAAAAAGACAAGGTCTTTCTGTGTAGTCCTGGCTGTCCTGCAACTTACTACATAGACCAGGCTGGCCATGAACTCACAGAGATCTTTCTGCCTCTGGCTCCAAGTGCAGGGATTAAACATGTGTATCACCACACTCAAATCACTAATTAGTTTTATTGTACTGCAATTCACTCCAAAAGCATACCATTTTTTTTACAGAATACAGAACTGGGGCATCTGCTAAAGTTTCTATCTCCTTTACCTATTGTGTACATATAAAATCACCTGGCTCAAGGCAGTCATATAGGAATGGGCTTTATGCTGGAAGGAAAGCCAAGATAATTAATGTAATGATAGAACAAAAAAAGAACATATTTTTTGGGGTGGGGGAAAAAGTTTGTTATTACACATTGGCCACAAACTCATGACCCTCTTAAGTTCTGGGATTACAGGCTTAAGTTATCATTCCTGGAAATTTGTTTCCACATATAGCAAAAAGTATTTGTTAAGTTTCAAACCCAGGACAAATGGCTTAAGTGCCTATTTAACATATCAAAATGGGCTGCGTGGTTCTCCCAGCACCCCCAAGTCCCTAATTATTATAGAGCCCTCTTGACTTGTATACCTTGCTCCCTACCCTGAACTCTCTAGTCCAGGGGCCTGGGCTGCTCTTTCCTACATAATCTACACATTTTGGTAACCCACCCCTTTTATACTTTTGGCCTCCTGGCTGCTGTACCTGGTTTCCCCTTTTTTCCCTTTCCCCATATGGTCCGCGGCTCAATCTGGTTATGTCCACCTTGGACTCTATCAGATGTCCCTACCTCTGACTATGCTCTCCCATATAACTTTCTCCTCCACCACACCTAGGAACAGATATGTCCTTTCCTTTCTATTTCTTCTTCTTCTTTTTTTCATTCAGTATAGTTCCATGGTTTTTCCAGAAAGCCGTTGGAAGATGAGACAAGATGTGTGTTCAAGAGTTTTATAAATCTAAACATTTAATAAAATAAGAATGTGAAAATCCAAACTACCAGTGGGGATGAATATACATCTCGAAAAAGAAGTATCATGGCCTTCCTTGGGCAGTTCCCAGGTCTCCACTAGAGGAATGTTACATGAACACTACTGTCATATGTGAGTAACAACTCTTCAGTTCAAGGGAACTGTTAACTTAAGGATTTGAATGCTTCAGAAAAGGAGACAATCTCCATATGCTGGATGGATAGAGAATAATTTCTGCAAGATGTGGGAGGGAAGGCAAACTCTAATGAGAGGATAGGGTCTGAATTTTCAGAGGGAAGAGGGAAGGCATTTTAGGCAATGTGATAGATAACATGATAGGAACAGCAATGAAGGCCTCATAGCCAGTGAGCCAGAGCAGAGAAGACACGGATTAGATCGGATTTAGAGGCTTATATATTTGTTCACCATCCTCATTCTCTGGATTTGTCAATCTTCACCCTGAAAGATCTGGATATCCACTTACTAAATTCATATCCAGAGGCTAAGTAAAGCTAGTATATACATTCAGTTTAAGTTCTAATATGTATTAAACAACCTACGACTATATAATGTGTGGAATCCCCCCCACCTGTGTGTATGTGTTAGTAAA
This sequence comes from Cricetiscus sungorus, assembly GCA_030556225.1. NCBI lineage: Eukaryota > Metazoa > Chordata > Mammalia > Rodentia > Cricetidae > Cricetiscus > Cricetiscus sungorus. The sequence goes on from JANBXA010000007.1 coordinate 70,830,906, forward strand.
TTAGAAATTTAAAAAGAAATAGAAAAAAAGGTTTTCTCTGCCAAAAACATTTTTAAAAACCTACAGTTAACATTAAAATTGCAAAGAAAAGAGTAACAAAATGAGATTTCAACACTAAGCCTACCTTTTTTTCTTTTCTGTGTTTGAAATGATACATAAATCATTGTTCATGGACTGAATAAAATCTCAAGTGTCATAAAGGGATCCCTGATCTGATGGCATGTGCTAGGTCATACCTAGCTGGTCATGTGGTGTTCCTCTGAAGAGAATTCTGTAAGTTGTAAGGAACAAGGCCCCTTCTGCAGGCAGGAGCTGAGGACCTCCGAGGAGACCTCCAGTGGCTTCTTCTCGACCATCAGGATCCAGTAGGACTCGGAGACCTTCACATACAATTTCTTCTCCTGGCAGTAGAGCTGGTCGAAGAATCTTGGGCTAAAAATAGGTAACTGTTTAAAGGCAACTCTTGTGGGTTTCCATCATTTAGTCTCAGGTTACCTTCTCATGTATAATCTGGAAGCCCCGAGCCAACCCCAAGCTTGATTTGGGAGGAAGCAGACATGATGTTTCTACATCCAAGTATAAAAACGTTCTTTGCAGCATTGCTTTTTAACAGTAAAAACATAGGGAAATAACTTGAAAGTTTGCAATGTCTACTCAAACAATCATTGTACAACCTTTTATAAACTAAAATGTAAAAGAAAAAGCATTAAGAATATGAATAACTTATAAAGGTGATGCTATGATAGCCATGGCGGAGACAAGGGTGAGAAGGGAAGATAATACATTGCACATTTCTTTTACACTTAAACTATACTGTAAACTGAAGAAACAAATACTTAAGTGGATTTGTCTTTTGTTTATCTGTCTGTTTTTTTTTTTTAAATATAGACCATCAGATGCTTAAGAATTCCTCATTTTATTGCATCAATTTTCTAAATACTGAGGTTACAGTTGACTGCTGCCACTCCTGGTTCCATAGTTAGCTTTTGTTGTTTGTCTTGGCTGGCCTGGCATTCACTATGTAGACCAGGCTGGTACATACAGAGATTCACCTGCCCCTGTTTCCTAAGTGCTGGGACTAAAGGCATGCACCACCATGGCTGGCCATAGATTTTTTTTTTTTTTAAAGAGTTGAACTTTTGGCCAAGTAATGAACTTTACACATGAGACATTTAGCTTAGTGTCCAGTATAAAAGGAACAACATGATAAGAATCCTCTTGGGAGATGTGGGCAAGGAAAACAATCATTCCCCTTGAACATCTGTGTTTTAATCAGAAATAAAAACTACCTAAGTAAGTAAGGCAATAGTGGCACATGCCTTTAATCCAAGCACTGGGGAGGCTAAGGCAGGTGGATCTTTGTGAGTTTCAGATTAGCTTGGTCTACATAGTGAGTTCCAGGACAGTCTCAGAGCTACATAATGGGATCCTGTCTCAAAACAAACCAAAACCACCAAACCAAAAAAAAAAAAAAAAAAAAAAAAACCCTCCCAAATCCAAAAACATGACTGAAACCAGCATTATTATTATTATTATTATTATTATTATTATTATTATTATTATTATTATTTTGGTTCTAGGAATCTTAGAACTAAATGCAGAAATCAAAGTGTATTGACTATTGTATCTTAAGCATCACTCCTTTGGGAATATTTTTAATAGTTCTGTCATAGAGCTAAGGGCCCAAATTCTAGTCAGCAATAAGGTGAGGTCAGTAGCAAAATAATTATCTGAGTAGCTTCTTCAAATACAGATTTCTAGGTCCCAGGGTTTTCTAACCCAGGAGACCAGGAACTCCAAATCCTTAATCAATTTCCCGGACATTTCTTATGGACAGCCAGATTCAAGAACCCAGCACTCTTACGTTTAAAATCTTTTCTTTGGTGGTAGTGGTGGTAGCAGGAGGCAGGTAGATAAACCCTGGGCTTAGGCATTAGAATTATACATAACTTATGACCTCCATATAAAAGTAAAGTTAACAAGAGGTTATTATTGTTTTGCTGAATCACAAAAAAAGGCAGCATTTGGATTTCAGCAGTTTACAAAATTCTGTATGGGATACTCCCCAGAACTTTTCATGCATCATTAAAACTGTAAATAGCCAAGAAGGCACTGTCTAGAGCACAGAAGCCCATTGCTGCTGTGTGTTGAAAGGGCTGTTGTACCTTGAAAGCACACAGTATAGAGTAATTACCTTCTGGATAGGTGGAAGTCTTCTACTCTCTCGATGTACTGCCTCTAGAGTCTCAATGTGCATAGCTACAATTCCTAGGATGAAAATGAACCAGGGAGAACAAAAGCAAATTCCAGATATTTTAGAATGAAAAACTAATTAAAGTTTGATAGGTCCTCCAAATGTTAAAATATAATAATCACGTAATCCATAAAATTCTATTCCTAGGTATATACCGCTAAAGAATTGAAAACAAGAACTCAAACAGATACCTGTAGGCAAATATTCATAGGATCATCATTCACAAATCTCCAAAAGTGGAAAAACCCATCTCCATCGACAAATGAATGGCTGAACAAATAAGATATATCTATAGAATGGAATAGTATTCAACCATAAAAAATGAGTGAAATAACACATGGATGAACCCTTTAAACATTATGCTAACTAAAAAAGTTACACACAACTTTGAAACATCATATGATTCTACATATGTAAAATTGCTAGAACAGAAAAGTTCATGGAAACAGAAAGCAGGTTAGGCATTTCCAGACAGGGACTGAAGAAACAAAATTTATTACCTAATAATAATTACTGATTATCTGTTTTTGAGTGATTGAAAAGTTTAGGAAATAATGGTGATTTATAGAACACTGTGATTATAATTAATACAACCTTTATACTATGTATTTGCCACAGTGTAATAAAATTTTAGAACGTGTCATGGTGGTACATGCCTATAATCCCAGAAGTTGGGAAGCACAGGTTAGGGATTAGGAAATCAAGTCCAGACTCAAGGCCAGCCTGGATACACTTCAAATGTGAGGTTAGCCTGTGTTCCACAAGACCTTGTCTTAGAAAACAAAACAACAATAAAAGAAATAAAGAGCAAATCAGAGAAAAGCAAGCAGCAGCACAGGCATTGTGCTAGGGCTTAACTACCTGAAACACTGATTGATTACCTGGTATCATGCAGTGGAGACTCCTGATGTGGTCCTGAGTCACTCCACTCTCTGTACAAACCTTGTCAATAAATCGGGCAATGAACCTTACAACGGAGTTGGCAACATCATTATTTTCTGAATCTTCAAACCCACTCTCTGTATCATAGCTCTCAGCTACACTTCCTGCAATGCTAAGAGAGCCAAGGAAAGAAATCATGGCCAGGCTTCAAATTAAAAATAAAATAAAGACAACATCATAGTCCCTCCACAGAGGAACTGAAGATAGATAAAAGAGGTGTATTCTCAGTAGGAGGGACACATGCAACTGTGGTTTCTTCCCGTAAGTGGCAGGTGTGAAATGTTATCTTCTAAGTGCCTATGTTGAATCATCATCTATTGGACTAAGATCTATTTTTGTAAGCAATACCTTCTATTACTCTCCAAAAAGGAACTTAAATATCACAGAAAATAAAGCAAAGGAATAACTTGTTATTTATTATCTACTATCAGAACCTTCTAAAAAAAAACTTGTCCTTCCAAGTTAATCATTACAGAGGCAAGAGGAATGTGTCTGATGCTAGTGGAACATGTTCCTTTTGAGAAACCTACATGTTCTTTCACATGGAAGAAGGTGACTGTTATGACCCTTTCTCTTGCCAGAGTTTCTCTTCCAGCTCCCCTGCACCCCTATTCCTGCATGTAAATCACAACCCTTAGAGCCATTGTGAAGCCACATTCCTCTGTAGGTGGTAAACTCATGCAAGACAAGGCAACACATTTGAAATGAAATGAAGCAGAGGACTGACAATAAAAAGAAAAACATTAGTCTGGCAAAAGTTTATGGGAACTGCAACTAGAAGGGTGTTGCAGCAGGGTGCTGAGCTAAAACTGTTGTGGTGAATTCATCTATTTATTCACTTAATCATCTGTTCAGTTAAATTTTATTACGTAGCACCTACTATCTGCAAAGATGTAGAGAACTGAACAATGAATACAACAAAGAAAGGACACAGACAATATGCAAACGTGAAAACATGTCAGACTGTAATGTAGTGGAATACTGAGGAAGGCTGATAGGATTATTACAAGCTTCAGGCCAGCCTAGAGAGAGCTGGTATCAAAAAATCCCAAATTCAATACCACATCCCTATAAACCAAAAATAAAAGAGAAAATAAAAAGGGAAAAAAATCAAGCTATGGAAAACAATCGATCAGAGTAAAAAATAATAATAAACAATCTGGAAACCTAAAGGAGAGCAAAGCCTATGTGATGGGTAGCACTTGATCAAAAATCTACAGCAAGGGAGAGATATAGGGACTACTGTAGACAGGGTATTGTAGACTGAGGGAATAATAAGAAGGCAGCACCATCCTTGGAGTGTCTGGGGACTAGTATTAGTAGAAAGGCCAGGCTAGTTGACAAAAGAACGGCAGGAAGATTAGAGTCATAGCCCACTAGTGTACAGTTCCTATTAGGCCTTGCAGGTCATAGCAAAGACTTTGGGGTTTATTCTTGGGACATGGGAAGTCACTAGAGAATAGAGAGGAAGGCAAGGTGGAGGACATTATGTTATGGCTTGAATATGAAATGGACCTACAGGCTCATGTATTGGGGGTTTGCTTGCCAGCTGATGGCTTTTGAGAAGTGGTTAGATCTGAATGACCCTGAACTATTTATAATATGATGGTTCTACTGGGAAGAGTAGGAGGTGGGGAGAAGTAAATCATTGGGAGTGGGAATGTACCACTGAGGCAGTTCTTGCTTTGGTCCCTTCCTGCAATCCCTTCTCTCTGCTTCTTATATGAAATCAGGTGGAGAAGTTTCTTTGCCACAAACTCTTGCAACCATAATGCTCTGTCCAAGGTCATGGGCCAGACAATAATGGACTTAACTGTCCAAAAACCTCAAAAATAAGCACTTTTTCTCTTATTTCTCCCAGTATTTTGGTCCAAGCAGTGAAAAATAATTCATATACCATAATTAGACAAATTCTATAGATAAACTGAGAAACAAGAGGGCCGAGAAACAATCATTTTGACAAGAAGTTGCTTATATGTCATTTTTTAGAGCACTACAGATTAGACAGAATAAAGTGTGTGTGTGTGTGTGTTTGTGTGTATATGAGAGAGAGAGTGAGAGAGAGAAAGGGAGGGAGGGAAGGAGGGAGGGGGAAGGAGGGAGGAAAGGAGGGAGGGCAGGCAGGAGGGAGGGAGGGAAGGAGAGAGAGATTAAGTAGGATGAAGGAAAATTTTGTTTTTAACAGGACTGAGCAAGCTACAGATGGGAAAAAAAATGGTCACTTCTGAAATATATACAGTAATATTTGCTGTTTCTGCTGAGATATGATTAGCTCTGAGAAGAGGAGGAACTGTGGGCTCCATCTTTCCATCTTAGTACCTGTTTGTAACAATGCTGTTGCTCCCACTTTCCCAGTCTCCTGGGGCTGATGCTCGAAGGAGCTTGTTTTTACTTGTGTCTAGTGGAACTAACAGGTTAACCATCAGGTTTGCGAAGTGAATGGCCTGACTGAAGACAGTGCTTTCCTCATGTTGGACCAGCTCCTGCTGAGTTGACTTGCTCAGAGTGGGCCAAAGGCGAAGCTGCTCAGCTGCCAAGTCCATTGCTGTCTTCTCCTGACACTGGCCATTGGGAAGCTTAACACAGAAGAAAAAGCAAAACAAGCCAAGTCATTGCAAGTGTGCCCCACAGACATGGAAGGTCTTCTCTTGGGTTATTCTGTATCTTTCAGTATAACTTTAATCAATATATACTATTTTTAAGGAAAATATTTAAAGATCAGAAAAAATGAATTTCTTTTTATTTTTGAGAAAGGATCTCATCTTGAATTTGCTGTATAGCTAAAATGACTGAACTCTTCTTGATCCTCCTGCCCTCACCTCCCAAGTGCTGGGATTACTGGTGTACGTCATCATGTTGGAAAGCATTTATTAAGTACATGTTTCAGCAGAGTGAAACTCAGTAACAACCAAAGTACACTGCAGTCTTACCCTTGGCCTGCATGCCTTTGTTGGCATCACATGGCAAACTCAAAGAAGCAGCAGCAAAACACAGATGCATGTTTCTCACTCTAACATCTCACTTGTTTACACTTCACTCTGTGGCTTTACCTCTTTGAAGCTACTATTTACAAAAATTAACATAGATTTCCCATGAATGCACTTCAGCAATATCTGCTAAAACTATTATTTTCTTTTCTGCTCTTTGAAAGGAAGAAATGACCAAGGTCACAGAAAATGTAGCTAGATCTCCTTGTAATGTGATAGAGGGGTTTTAATGATGGGTTTCCTAGAAGGCTGAAGAGATAGCTGGTAAAAGCAATTCACATCTGCTTAGTATTTTATCTAGCCATGGAGAGCTAAAACATGGACTGTATCTAATCTAGGGATCAGAGATAGGACTCTTTTTTCAGAAGGAAGGACACAGCAGCTGTGGCAATTTGCTGTATGAATGCTTTCTAGATATATCAATGTCAGTAAATCACAGCTGCTTAAAAGTTACCAAGGCAGCCTAACAGTCTGATTATTCTTGGGTGTGGCCCCAGGAAAACAGTCTCTGCATCTGCTACAAGTTATACCTTAAGTGGTGCATTTAGTGTTTCAACAACAATAACAAAAAATATGAATATTAATTAAATTAAGCAAATAATTCACATTTGAACAATAACATGTCAATGGGTTTTAAATTAAAGTTTCTATTCTTCTACTTAATAATAAACTGATAATATGTTTAAGGTGATAAAGCACATTCTCAGATGCCTAGGATAATCCATCCTATCTAGAGATAAGTTAAGTAGAAGATGATGGATAGACTCTGCAGTGATATATTCCCCAAAATCTGCAGTTTAAAATGGTTGATTTAAAATCACTCTTAAGTGAATCAATATTGAGTCTTTTAGGCTGCTTTAAGTTCAGTTCATGAGGACTATGATTTCTAAAACTTAGTGTGTGCCAACAAGAACTCTTAATAAACCTTATACATATCAGACAGGAAAATCAGGAAAATCTCCTTTCTTCGTTTTTTTTTGTTTTTGTTTTTGTTTTTTTTTTTTTTTTTTTTGAGACAGGGTTTCTCTGTGTAGACCCAACTGTCCTGGAACTCACTCTATAGACTAGGGTGGCATCAAACTCACAGAAATCCACTTGCCTCTGCCTCTCTGAGTACTGGGGATAAAGGTGTGTGCCACCATCACCCAGCCAGACATGAAAATCTTACAGTAGTGAGATCTACACATTTTGTAAGTATGGGGGTAATGCGATTAGTCAGTACAAGAACAGACAGCTAGTAAATTACATTTAAAAATAGGAGTATTTTAATTTTCCTGATATTTAAATACATGTATATTGTAAATATTGCTAATACACACACACACACACACACACACACACACACACACACACACACACACACACACACACACCCCCATACACACATATACAGGATAAAGGAAGATCTAGGCTATTGCTGACATATTTTTGAACAGGACTACAGAATTTACATTTTTCTTTATAGTCAGTGGATTTCCTTTTCTTTTTTTTCTTTTCTTTTCTTTTTTTCTTTTTCTTTTCCTTTCTTCTTCTAATGCTGGTACCTGAACTCAAGGCCTTGAGCATGCTAGGTGAAAACATTCTATCACTGAGCTAAACTTGGCATTTCTTCAAGGAAATAAGCAATTAGAGATTTATACTTGTGTCCATTTTAGGTTTGTTCCTTCTATTCATTTTTCTCCAACTGTTTTCAAGGGATTCTCATCAAAATAGAACAATACAATGCTAGTGCTAAAAAACTATAGTATGAGGCCATTACTGAAAAGTTCAATTTCCAGAATCAAAGGAAGAAAGACACTCACCACAGGACTCCCTAACACTCAGGAACCTTTGCCCTAGGAACATCTATCTACCTGAGCATTTCTTAAAGTCAATCCCAACCATACACAAGTACCTTTCTTCTCTTACCTTCTGTTTCATATGTGGTACATGATTGTCTTCCTTTGCTGAGAGATACAGGGAGCGAACCTGCTCCTGTACTGCATTGTAAAAAGTTGTCTCCCAAAACTGCTGATTTGTCCAAATGGGGTGGTCCTGTACACAGGTGTAGGCAAACTGGCTGACTCCAGGGGCAAGTTTCTGTGAGAACATGTAATATCTATTAGCACAGTGTAGGCAGATTATACAGTTCACAGGTCACAGGTGCTACACTTAATTGTAGAAGTGATAAAAAGATGTGTTTAAAGATTTAGTAATCAACACTGCACTCATGTTCAACTGACAGTTGTAGGGTCTCTATGAAATCCTTTAAAATCTTGGTTACTTTACTTACCTAAATGACAATTTTAATAGTAGCTATACTTTTAATAATAGAATTAATGTAATTCTTTGAATTATAAACTATACAAAAAATAGATACTACTCTGTTGTGTACAGGGTGGGTACTGTGCAGTTATTGTAACTGGGATGCACACTAAAACCCAACATCCTAAACATAAAACTCTAGTAATCTAAAATTTCTCTTACTTTGATTTATGATTTCTTTACATTTATTTGGTGCATGTATGTGTATGTATGCTATGGCCTGTGTTCAGAAATTGGAAGACAAGCTGTAGACTAGGTTCTCTCTTTCTACCATGTGGATTCTGAGGATCAAATTCAAGTTTCCAGGCTTGCTGGCACATATCTTTATCTACTGAACCATCCTACTGGCCCAAGAATGGTACTTAACGAATTATTTTGGATGCTGGTCTTATTATCTAGCCTAGGTTGTCTCAGAACTCTTAATCTTCTTACCTTAGCCTTACGAGTGCTGAGGTTACAGAAGTGCATACCACAGTTACTGGCTTCTGTTTTTTTTTTTTTTTTAATTAGAAATACAGTTTCTGATCAATTTTGTTAAAGCAATATAGTGAATTCTCTTCTGAAATGTTCATTACCAAAGATCATTACAGTTAAGATTATATACATATCATTTTTAGGGCTGTGTAATATAACTAAGATACCAGTAGAATACTATACTTGATGTAATTTTCCTCTTGACCCAGGGCATACCAACCCTAAACTAGAGCAAGCAACAGGTATATCATGAAATTTAGTCTTACACATTTACAAGCAGGGTGACTGTAATTTTGCCTGCAAGAATCAATGTGTCATATACAATGCAAGTTCCTTTCTAGACAGGGCTGTGCACTGCTATGGAGGTGATTATCTCTAAATACAGTTCCTTCTATAAGGTAGTTATTAATAGATGCTGACCATGATGCATAACGAGGGGAAGTCAAATTTGGTTTTCATGGTGCCTCATTTGCTCAATTCAGATGCTTTCTTCCATGGGAAACCATGGACAAAATGTGTGTGGTTCTGCTTGTTGTGTTAGCAGAAACTACAACGAACCATGTGTTTTCTTCTAGACTCTGCAGAGACACCCAGTGAGTATATTATACATTATCCCCTCTGCATTTTAGATCTTCACTTCAAACAGTGCAAAGGACTATTCTGAATGAGACTTTATTTTACTTTGACATTTTTACACCACTGTAGATTGTTTATACTTACCCATTACTCCCCATTCTCTTCCTCACCAAATACCTCTCCTTCTGATATATGTATGTATATATACATACATATATCAGAGCTTCTTGTATTTTACATGAGAGAAAACATGCATATATGTCTCAAAGAGATTGTTGCAGCATAAAATTCAAATAAGATAAAACATAATTTTGAGCTGGGTGTAGTTGTGTACACCTTTAATTCTAGCACTTAGGAGGCAGAGGTAGGTGGATCTCTATGAGGTCAAAGCCATCTTGGTGTACAGAATGAGCTCCAGGACAGCCATGGCTAGATACTATGTAGAGATACCCTGCCTCATACTCCCTCTCTCAAAACATAATTCTAAGTTGTCTTTCTCTTGAGTATAACCCAAGGAAGAACCATTTCTTACAAATGCAGCACATTGTAAACTACAGAAGCTCTAGTCTATAGTGTTGACACAATATGAATACAGATGAGTTCAGAAAACAGCTGTCTGTATGGTCTCTCAGAGTAGGTTTAGGAGATTCTCCATGAGTCTGACAGTTAATGAAGCCTGGCCTTTTTTCTTAAGCAATATTCTCAGTTATGCCACATATTGTTTTTCCTGGTCACATATCCACTGAAATAACTTTCCTGTTTACATATAAACTAGATAAATATGTAAAACTTTTCTAAATTTTTTCAACAAAATGAAACCATACATTTAAAGGCAGAAAAATGGTGTAAAACTGAATGATAGTGGCCCAAAGAGTCAGAGCCACAGTCTGTTTTCTAGGCGAGAATTACAACAGAATAAAGGGAATCCTAAGATAATAGCATCTGCTTAAGCTATGTATACGAAATCATTAGTTCTCAAGCACTTAAAATATTACCTCTTTAGAGCATGAAATATACCTTTTTTCTTGGTGATTTCATGCTGTGTTCAATTGTGAGGAGGGAACACATATCCTAGTTAGTGTGGATACTATACTGATGGCCAAGTTTGTTCTTAGGACCAGCAGAGGGCAGTGAAACCTTTTCTACCTAGACAGAATCATAGTTTTGGCCATTATAAAAGCAGAACTTTGCGGAAAGTAGGTAGAAGGAATACTTCATGTCTTCACTGCCCATTTGAGACTCTGTGAGAACAGATTTGCCCAAGTCACACAGAAATGAGGTGGTGGTATGCATGCATATTAAGTAAGTAAGTATGTAAGTATGTATGTATGTATGTATGTATGTATGTATGTATGTGTATGTATGTAACAACAGGGTCTCAGTTGTTCTAGAGTTCACTAATCATTCCAAGCAGGCTTCAAACTCAAGAGTCTCCTACTTCTGGTTAAGGTAAGGTTTAATAGGATTACAGACCTTCTCTACCACATGTGATTACACTTTCCTTAAGATACAAATATTACCATATTCTATAAAATGGAGCTTTAATACAATTATGGGTAAAGAGATGTAATGAGACTTTTTAGGGTTTCAGGTTCAGGGGAACCAGTGGCAGTAGCACAGGTTTAGTAACTGGGCAAAAAAGCAACTATGGACAAAACTCTCTTATTCTAGTCACTTCTTTGGTTTGAAGCAAACTTTTTCTGGTAAAGTTTCCCAAACCGGTCCATGTGTTCTCTTAGTGACTATCCTGAGGGTGACAGGGTAGTGATAGGGAATATTTGTCAAATGACAGCCTTTTTACCCTTACTCTGGCACAAATATTTACTCTGAATTTCATAACATTTCTTATAATAATTATGTCCTAAAGAAACAAATGACATTTTGTCATCCAATTTTGTGAGATTTTTAAAAATGTGTTCACTTCCTTCCTTATCTAGAAAAAACATCCCTGAAGGTACTAGATTAAGCAATGCCATTTATTTTCTACAGAGCTTTAAAAAGAAACCCAGCATGAGACAGGAAGGAGAGAACAGATTCATGGTGCTCACCAAACAGGAGTCCCAAGTGAAACACACACACACACACACACACACACACACACACACACACATACACTACCTGAGGAGACGATCAAGAGTTACTCGAGCATGCAGGAACTGTCTAACATCTGTTTGGCTAGAAATGGTTCACAGTTCCATCTAGTATTCAGAGGGAAACTACACTTCAGGGAAGAAGGCTAGCAGGAAGGTCCAATGCCATAAACATGTAATGATCTTTAAGAATAATGTAGAACTATTTAAGTTGATGAGGATTTCTTTACTGTATGTATTAATTCAATCCTCAAAGCAGTCTTATGACCGACCACTGACACAGGTTCTACTTCTCATTTCTGTAACATGAGAAAACAGGCATTACCAGAAGGTGGCAAAGCTAGAGCTGGGAATTCTTACTGTGAGAATATATAGCATTCCTCTGTTCCAGGTAAGGTTGTTTCCAACTCTTTGCTACAACAGAAAATGGGGCACAAACACCAAAACACAAGTCAACTGTCATCTTGTGATAGTTTCAGTATCACTTTTTGGATTAGGTCTCATGTAGTCTTAGCTGACTTCAAACCTGCTATTTAGCCAAAGAGGATCTTGACACAATAATCCTGCCTCCATCTAAATGTTGGGATTACAGGCTCATGCCACCATACCTGCCTGAGTTTCAGTATTGCTTAGAGTTGTGTGGAATACTTGAAAGAGGTCTCAAGAAATATGATTCCTATTGTCATCTGTATCAAAAAGCATGTGGGGGTCTGCTGATCATTATTTATCCCAATAACAAATTATTCCATGCAGAATTTCTGCAAATTCACTATTAAAAATAGTTAACTAGAATTGCTTAATATAAAATCTCAGTTTGGGGTTTTAACTTCTAATTGTCTTCCAAGTATAAGAAAATTCCCTCATTTTCAGTGTTACTTTTATAGTTTTGTTTAATTCAGGTAGGATCCAAATGAGGATACATATTAGCATTAGTTTGACCACCACTCAGATCAGTTCTACTATAGGTTCTGTTCTAAGTTGGACTTTGTTAAAAACAAAACAAAACAAAACAAAACAAAAAACAGGACCATTAATGTATTCCTATAGCAGTTACTGACTAGAATGGAGTGCAATCATTTAACATTCTCTTGGCCCCTGTGTTTCCTATGGATTGGCAATTATCTAATAGACTGATTAGATTTGGGATTGTCTGGCAAGAATACTTCACAGATACTATCTCAAGGAGCACACCTGGTACTGTCTCATAATGTTAGAGAGCTGTTGACAGAAAATAGGTGGGATCATTATGATGTTCTTTTTTTGATAATTTTAAAATTTAAATTAGAAACAAGCTTGTTTTACATGTCAATCCCAGTTCCCTCACCCTCCCTCCCAAAACCCCCACCCCATCCTCTTTCTGCTCCCCAGGAAGGGTGACATGATGTTCTTTTTGAGCATCACTCCCTTATGTACTCACTACCCGAGACACTGCTAAAAAGAGAAACATGAATATGTACACATGCACACACATAATCAGAATCAAGACTTGACTTGATCTTTCATTTGATAGTATTTAAAATAAATGAGTTAATTTTATCATTACAGTAACACATTAGTTTGGCCTTTCTTTCATTAACATATTTATAAACTTGGGAATTTTAAATATTTAGAGATTCTTAAACCTATGTTAAGAAATAAACAAACCCTATCTTCACGTGTTTATTAGAAATCCATATTTTCATTAACTCAATGCCATGCACTATGATGTTCCTATGTACAAAGTGCTTGCCAATAAGCATGAGGTCCTGGTTTTGGATATCCAGACCCTAGGTAAAAAGGTAGTGAGATGCATATGCCTACACTCTCATCACATTAGAGGTGAAGGTAGGAGGCTCCTGGGGTTTTTTGATGGTCACATTTTCCATATGTATGTGTTTGTAGATGAAAACAAACACACAAACAAAAAAACCAAACCAAACCAACAAAAAACAGAAAGAAGATGGTGAAGTGATGGGTGGAAGAGATATTAAAGAAGTAGGAAATGGGGTAATAGGGCATATATTAGTTACGTTCCTATTCTTGTCATTGAGTCTAGTTTATTTAACATGATGATGATGGCCATTCATATTCCTTTCCCTGCAAATGCTGTGAATTCACTTTTCTTTATGGCTGAAAAATGTCCATTGTATATACCACATTTTCTGTATCTAGACTGGTTCCATTTCAGGCTACTGTGAATGGTGCTGTAATTAACAACGGATGTGCAAGTATCTTTATAGTATGTCCATTTAGATTGTTTCAGGTAGATAGCTAAGAGTGGCAATTTTTTATTTTTATTTTTTTAATTTGTGTGTTTGAATGTTTGCTTACTGTGTGCATGTGCACCTGGTACTTGTAGAGGTCAGAAGAGGGCAATAGATCTGAACCACTGCCATAGTGGCTGTGAACCACTATGTGGATGTTGGGAATTGAGTCCAGGTTTTCTGCAAAGGCAAGCAATCTTAACTATGGAGCCATCTCTCCAGCCCATAGCTGGGTAATATTGTAGTTCTATTTTTAGGTTTAGGAACCTCCACACTGACTTCTTTGGTGGCTGGGTTAGCCTGTATTTTTACTTGCAGTGAGTAAGAATTCCTCTTTCCCTACATTCTTGTCAGTCTTTGCTGTCATGTTTTCTTTGTGATAGCCATTATGAATGGGATGAGATGGAATCTTAGAGCAATTATATTCTGCATTTTTTAATGGATACAGATGTTGGATACATTCTCAAATGCTTGTTGGTTATTTGTATTTCTTCTCTTCAGAACCGCCTAAAGTTCATTAGCCCATTTATTGATTACATGATTTATTTTGGTATTTAACTTTGACAGCTCTCTGTATGTATTAGATGTTAAGGCTCTGTCTGATGTATAGCTGGCAATGACTTTCCCCAATTCTATAGGCTTTTTTTTTTTCATTTGTGATTTCTTGTGGTTATTTCTTAATGGAGACCTTTAAAAAAAGTCCTTGCCTATGTCTTGACATATTTTTTTTTTTAAAGCCTATTCTTTCCTCCAGCATTTTCTAAATTTCCCAGTCTTACATTAAAATATTTGATCCTGTTTTGAATTAATTTTTGTGCATGGTGAGAGATAGAAATAGTTTCTTTTTTGATAGGGAGATACTCAGTTTTCACAGTACTAAATGTTAAAGAGGCTATCTTTAACTTTAATATATATTTTTACAACTTTGTTGAAAATTATGTGGTTGTAGTTGTATGGGTTTAATTCTGGGCCCTCTAGATTACTTCAATGATCTATGTGTTTGTTTTGTGACACTAACGTACTAGATTTTTGCTACTATGGCTCTGTGGTATATTTTGAGATCAGGTATTATGATATCTCCAGCACTGCTCATTCTGCTTAGGATTGCTTTGGCTATTCATGGTCTTTTGTGCTTAGAAATGATTTTTTTTTAGATTATTTTACTAATTCTGTGAAGGATGTCATGTGTGGCAACTCACTCAGCCAATGGTCTTTGAGGTACCAGCCCCTTCAGGGCACTGACTCAGGTGCTATGGGTGGACTGAGAGCAGGCTGGCACTCTATTGGGTGGTGTTTGGAGGGCTGAGAACTGCATCCTGTGCCTACAGGGCAGAAGACAGTGGTGGCTTTTTACCTTCATTGTGTTAAGTGTTCTTCAAATAAATATTTGATATTCTTTTATCTGGGTATTTGTGAACTCTTTTACTCTGCCTACAACGTCACTGGAATTGTGATGGTGATTGTATTAAATCTATAGACTGCTTTTGCTAATTTAGCTATTTTTACAATATTAATTCTGTCTTCTTTAATTTCTTTCTTCAATATTTTATTTTTAACGCATGCGCGTGCTTGTGTGTATGTATGTATGTATGTATGTATGTATGTATGTATGTGTGTGTGTGTGTGTGTGTGTGTGTCTGAGTATGGGTATGTGCATGTATGTATAGATGCCTATAAAGGCCAGAAGAGAATGTTAGCTCACCTGAAGCTGGGAGTTATTGGCCATTGTGTGATGCCAGATATGGGTGATGGAACATCAATAATTTGAAATTTGTACTCTACTAATGAGCTACACTTTCAAGCCCAGAAGATTTTTATCATTTACTGACATCCATCTTCAAAAATGCCTGTTTCAGTCCTATTACTGCCTGCGGATATTGCAGATAAACAGAGAACTTGTCAAATTCTAAAAGATTTGTTATATATTTTCAGGTTTGGTTCTAAGATTACAATTCTAAATCAATTTTATTAGCTGGAAATACCCCCCAAGGGTATAACAGATCAATTTCTCCCAGGCATTCCAGATGGTTCTATGACTTCTTCACTGTAATCCCCTATCATCAATAGGACAGCATTTTGTTGACTGAGGGCTCCCTCTGCTTTTATCAGCCTAATACTCAAATCCTTGAAAGGAGTTTGTCTTTACAAATCACAGTGACAAAAACGACAACTGTAAAGCTAACAAAATTAAAAACAAAGTATTTGCACTTCATATAGAAAGGGAATTTGCTGAGTCACTGAGTGTTTATAATAGCACACAGTTCACTTCCTGCTGTAATAATTTCTTCTGTAATTCAGCAGCTCCCCCACAGATCCTCATCAAGCCTATGACTTCTCAAAAATGTTAACAATGCTGACTACTACAAAGGAAGGACTGCTGCCTAAGCAAAATTAAATGAGAGGAATAGTCTATTTTCAAAGTTTGCTTTAGGGACAAGCAGTTGATAAAAATACGTGTTTTTGTTACTCATAAAGGCAGTAATGAGTTCTGCATTTTCCAATTACAACTTGCTGTAGGTACCTCAAAACTTTATAATTTTCATCCTAAGGCCAGAAAACCCACTCCCTAATGAATATTTTAAAGTCCACTGAAAAATCAATGTAAGTATCAAGCAATTAATGATTACCAGAGCAGGTACCAGAACTATTGAGGGGCCCTAAGGAGGTGAAAGGGCATGGAGAGATACAGAAAAAAATGCCACCAGAACAGTTCAGCTCATTCACAAAGAGCATTTTCTTCCACTGTTAATCAGGGTCAAATACTTTTAGCATTGCAAAGGGCAATAATCTTTGCTATTGATTATATAGGAAACACTATTTACATAGATAAAGTGATGAAGAGAGTATAGGTATTTTGCTTGGGGCTGGAAATATAATGCTGTGGTAGGATGCTTGCCTAGCATGTACGGGGTCTTAGGGTAATTCAACAGCACCAAATACACAAAGTGTATTTATATGTATATATTTAGATGTGCATATTTAGTTTGCTTACACGTTCACTGGAGTGAAAGTCAGTAAACAAAAGACTTTTGCTTCCTGCTTTAGCTAGAATTAAGATAATAATGGAGAATACAGACCCTTAACAGGTAGTGCAGAATAGTAATTATGAATGCTGGCCTGAGTGTGGGACTTTGACTGACCTCTCTGAGATTAGGAGCGGTGCCTCTTCTGTACTTCTGTGCACATGCAGTGACTGGTGAAGCAGACATTCAACTTGCAGCTGAATTCTCTATGTTCTTCATTCCACCCATATTCACTGTGTACTCAGTATATGCTAGTCACTTCAACAGATTCTTTATGTATACTACCTCCTTCCACCTTTACTCATCACCATTCCAGACATCTTCTTAAAATCTCAGCATAAACCAGAGTTCAAATTCAGATCTGATTCCCATTTTAGGGCTTTTTACTAATGTCTCAGGTACCTTTCTACTGCTGTGAAGAGATACCATGAGTAAGCCAACTTACAAAAGAGTTTATTAGGGGCTTGCTTACAGTTTCAGAAGGTTAGTTCAAGACCATCATGGCAGGGAGCATGAAAGCAGGCATGGCATTGGAGCAATGGCTGAGAGATAACACGTTAAGACAATAACCACAAGCCAGGGAGATGGATCCAACTGGGAATTTCATGGGTTTTCGAAACCTCAAAGCCCACACTCAGCAATGACACACCTTCTTCAATAAGTCTATACCTCTTAACCCTTCCAAACCAGTTCCATCCAACTAGGGACCAAGTATTCAAACATATGAGCTTATGGGGGCCATTCTCATTCAAACCACTACACCTGCTATAATACACCACAAGAGTTTATAGTCAGAGTGAGAGGTTGTGAAGCTGACATCCTATCAACTGCATGTAGTACAACGTTTTGCTTTGGTTATTTAGGAAGTTAATGAGGGAGTGTGTGTGACAGATAAGACAGACAGACAAATAGAGAAAAAGATGATAGGAAGATTCTTTTTGTTTGTTTGCTTGTTTTTTTTGTTTTTTGAGACAAGGTTTCTCTGTGGCTTTGGAAGCTGTCCTAGAACTGGCCTAGAACCAGGCTGGCCTCGAACTCACAGAGATCCACTTGCTTCTGCCTCCTGAGTGCTGGGATTAGAGTTGTGTGGCACCAACGCCAAATTTATAATTTTCTTAAAAAACAAAAAACAAACCAAGAGATATATTTATAATGTTCTTGCATGGCTACAGCTGCTGGAGCTGAACAGTGGCTGTCTTGCAGATAGGAACCTGCTCTTCCTTTAGCTTGCTTTACTCATTTGCATTCTGTGGTCTCTAGGCATTTAGGTTAGCAATTCTTAATACCTTTCTACATTTCTCTCTAAATTGCCTCATGAGTGCTAGTATCTTGTGCTGGCCTACTAATGGCCTGTCACTCTCTCAAGCCTCCTTATGTGCATTGCTCTAAGTTCCTGAAAGTTTAGTATTGCATACTCCTTAGAGACTAGAGAATAATATTAGTCTAAACTCCTTAACATGGCATTTTAGGCATTCTGCTTGATTTCAAATTAACTTTGCCATTACATTTTCTATATTTAATGAGTGAGGAGTAGGTTGTGGTTACCTTAAAAGGAGGTATTCAAGTGTTTTGCTGTAGAATTATGTGTTCTGTTTTTAATGTTTTTTTTTTTTTTAAACATGGCTTGGATTGCAAGTATGGTTTTCAAAGTTAATTAAAAACAAAACAAACAAACAAACAAAAAAACAGAAACCTACAATTTATTTATAACTGTCTCTGAGAGACATGTACCCTAGTCCATTTTATTGCTTAAAGAAACCACTGGCAAGTACTGACTATTGACAACAACAACAAAAAAAAAAATTAATGAGGTTTATGGTATTTTTTTTTACAGAGTTTTTTATTTTCATTTAATGTCTGTATGTGTTTTGCCTGAATGTATGCATTTGTACCATGTGTGTGCAGTGCCTGCAGAGGTCTGAGGAAGGTGTTGGATCCCCTGCAACTGGAGTTGTTCATGAGTTGCTATGTGGGCACTAGGAACTGAGCTTGGCCCTCTGAAAGAGCAGCAAGTACTCTTAATTTGCAATCCATTGCTTCAGACCTCTTGATGGTAGTTTTACAATTACATATACAAGCTAAATATGATGGCACAGTGCCTATAATCCAGCATTAGGAGCCTGAGGGAGGAGGATCCTGAGTTAAGCCTAGGCTGGAGTGAGCAGTAAGAAACCCTATCTAAAACAAAGCACAATAAAACGAGACAAAAACCCCACAAACATACAAATCATAAAGATAAAGGAACAAATATTCTACTTTGTGTGTGTGTGTGACATAGTAAGTGTTCCTAAAACATTTTTAAATATGGAATCTTCTTTTACTTAATTTTTAAGATAAAAAAGGAAAACTAATGTTAAATAAAAGATATAAATGAATAGATGCAATGTTTAAGTAAGAGAAGATCTGTTTTTGGAAACATCTTATTGCATAGCATTGGTACTTAAGGATATATTATACTGTAACCATGAACATTATTTTGTATATAAGAGATATGGTAAGTCTAAAATGTACTATCATATTCAAGCTTCAAAATACTAAAACAAAGCCACTCAAACTGAGCATATGGTTGTTTTAGTAACAAGTAACTGCTCATTGTTTCACAGCAGTGTATTTCCCTTAACCACACGAGTTATTCTGTAAAATTTATAGTTTACTAGTTCTTAAAAAGTGATGTTGTTCAGATAATTTTCTAAAATCTCAATCACTTCTTGGGATTCAAATTCCACTCCTGTTGGGCTGATTTCTCATGCTTACACTTGGGCATCTGCAAATGCTGATGTCAGCTTCAGTTAATGGTTTTGGATAGAAAAAGAGAACAGGTTTTCACTTTCGTCAAGTATAGTGTATGCAACTCTCCTTAACTACCATCTTAAACAAATAAGCTTGTTTTTTCTAAGAAAAAGTACAAAAGTGTGCTTTGCTCACAGCTTTCCTTGTAACATAGTGTATCTTCTCAAGGTAAAATCAAGTCATCAAATGTTTAATTGGGAAACAATTAGCAAATAGATTAGAATTCTGTTCCAACAAATGTCTTCTTCATCTGAGAAACACTCAAAAATGCAAATGGCAGGCAGAAAAGATTTCAGAAAATGCATCCTAGGCCATGCTCGAATAGAAATAAACTTTCCATTATTTGTGAATTTTGGAAGTGAATTGTTATGTATATTGCTATCTTGTAGAAAATTCCTACAAAACTCACAAGTATTGGGAGAAAGCAAGTAATATTAGATTTTAACCACAAGGAAGAATATTATTAATGGTAACACAATAATCTGAGTCACAAAAGGTATACAACTATACAATGTTAGCAGATATTTGTAATATCAACTAATTTAGCATGGAATCATTCATTACCAATTCTATATATGGTATTCTGCTTTTCTAAAACTTTATTTTTTCATGTGCACTGGTGTTCTGCCATGGGTGTTGGGTCTTCTGGAAAATGGAGTTATAGACAGTTGTGAGCTGCCATGTGGGTGCTGGGAATTGAACCCAGGTCCTGTAGAAGAGCAGTAACTGCTCTCTTAACCACCGAGACATCTCTCCAGTTCCTTTTTAAAAAAAACTTTTAAGAAAGTGCTTGAAAATATCTGTTTGCACTAGTCAGTATTTCTTAAGGTGCACTCCAGTGAGAAGCTAATAGAATACCATTTAATTCATGATAGTTCCCTTTCCCAAGTACACTTACAATAATTTCCTATTGATGACACCTGGCTATCACAACTTGGTCTCAAATACCTACACAATGCCAGTTAATGTACTGTCTAAAGTCTCCTGCACTTACTATACACTAATATTTTTATTTATCTACTGTTGCATGAAAATAACTGCCAAGATTTCTTGCTAGTCATTAACCTATCTTTTGGAATTTTAAACTTTTGTCTGGAAAGTAACCTGCTATAAGTTTTTATTATAAATCATCTTATTTTACATATCAGTCCCAGTTCCAGCACCCTCCCATTCTCTCATTCCCCCCACCAGCCCCCCCATCCACTCCCCAGGGAGGGTGAGGCCTTCAAAATTTGTCAAGTTATTTGGGGTAGAGCCTAGGCACTCCCCTGTGTATCTAGGCTGAAAGAGCATCCCTCCATTTTAAACTCTGAATCTCAGTACCCTGTTAGAATGATAGCTGTTAACTGCCATGGCCAGGCTGGCCTCTCAGAAACTCGCCAGTCTCTGCCTCCTGAGTGCTGGAATTGAAGGTGTGGGTCACCATGCCTAGTCTGAGCCACCACCACTGCAACCTACAACATCTAGTATGGAGTTCTACACAGGAGGATGGAGAGTCTTGTGAAGAAAATTTGTCTACTAAGGTAAAGAATCTACACTATTAAAAAGATTTGATCCTCCAGTTCTTGTTTGTGCTATTCATTTACTTAAACCTTTGCTCTTCAGTCACGAGAAAAGAAGAGTAAATCCTTGTTTTTACTCCACTGGAATCCCTTACCCTGGCACACAGGTCAGTCACAGTCTGACCACAAAGTATCTTTTCCACCTGCCTCTACCTCCAGCCATATTCCCAGTAAATTTCTTATTTTCTCTGCATGTAACATTCTTTTCTTTGCTTTTTCTTCACTTCATCCCTACCTATATCTTTTGCCAGCACAAACACAATAATTTCTTTGTAGAGTTCTTTGGTTCAACAA
Source organism: Cricetiscus sungorus (assembly GCA_030556225.1). Taxonomy (NCBI): domain Eukaryota; kingdom Metazoa; phylum Chordata; class Mammalia; order Rodentia; family Cricetidae; genus Cricetiscus; species Cricetiscus sungorus. The sequence continues at coordinate 70,852,445 of JANBXA010000007.1, forward strand.
TTAATATATATTTTGAGCATGTGATTATGTAACTAGATAGCAAATAGTTTTTACCCTATCTCCATATGTGTATGTGTTTCTCAAGGCAGAGAAACTTATTTGCTACTCTTTATAGTCCATCACTGGGTTGTGGTAGTAGTTTTACTGAACCCACAGGTAAAAATTGCTTTGGAATTCAGAAAGAACAGTGGTTCTAGTAGTTTGTTTCATTTTCTGAAGAATGAACAACAGGATTCATTCTTGGCCATTATAAGAAAGAACTGAAAAAGTTCATAAAAATACTCTGCTGTGGGTTGGACATGAAATGTCCTCCACAGGTTCATGTGTTTGGATACTAGGTCCCCAGCTGGTGGCCTTATTTGGAAAGGCTGTGAAACCTTTAGAAGGAAGAGCCTGCTAGAGAAAGTGTGTTGTTAGGGGTAGGCTTTCCAGTTTTATAGCCTGACCCCATTTCCTGTTCATGCTCTGCTTCCTGAGTACAACTGCTATGTGACCAGCCAGCCTTCACTTTCTACCACCATAGCCTCTCAACCACCATTGATTATATTCTATGGCTCTATAAGCCCATATACTTTTGGCAAGTTATTTGATAACAGCAATGAGAAAGTAACTAAGAAATAATCCAAATTTACAAAATAAGAGTATTAATTAAAATATATAAATTCAAGATTAAAATATATAAATTTAAGGAAATTAAAAATTCTGTTAACTACTCACTAGAAAACACAATAGGCATCTTGATAATCTGATATAAATTATTCCATATAATTTTTAAAATTATCAGTTTAAATAGTGATCATAAACTAATGTTCATAAAAATTGGATCAAAGACCTCAACATAAATCCAGCCACACTGAACCTCTTAGAAGACAAAGTGGGAGGTTCCCTTGAACAAATTGGTATAGGAGACCACTTCCTGAACATAACACCAGTAGCACAGACACTGAGATTGACAAGTAATAAATGGGACCTCCTCAAACTTAGAAGCTTCTGAAAGGCAAAGGACACAGTTGACAAGACTAAATGGCAGCCCACAGACTGGGAAAAGATCTTCACCAACCCCACATCTGACCAGAGGGCTGATCTCCAAAACATACAAAGAACTCAAGAAACTAATCAACAAAATACCAAATAACCTTATTAAAAAGTGGGGTACTGAATAGAGAATTCTCAATAGAGGAATCCAAAATGGCTGAAAGTGCTCAACATCCTTAACCATCAGGGAAATGCAAATCAAAACAACTCTGAAATACCATTTTACTCCTGTCAGAATGGCTAAAATTACAAGCACCAATGACAGCTTATGTTGGAGAGGATGTGGAGAAAGGGGAACACTCCTCCATTGCTGGTGGGAGTGCAAACTTGTACAGCCACTTTGGAGATCAGTATGGCGGTTCCTCAGGAAAATGGGAATCAGTAGATTACGGCACCCGGCAATTCCACTCTTAGGTATATACCCAAATGATCTATAAGAACTTTCACTTAAAACTAATAAGAGCTTAAGAAATGTTTTAGAAACAAAGGAACAGAGACTAGCAAGACTTCTTAGTAGCAGCATTTTCTCCGTTGGATTTGTTTTGTTGTAGACAGAGATTTGCGCGGCTCCTTTAAGAGAGGTTTCCAAAATTAGCATAAGCGGCAAAAACCGCCTGGCTTTTAAAGAGCTCTGCTAACAATTCATTGGTGTGTACAAGAGCTGCAATGAAGGTTTACACTGTGTTTTAAAAAATACACTGGCTTGGGAGAGAAAAAGAAACAGGATACAATGGTTTAAAAAAGAAAAAAGGAAGTAGAATTAATCCTAGTACTCGGCAGACAGAGGCAAGCAGATCTCTGTGATTTCAAAGTAAACCTGGTATGGACTGAATTCCAGGACAGATAAAAGTTACACAGGGAAACCCTGTCTCAAAATATGTAAAAATAGAAGTAAAATAAATACAGTAATAAAAAAGCCACGTAAAGATGAAAAACACAGAGAAATTTTGGATACTATACGTGCTTCTGTTGTCTTTAAATTATTTGATTGCTGAGAAAATAACAACTACTAATATAAGAAATGCTACTAAATTAATTCAATTTATATATTTTAAAAATGCTTTGACTCCAAAATTTGAGCCTAAGGACAAGTTACTGGGGAAAAGGATTTCTATTTTTGTTTCCACAGAAAATGGAAGGCTATGGATTCTTTCCAGACTTATGTGGTTTGATCAAGCCAGACCCCCTGAGACAACTCCCCAGGTGATCCAACATTCAAAGCAGTTGAGACAAAGCCTTGCAGACTACAGCCAAGATTTCTGCGTCTTCTTTGGACCCCCATGACAGCGCCCTCTACCAGCAGGAAGTAGTTTGGAAAGAACGACGCCCAAATTCCCAAATATTGTTTATAAATGTTTGTTTTCATTTAAATGGGCTTGGTTATAACTGGTTAATGACACAAGCTATCTTTTTTAAAGGTAAAAAAGGGAATTATGGTATAGATATGAATACTTTGCTTTGAAATGGATTTTCTTTTATTGATACAATTTAAGGTCAATTTTATGATATGTATATTTCTCCTCTTGTTTAGGTATTGTGTTTTTATAGCTCATTGGAAAATGTAATGTATAATTTAGTACAGATTATAGAGAGTTACTTATGTTAGTCAAAACTTGGAGTTAAGTTAATTAGGATTTCTAGATATATAGAGATGTATTTGAGATGGATAGCCATTCTTCAAACCTTTCAAAGACCTACAGAATATGGCATTTAAAATGGTTTAGGGTTTTTCTTGACAGTGAGGCACAACTGCTCCTGGTAACACCACCTACAGAAGAAAGGAAGATGGACATCGAAGAAACTCGTTATGAAGTTTGCTTCTAATATGGCCAAACTGGCCATTTGGACAAGGTATTGCTCTTGTCTCTGTTTGACTTTATGTTGTAGAAACTGGACATGCAGGACCCACAAAGAGGTGACTGCTGATGCAAGATGGACATTGCTACAGGATTCCTGCTTCATGGAAGAGGCTGCCAGACAGCCAGACAGTCTACAGGACACAGAGAAAAATGACTGACACACTGTCAATACAGGTGGACAGTTTAAAGTTTCCTGCTTTGCTGAGGAGTCTGGAGACACACTATGGCCTATGGGCTGAAGATGGAACATTACAGAAGAACTTCGGGTGACCGACCAGGCAATGAGTTGTCTCTGTCATTCCTAGAGTTTATATATTATCCTTCAGTGGTCTTTGAAGGAGTTGAAGACAGATAGTTATGGTTATAGTTTTCCTTAGTTAGGATTAAAGATAAGTTACATATAGGACTTTAGACTCACAAAGATAGGATAGATGATATTTTCTTTAAGTCTTACAAAATGTTAACAGACTAAATATTGTTTACTGTGATTCTTATTTGATAACTGTTGTATGGTACATTTTGCTATGTTAAGGTTAAACCCCTTCTTTTACTTTAGACAGAAAAGAGGAGATGATGGGAGATGTTATTCTGTATATATGTTTCTCATACTTGTTAATAAAGCACTGTGGCCAATGAGATAACAAGATAGGCGGGGCTAGGAGACCAGGAGGAGGAGAGAGGAGGTAGTAGAGTCGACATGTAGCCCAGGGAAGAAGCAGGAAGCCTGCCACGCGGCTCCCCGATAAGACGACCACGTGGAAATACTTAGATAAGTAGAAATGGGTTAATAATTAAGACAGAGCTAGCCCATAAACAGTAATGGTAACTGGCCAACAGGATTGTATCAAATATAGAGTCTCCTGCTTGTTATTGGGGGCCAGGACGCCAGACCAGCGGCGGGCGGGCTGGCGGAAACTTACATGCTACACACATCCATGCAACAAAGACATCTGTTCAACTACGTTAATAGCAGCATTATTTATAACAGCAAGAACCTGGAAGCAACCTAGATGCCCCTCAACTGAAGAATGGATAAAGAAGATGTGGCACATGTACACAATGGAATACTACTCTGCGGAAAAAAAGAAACCAATGGAATCTTGAAATTCGCAGGCAAATGGATGGAACTTGAAGAAACCATCCTGAGTGAGATAACCAAGTCACAAAAAGAGGAACATGGTATGTACTCACTCATATATGGATTTTAGACATAGAGCAAAGGGTTGCCAGCCTATAATACACACTGTCAGAGAAACTAGGATACAAGGAGGAACCTAAGAGATTCATACACGGCCCTTCGCAGAATGGGAAAGGAACATCTCCTGAGCATAGTGGGAGTGGGGTGGAGGCATGAGTGGAGAGGAAGTTAGGAGAAAGAGAAGGGGAGGAGAGGACAACATGTAGGACCAGGAAGATTGAGTCAAGGGGAGGGGGCGACAAATAGAAGAGTGAAAAAAAGAGGGAGCAATTATAGGTTTGAAGACTCTAGAGAAATGTCCAGAGACCTACAAAAGATGACCCCAACTAACAATCTGAACAACAGTGGAAAGGCTACCTTATATGCCCTTCCCTAATAATGAGATTGATAACTAACTTATATACCATCATAGAGCCCTCATCTAGTAGCTGATGGAAACAGAAGCAGACACCCACAGCTAAACACTGAGCCTAACTCCTGAAATCCAGTTGCAGAGAGGGAGGAGTGATGAGCAAAGGGGTCAAGACCAGGCTATAGAAATCCACAGAGACAGCTGACCTGAATAAGGGGCTGCTCATGGACCCCCAGACTGATAGCTGGTAAACTTAGACCCCCTGAATGTGGGTCTCAGTTAGAAGGCCTGTGCAGTCTAAGGGACCTCTGACAGTGGAACCAGGATGTATCCCTGATGCACAAAAGGACTTTGGGAGCACATTCCCCATGGAGGGATACCCCCTTAACTTAGAGGCAGGGGGGAGGCCCTAGACCTTACTCCAAAAGACATGTTAGATTTTGATGATCCCCTCCTGGAAGGCATCACTCTCCCTGTGAAGTTGGGGGGGCAATGGAATAGGAGGAGGCGGGGGGGCATGGGAGGAAAAGGGAACTGGGATTGATATGTAAAATAAGAAAAGATAATAAATATATTTTTAAAAAAAACTGGTAGTTTCTTAGGAGCACTAGGAAAAAAATCAACAGTCCTTTAGAACTTGAAAGAGAAAGTGAGACCCAGGGAAGGCTGTGCTAAAAGAGAAGAAAGGTAAGCTAAACTGTCCTAAAAAATGTCCTAGTTAGGGTTACTGCTGTGATGAAACACCATGACCAAAGCAACTTGGTGAGGAAAGGGTTTATTCAGCTGATATTTCCACATCACAGTTTATGATCAAAGGAAGTCAGAGCAGGAACTCAAGTGAGGCAGGATGGAGAGGCTATGAGGGGGTGCTCTTTATAGCTTGCTCCCCATGGCTTGCTCAGCCTGTTTTTTTAAAGATCCAGGACTACCAGCCCAGGGGTGGTACCACTCACAATGGGCTGGGTCCTCCCCAATTAAATTACCAATTAAGAAAATGCCCTATAGGCTTGCCTACAGCTGGAACTTTTGGGGGTATTTTTTCAGTTGAGGGCCCCTCCTTCAGATAACTTTAGTTTGAGTCTAGTTGACATAAAACTACTCAAGGAGAAAATAAAGGAGGAAATAAGAATTAAATTATTTAATTTCTTTAATTAATTAGATTAATAATTAAATACATTTCTATAGTGCTAGAAGTGTATCTGCTGTAGTAAGCATGCACTATGTCCTGGCTAAGCTAGATTCATTGAGTGTTGGTGTTTCTTCTCACTTCTACTCCCTTCCTGCTAACCCATTTTTTAGATATTTGATTTTATAGCAGAAAATGACCTCCTCCAATTTTGGGGGTGGGCGGGACCAAAAATATAATCCTCTGAGATCTGTTATAGGGAATGAGATATATTTAGACTAATGCTTACCAATTAAAATTAATGACCGATGAAATGTCTTTCATATTATTGTAGGATTTTTCTCTTAGAAACAATTTTAATATTAATACTCTGTAAGGTTTATTTTGATTTTTCCAGAATTACTTACAGACTGTAAGTTTACAGTAGGACTACTGTCCATATTAACCAGAGCAAGGTTAGTATTTAAAAATAAATAAATAAAGTATTTTATAATCTTCTGAGCCTTTAGTATGTTTTTGGTTAAAAAATATAGATTGGAGACTTTTAAATAATATTATATAACAGTTATTGAAATTATAACATCTAATTAACCAGTACTTCCTGACCTTGTTCAATGCTTAATGAAATATCTTAGCTGGACATGACTATGAAAATGGCTGGGCTAGTGAGGGACTAAGAGTGATGCCAGTTCAACATGCCTGGGAGAAACTCCCAAAAGATTTTCAGAAGTACAAATTGTGACTCACTTGGAAAATACTATTAGAATAACAAAAAACAAAACAAAACAAAAAAACAAAACACCTGAGCTTTGGAATCATACACAATAGAGTTTAAACCCTATCATGGGCAGAGAGCCCTTCTAAACCACATACTCTTTGTATCAAAATAGGAATGATGCTTCATTAAAACCAGCTCTCATTCCCATCACGTTCCTCTGGGCCTACTCATTACACTATTCCATTAGGCAAATAGAATTTTAGGGGATAGCAGTCTTTGACATAAAAAATAGCAATTTTGCTTTCTAGAGGTGGGCAACTGGGGTAAAATTACTGGTAAGAGCTTGGCAGTGGCAGGAAAGTCACCACTAAAAGCAGCACAGGAAATTCTGTGGCTCATTATGCTTTCATGTTCACTTTCTGCTTCGTGGGCTAACAAAGCTTTTCAATAAAGGCCTTTCAGCTGGGCATCAACAAATTTTCCTATTATGATAGTTTAGTTTACTAGTCATATGAAAAGTAAATACTTTGTCATATTACTTATGACAAAAAATTTATTTATAGTTGTGTATGATTTTTAAGGTTGTATATGCCAAAGTTAAAAGTTAGAAAATGAAAGACTTGCAAAATTATAACAAAATATAAAACTTGTTTTCAAACTGAGAAATCATGCTCTTTGCATCATATACATTTATTAAAAGAGGATTAGCTTAATTCTGCATTGAATACAGAATTAGCTAAAGTAACACATAAGCTGAAGCATTCTGATTATAAATGAAAATACATATTTAAACTTGTGTGTTCTCTACCCCTGGTCTGTCTGTCTTGCTATGAGCCCTGGTCTCAAACTGATGATCTTCCTTTTGATAGGCACTGTAGGTATGTGCAGAAAGAATTGTTATTTCAAAATTAAAAGATGTAAAGACAGCGATTAATAGCATGGGTGAGACTCCGAACCATTATGCTTAGTGAAAAAAGTGAGGGTTAGGAGAACATGTACTCCTAAGGGCAGGGAAATGGCTCAGTTGATAAAGCACTTGCATAAGGACCTGAGTTGTGATACCTGGTGCTTGCTGGCCAGCTAGTCAATCCAAATGTGTAAATTCTAGGTTTAGTGAGATCCGTCCCAAAAAATAAAATGGGAAGTGACTGACGAAGATACCCGACATTGTCATCTTGTCTCAACATGTGAGTACACACACGTGCATATGCACCTATATGTACATGTTAACACACATATGAATATATACTGAAATAAGCAAATAAATAAATAAAAATAAGAAAAATGAAAAGCAGAATAAAAGGAAGGAGGGAGGGCAGATTGTGGTAAGGATGAGAGAGAAAAAAGAATATATATGGTATGATTTCACTCATGTGCAAGGCCTCCAAGAGGCAGACTCAACAGAAAGTAGATTCATTATTGCCTGGGAACAGACAAGAGGTTTCTTGTTGGGGTGACAGAAGTGTCCTAATACTAGATGGCAGCTAGCAGGCTATTTTCTAACCTGATTATATCAGTATATACAGAGTAGCCACTTTACTATCTGTTCAAGGAATTAATTACCAGGGGCTGGACACTCTGAACTCATTAGGATAACAATCATCATCTGTACTCTACAATCACAAGGCACAAAATGATAACTTATTTATGCTAATAAAACATAGCCATTTATGAACTTATCAAATTAAACCAGGACACAGAGACACACTGTACTATATCAGAGAAACCAGGCCAGTGGGTTTATAAAAAACATTAGCTCAATGACTGATTCAACCCTTCACCTGAAACCCATGACAAGAGGGCTGTGTGCCATGCCAGTCTTAGGTGTATTTCTGCTTAATTTTACAGTTCTCTAACTTCTTGCTAAATTTTTTATTTTCGCATATACATTCTAAAGGAATATATACAACTCACAACTGTAAATGAAATCATCATGCCTCTGCTTTGGAGATCACAGAATGAAGAGCCCTTCTCTGTCCCTATGCTTTCCATTAAAAACAAAAAGAGAAAAAAGGACTGATAAATTGTTAGTATATGCTGTCAGCAATGCCATCCGTCCTTAAGAAAGCAACAGGAGAAAATGGGGGTGAAACTGTAAAAATTAGATTTTTATAATAATTGCATTTTACTTATAAAAATTATTTTTTAAAATTTATTTATCTGGTTGGTGTGTACATGTGTGTAAGGGTGCATGTATGGTGGTCAAAGTACAATTTGCAGGAACTGGCTCTGTCTTTTTATCATGTAGGTGCCAGGGATTGGACTCAGGTCATCCAGGCTTGGTGGCAACGACCTTTTCTATTCAGCTACCTCACAACCTTCCCTATTTGAATGTTCTAAGCATACACATATACTAGATTTATTTAAGAAAATTCAACAAATCTAAAACAAACAAGCATTAACAATCAATGGTCCTTACTCTCCATCAACATTAATGGTCTTAACTTGCCTATAAAAAGACACAGGCTAACAGAATGGATACGAAGACAGAATTCATCCTTCTGCTGCATACCAGAAAAATATCTAAGCTTCAAAGATAAATATTACCTCAGGGTAAAGGGCTGGGAAAAGATCCTCCAATCAAATGGACCCAAGAAGCAAGCAGGTGTGGCTATCCTAATATCTAACAAGTTAGACTTCAAACCAAAATTAATCAGAAGAGATGAAGACGGTCATTTCATATTTATCACAGGAGAAATCCATCAACACAAAAAGTCTCGATTCTGAACATCTATGCCCCAAATACAAAGGCACCCACATTCATAAAAGAAATGCTACTAAAACTCAAAGCTCACATAAAACCTCACACTTATAGTGGAAGACTTCAACATACCACTCTCACCACTAGACAGGACCACCAATCAGAAACTCAACAAAGAAACAAAAGAACTAACAGAAGTTATGTCTCAACTGTGTTTAACAGACATCTATAGAACATTCCATCCAAACACAAAAGAATATACCTTCTTCTCTGCTCCACATGGAACCTTCTCTAAAATCGACCACTTACTAGGTGGCATAACAAACCTCAACAGATACAAAAGAATTGGAATAGTCCCTTGTATCTTATCAGACCACCATGCTTTAAAATTGGAATTCAACAACACAAATCGCAGAAACCCTACAAACTCATGGAAACTGAACAATGTGCAATTGCACCATACCTGGGTCAAAGAAGATACAAAGAAAGAAATTAAGGACTCCCTAAAATTCAACAAGAATGAGGACACGACATACCCGAACTTACGGGACACATTGAAAGCAGTGTTATGAGGAAGTTTATTGCACTAAGTGCAAGTGCCCATATGAAGAAAACAGAGGATAGTCACGTTAGAGAATTAACAGTGCAACTGAAAGCCTTAGAACTAAAAGAAGCAAACTCATCCCGGAGGAGTAGATGGCAAAAAATAATTAATTTGAGGGCTGAAACCAATAAAATAGAAACCAGAAAAACAATACAAAAAAAAAATCAATGCAACAAAGAGTTGGTTTTTTTGAGAAAATAAACAAGATAGACAAACCCTTATCCAAACTAACAAAAAAGCAGAGAGAGAACATGCAAATTAACAAAATCAGAAATGAAAAGGGGAACATAACAACAGACACAGAGGAAATCCAGACAACTTTCAGGTCATACTTTGAAAACCTGTACTCCACAAAATTTGAAAATTCAAAGGAAATGGAGAAATTTCTGGATAACTACCACTTACCAAAATCAAATCAAGAACAGACAAACAACTTAAATAGACGTATAACCCCCAATGAAATAGAAGCCTTCCAACCAAAAAAAAAACTCAGAGCCAGATGGCTTCAGTGCAGAATTCTACCAGAAATTCAAGGAGGAACTAATTCCAATACTCCTCAAATTGTTCCACACAATAAAAACAGAAGGCACATTACCAAACTCTTTCTACGAGGCCACAATCACCTTGGTACCCAAGCCTCACAAAGATACAACTAAGAAAGAAAACTACAGACCAATATCCCTGATGAACATCGCTGCAAAAATACTCAATAAAATACTGGCAAACCGAATCCAAGAATACATCAGAGAAATCATCCACCATAACCAAGTAGGCTTCATCCCTGGGTTGCAGGGATGGTTAAACATACAAAAATCTATCAACGTGATCCACCATATAAACAAACTGAAAAAGAAAACCATATGATCATCTCCCTAGATGCTGAAAAAGCCTTTGACAAAATTCAACACCCTTTCATGATAAAGGTCTTGGAGAGATCAGGGATAACAGGAACATACCTAAACATAATAAGAGCAATATACAGTATTGCCAACAGTAATACCAACAGCCAACATCAATCTGAATGGAGAGAAGCTTAAGGCGATTCCTCTAAAATCAGGAACAAGACAAGGCTGTCCTCTCTCTCCATCTCTCTTCACTATTGTACTTGAAGTTCTAGCTAAAGCTATAAGACAACGAAAGGAGATCAAGGGAATCCAAATTGGAAAGGAAGAAGTCAAACTGTCTCTATTTGCGGATGATATGATAGATTACATAAGCGACCCAATAAACTCTACCAGGGAACTCCTACAGCTGATAAACACCTTCAGCAAACTAGCAGGATACAAGATAAACTCAAAAAAATCAGTAGCCCTACTTTATTCAGGTGACAAAGAGGCTGAGAAAGAAATCAGAGAAACATCACCCTTTACAATAGCCACAAACAGCATAAAGTATCTTGGGGTAATGCTTACCAAACATGTGAAAGACCTATACAATAAGAACTTTGTGGCTTTAAAGAAAGAAATTAAAGAAGATACCAGAAAATGGAAAAATCTCCCATGCTCTTGGATAGGAAGGATAAATATAGTAAAAATGGCCATCTTGCCAAAAGCAATCTACAGATTCAATGCAATCCCCATTAAAATCCCAGCACAATTCTTCACTGACCTTGAAAGGATAATAATCAACTTTATATGGAAAAACAAAAAACCCAGGATAGCCAAAACAACCCTGTACAATAAAAGAACTTCAGGAGGCATCACCATCCCTGACTTTAAGCTCTACTACAGAGCTATAGTCCTGAAAACAGCCCGGTATTGGCACAAAAATAGACAGGTAGACCAATGGAATTGAATCAAAAATCCCGATATTAACCCACACACATATGAACACCTGATTTTTGACAAAACAGCTAAAAGAATACAATGGGGGGGGGAGAAAGTATTTTCAACAAATGGTGCTGGCACAATTGGATGATGGTGTGTAGAAGACTGCAGATAGACCCATGAAACCTACCCATACCCATAGAGTTATTAACAATTGCTAGCTGCTGGGAGAGGGAGAAACAAATTCTCTTAAGATTGTAGCCCGTACTCCAGCGGAAGATCTTATGTTCAAGGACACCTGGGCAGTATAAATTGGTTTTGTTTTTTTGAAGGTCACAAAGTTGGGTGAGTCCAGAAAGAATTGAGTGGTGAATATGAACATACATGCTATATAAAATTCTGAAAGAACTTATAAAGATTAAATTTAAAAAATATAAATCAGTTGAATCTATTCCCTAAGGCAATTGTGAGCAAATCCAAAGAATTTATACTGGCTGGGAAATATGATGGCTCATTTTAATTTGTGGCCAGGCTAAAGCAATTTATATCTGCTTCCTGATTTAAGAAATCTGCTATGCACAGAAATAATTCCCAAAAGATGTATATTGAGAAAATATCCAACAATCTGTGTGATTCGCCTTCCCTGACCACTGTGCACTCTTCCTTCCAAATCTGTATCTCTTTGCCCTGCGATGTAACCCTGGAAATGGGTCTTATAAACATCTTTCCTTTGCAAATGGGAATATTAAGAGTTATTAATAAAGATGCTAAGGGGCAATGCAGTGGAAAGTGGCTTTTTTTTCTACTTCTGGATGTGAAATATTCCTCTACACTGTGAGATTGTTTTAATAAAGAAGCTGACTGGCTAATAACTGAAAAAGATAAGGTTGGGGGAGAGTCAAACAGAATGCTGTGAAGAAGGGCGGGGTCAGAGGAGTCGCAAGCAGACAGAGAGAGAAGATGAGCATGTTGTACTGACAAAAGGTACCAAGCCACATGACAAAGCACAGACAGAAATATGGGTTATCTTAAATGTAAGAGTTAGCTAGTAACAAGGCTCAGCTATGGCCAAGCATTAATTAATTTATAATTAATATTAAGTCTCTGTATGATTATTTGGAAGCAGCTTTTGGGACAGAAACTTCTGCCTACATCTGGAGACTGTTTTCTTATTTTGCTCCTGAATGTGGGACATCTGGAAGAGCTCACTCTCCATGGAGTTTCAGTAGTGGAGCTTCACTGATACCTTAGAAAGCCAGTGGCATTCTAGGAGATAGAAATCCAAGCAAATCTTGCCAGCACTGCAGCAGGTAGTTTCCAGTTGCCACTTGCCAGTTGTATCCTATGTTGCAGTAGCCCAGCAAACTCTCCCTAACATGACTGTCTGAGGAGAGGCCTCCTTCCAATTCTACTTCTTTCTTGGGCATCCATACTTAGTCCTATAAGTAGTAAATATTCCTTGTATTCCATTCCTTCATACATTAGAATTCTCTTTATTTTAGTAGTTAATTATTAATAGTCCCTTGCATTTAAACTTTCTTGAGCTAGGTGTGATGCCTTTAATCTCAGTACTTGGTAGGCAGAAGAAGGAAGATCTTATGAGTTTGAGGCCAGGCTGGTCTCCATTGCTATTTCCAGGTCAAAGTTACATAGACCTTGCCTCAACTATCCCCTAAAACCAAAACCAAACAACTTTCCCTGTTCGAATGACTGATAGGCTTTTGGCTCCCTCTAAAACTGTGGCAACTGACCCTAAAGTCAAAGTAAATTCATAAATGTAAGTTTTTATTATTAAGTTTAACAATGCAGAGAAAACAGCATTAGCTGAGCTTGTTAGCTTGCTGTCTTCTGTAGCTGACTGGTGCAGGTGACTCAATATTAAGTCAGATATGGTCATTGTTTGGTTCCTATTGCTTATTTTAGAGAAATGCACTAAATGTATCATTCAGCATGTGAATCTTGAGAGAGAGAGAGAGAGAGAGAGAGAGAGAGAGAGAGAGAGAGAACACACTTGCTAGCTTTGTTTCTAAGAGTTAAGGCTGGCATGATGGCTCAGTGGATAAAGATACTTGCCACCAAGCCTTATGACCTTAGTTTAACCCTTAGAACTGACATGGTAGAAGGACAGACAATTAGCCTTTGCAAGCTGTCCACTGCACACCATGGCATGAATTCCCTTGCTCACTTACCTACCTCCACACATACATGAGCATGCAAAGTAAATGATGTCATAAGAAGTTAGAGCTAATATTTTATGTGATGGCATGAACAATAGAGTTATAATAAAGTACAGAATTAGGAAAAAAAAACCACTTTGAACAGTCCAGAAAACTGACAGTAAATTCTATGTTCTTTCTCCATGGATATCATTCATTCACTAAGTATATACTAATAGTAGCCTGGCCTCATGGGGTTTACTTTCTGTGGCAGGGTGAACCTACCCATAAATCTATCTGGAATAGACTTTCAGTTGTTGTAAGGAAAGTGAAGCTGGCTGGAATGGGTGGGGTGCTGGAACAAATGATGGTGATGACATATTTGATACTACACTTCCTATACATGACATATGATAAATGCTATCATTAATATAATTACAGGTGTGCCTTTAGGGGACATAATGCCATGAGAAATCAAACAAAATACATATATGTAAATCATAACAAGTTTATGTATAGACCAAACAAACTTACCCTATAGAAAGCACTGGTAAGAGGGAGTAGTGCTGCAGCAATGTTATATTCTTCTAAACTTGAACAATCCTTAAAGAAAACAAAGGCAAATGAACACCATTAGAATCTTTATCAGAATCACTTGTTATGTATGTCATACCAGGTTTGGGCTACATTGTCAACCTGTGAAATTTTTTCATTTTATTCCAAGTTGTTACTAAGGCATAGTTGGGTAAGCCCAGGGTAAATTATTGTTCCTGAAGCACATTCATTTTGAAACAAAGTATAAACACACTAGAAAGGATATGACTTTTATGACTTCCTGAATTTGAGTGTTAAAAGATGTTTTAATAAGTCAAAAACTTTTAGAAGGGATTTTCGATAGACCCAATATATTTCACTGGGTCAAGGGTTTTTTCCCCACATGCTTTACTATCTTTCATATTGGTGTATATTTTATAATTGGTTACAAGCACCATTTTCTTTCTCAGTGTTATATAAAAAGCTGAAATTTACTGCATTGTTGGGGAACAGAATAAAAAATTCTTAATGGAAAGATCAAAATGGTGCAGATGCTGAGGAAAAGTGTGGTAATTAAAAAAAAGGTAAAACAGAACTACTATATTGGATTTGAAACCAGTGCATATATAAAAATGTATGAATGTATATGTAATTACTGTAAGTTCTAGCTTATCAACATCTTGATATGAACCTAAAGAACAAAATATAAGAGAATGCATGTGCTTAGACCTGAGTTTGCTTCCCAGCACCCACATGGCAGTTCACAGCTATCTTTAACTCTAGTTCCAGGGAACTCAATGAACTCTTCTGACCTCCATGGCCACCTCATGGAAAGGATATTATCAGAAGAATGAACAGATGATCAATAGGACAGCAGAAAACATTTTCCAGTTCTATTTCAGATAGGAGGTTCATATCTAGACTGTATAGTGAACTGTAAAAGTCAAAATACCAAAATCAAACTCTCAGTCAATAAACAGCAAAATTACAAAAGTTTACAAAAGAAGAAATACAGATGGTTAATATATATATATGTTTTGGGGCTGGAAAGATGGCTCAGTGGTAAATAGCACTGGCTGCTCTTCCAGAGGTTCTGAGTTCAATTCCCAGGACACACAGAGGCTTTCAACTGTATAAAACTGTAGTCCTTCCTATGGGATCTAATGTCCTCTTCTGCAAACAAAACACATAAATAAATCTTAAAAATAAAACTTCAAACCCCTAAATGAAGTATTCAACATCCACAGACATCAGGAAAATGCAAATCCTCCTGAGATCTCAGTTTGAATGGCACTCATCAAATAAATCACAAATGCTGGAAAGGCTGTAGGGAAAAAGGAACCATTATTTACTTTGTTAGAGGGTAAACTAGTACAACCACTATGGAAATCAGTGTAGAGCTTTCTTAAAACAAAAATAGAGCTACCATTAGTTGTGGTGATATTTTGTTTATGACGTAACAAATAAAGCTTGCCTGAAGATCAGAAAAGCAAAGTGGCCAGCTACTAGCTCTTACCTCTACCTCAGACTAAAGGGTTGATCCTGTCTTCAGATTGCATCTATAGACTCCTCTGCTCCCCAGACTCCTGCCAGACTGCTGTGAGCTCCTGTCTCCTCCCATCTTATATTACTCTCTCCACCCAGCCATGTCACTCTTGTCTCCACCTCCCTAGTGCTGGGATTAAAGGTGTGCACTGTTTCTCTTTTAGACTGATTCACTTTCCTATAGCTCAGCATGGCCCTGAACAGAGATCTTTCTGCCTCTGTCTCGAGAGTGCTGGGATTAAAGGTGTGCCCACCACAGCCTGGCCTCTATATGGCTGCTGGGATTAAAGGTGTATGCCACCACTGTCTGGCCTCTATGGCAAACTAGTGTGGTTAGCTTTGCACTCTGATCTTCAGGTAAGTGTTATTTGTTAGATCATAAACAAAATATCACCACATTCAATACTTAGCTATATTTACTACTCCTAGACCTGTACCTAAAGTATTCTATACCTTACCACAGATACTTGCAAAACCCATGTTTATTGATACTCTATTCTCATCAGTAAGGAAAAGGAATTAGCCTAAAATGTTCACAACATAAACAGGTAATGAAAGCATGGTGTACATATAAATACTAGCATTTTATTTGGTTATGAAGAAAAATGAAATTGTGAAAATTACAAGAAAATGGATGGAACTGAAAAATATTAAGTGAGGCTGTTGTATTTCAGGTAAACCTGGCCCCATCCCTTGGGAACCTGGAACACTGTGTCACTCTCTGCACTTAGCAGGCGGTACCTTGATTCTGTATGCAGATGTGAAGGTCCCTTTAAGAGACAAATTCTGCCTATTTTCTCTCTCTCTCTTTCTGCAGTTTCTCCATGGAGGCAGCTGTCTGTCCCTCTGTCTCTCTCTTCTCTTCCAATTCTTCCTTCCCCTCCCTTACTCCATTCCATTTCCCCTATAAACTTTTCACATAAATTATGTCTGCAGGTCTCTCTCACCCACTGTTTGTAGCTCACCCACTATGGGATCTGCCAAAGGTCCCACATCATGTCATATCATAACAGAGGTAGAACAGACTCAGAGAAACAAATACCACATGTTCTCTCTCATACATGGATCCTAACTTCATATATAAACATACATACATATATATAATATATGCACACAAACATATATACACACACACTCACACATATATGTATACATACACACAACACACACACACATATCATGAAATTAAAAAGGATAAGAAAAGAGGCCTACCATGTTGTTTTATGTTCTCTGTGAGGATCTGTGTTGGCATCTAGATATTGGTTGTATAGATAATAAATTAGAATGAATGATCTTTGGCTTTAGATCAAAATGAGCTTCAGCTAGAAAAGAGGTCATACATGTGTCAGGAGACAGGAGGGGAGACGAAGAGAAACAATCAAGGAGAATAATAAAATCAACTGAGTCAAAGATGAACTTCAGTGCTTGCCTTGTGCTCATAAGGCCTTGAACATTAGTACCTACAGCACACAGACAGGAAGATGACTCTGAGGCTAAGTCGTTATGTTGGAGTCATGTTTAGGCTTTTATTTTAAAATATAGTTAGGCCACACAGAAAAACCCTACACTCTTTCCTATACGGTATCACTAATGACCTCCATCATCTCTATAAATCTTATAAAATAATCTAGGAATACAGCAAAAACTGTTTATCTTTTCCCTCTTGTCTATTCTTTATCCTCCTAGGACACTGCTATGTTCAAGAATGTCATCTATGTCCCTGCACATCTGAATTTCTTTAACAGAAATGCCTTGCATGTTTCTGAAGACTGTCATAAGGCCCAAGGCAATAAAGTTCAACAGACTTGAGCTGTAATCTTCTCCCAAGGAAATGGTTGGGATGCCAAGATGCCTTTTGACTTTGATTTCACAGCAGGGCTTCATTTGTAATGATGCCGTCCAAACTTTAAATGACAACAGCTGTGATATGAAACTCTACATACTCATTTATAAAAATTTCCCACAAATTAAAAAATTAAAGAACAGGGGTATTTTAATCTATGACCAATTAGCAGAGACTCAGCAACCATAAAACATTTAGATTAGAAAGAGCTATTTATTATTTTACAAAATATTTACACATTGTAATTAATGTCTAAAAACTGTGTGTGCCAGTCAAACACTGATTGCAAAATATAAATATGAAATTCTTTGCAAATCATGTTAGAGGCATTAATTAGGTTGAAAGATGGAAAAATTCTAAAACAATAAGACTACAATTATTGACACAGCAATTGCATTCCAGAATAGTGCAGTTATCTATTGGGGGATCAGCTCATAAATACACATTCTGGAGTCCCCTGTGCTTTGGCTACATAATAGCACTGTAGCTATAAACATACCAGACAATTTATAAACTTGCAAGGACTAAAATATTTATACATGCTGTACTTTGCTATGTAATTCACCTTTAATTTTCCTATTATAATTAGAGAATGAGCTCTGCAATCTCAATTCCCATTTATCCTTAAACACTTAAGACTTTTAACAACCTGCTTACCTTTGAACTGTTTTAGTCAACATTCCTGTTTCATAAAACCATGGGTTCTCTCAAAATTGTTACATTTAAACATTAAAAAAAGAAATGAATATCAAAGGTACTGCTTGTTTATGGAGCTCACTACAGAACTGAGACTATGTAGCTCCAGAAAAATGAAAAATAAAATAGCTGTGAATTGTTCAAAGTATTGAAAATATGCACATCTTCTACAAAGGAACTAAATACCTCTTTAGATTACAATAGTCTACTGTTCAGAAATCTTAGTTATGTTTTGACGGTCACAGAATAATAACCAGACTGTCCTGTCAGGCTTGTAAACTTGTCATGGTAGAATCATAAGGTCAGGTGGACCCATCTCTAAAACCATGTGACCACTGTAGCTCTTCTGCTATGAGCTGCAGCTCTAGGGAGTCAGCTTTATTTACATCTATTGCACACTGTACTCATTTCTAACACAACAGCATCCCCTTACTTGCTTTGTCAACTCTAACACTTCTATATAGCTATCATTATAGCCCTCCCTCCCCACTAATTTAAATGGTGTATGTGTATATCATGTGCACTATGATGTGCATGTGAGGTGAGGACAAATCCATGGAGTTGGTTCTCATCTATGTTAATGTGAATCCAAAGATAACACCCAGGTCTTCAGGCTTGAGTCGCAGAGGCCTTTATCTTCTGATCCATCTCATTGGATCTTCATTATTTAGTGCTAAGCAGACTTATAAAACCATAGAGGATGTATCATAGTTCTAAATGCCACATATAAACTTATGTGTACTCTGACACTCATAAGAGACAGAAAATAAGTGCTAGGCCTGACAAATGTATCAAGTATTAAGTTCTTTGAGTGAATGGGTCAAGTCTGTTTTGATTTAAGTTACCTGGAAAATAGAACACTATACCTAGCACATGGAAATAACAGTTAACATATAGTGAGTGCCACTAGGTAACAATACAGTCTACTTCTAAACTTATTTAATATGATAATATTTCTATTAGATATATGCTATAATTATGCCCATTTTATTGTTGAAGGAATGGAATTTCTAAAGACTAAATTACTTGCTGAGATTTACACAGCTACAAATATCATAGCTTATACTTGAATCTAAGTAATCTTATTTCAGTAATTTTCATTTTAAACCTGTGTTCTTGTTTTCCAAATGCAATCAGCTATTGAACTAAACCTAAAAATGGCATCTGTGAACACATACAATCCAGGTAGAAGAAGATACATTCTAGCAAAGTATAAATCTGCTCAAGAGAGTTTGAAATTACATCATATCTATGAAACAGTAATTAAAAATTAAAAGTTAATTAAAATGCAAATGAATGGATAGAAAGTAGATCTGTTTTCTTATTAAAGTCTTTTATTTTACCTCTTTATGGAGGAATTAAAAAATAAGATATAGATAATGAAATCAAAGCTTCTAAAACACATCTAGAAAGAATCCAGAAATAGAGAAAAGAGAAGGTGGATGGGAGGAAGTGGAAGAAGTAATGGCAAAAATCATTGGTGAAATACAAAGAACCCAGTAAGTGTAATGCAGAACAAATACAGAAGACCCGTCCTAAAATGTGTCTTAACAAAATTTCATTACAAGGATAAAACACTAAATCTGTTATAGAAGTTGGTTAAAAAAGTGTATTATCTACAATTGACAAGCATCAAGTTTAAGAAGTTCAAAAATGTTGGGTAATAGAAAAATCAGAGCAGTATTTCAGGGTTCTAAGGAAAATTCTATTAAATTTATTTATATTTTGAAGTAACACTGTCATATTAACTTGCCTTTGTTCTTTGTTTTGGTTAAATAGTTGTCTTTTAGACCCATGCAACCATAACCACCATCAGAGTTAGACACAGAATATTTCCATCCTTTTCTGTGCCTACTCCTACTCCTAGGTAACTAACAGCTGTATCTCTGTCTTTTTGAGGATGTTGTCTAAATGGAATACAATCTATAACCTGATGAAAGCAGCTTCTTTTACTCAGGACAATATCTGTGGAATTCATCTATATGATATACTATCTAATTGCTAAATAGTATCCCATTGCAGCAGCATTCACCTATTGAAGGACACAAGACTACAAACATTCACATACTGGATTTATGTTAACATCAGTTCTCCACAGAAAATACTTGGGAATGGAATTGCTGGATTATACAGTAAATATATGTTTGATTTTATAAGAAATTGTCAAACTGTTTGCCAAATGGGCTGTACCATTTTATCAGAGAATTATTTTATCTTTATAATTTTGCCATAACTTAGTATTTGCAGTACCTTTAATAGGTGCACAGAGATTTCTCTGAAAGCCTAATAATTTATATTTCTCCAATGACCAAAAATATTGGACATATTTTAATGTACTTATTTATCACCTGTGATGCAGTATGTTTGACACACCCATTTTTTTTAAATCAAGTGACTAAAGTTTTATTTTTGAGTTGTAAGAATTGTAAGAACTTTATCAAACCTGTTTTGCCAATATTGTTTCCTAGTACACACTTTTTTACTTTAAAAATAAGTTGTCAGTGTGTATGTGTGTGTCTTTGTACAGGAATGCCACTGAATACATGTCAAGGGAGGTCAGATGACAACTTTGTGGTGTCAATTCTCTCCTCCCAACTTTGTTTGGGTTCTAGTATCAACAGGTCAACAGGTTTGCTGGGGGAAATGCCTTTATGCAGTGAGCCATCTCTCATCTCTTTAATTTAAAAAAAAATGTATTTTAATTGTTCATTTTATGTGTGTGGGTGTTGGTCTGGATACTAGAAGAGGACATTGGATTCTATGGGACTACAGTTATAGATGGTTGTGAACTGCCATTTTCTATTAGGTTTTGTATTACTTTATGTAGTTTATTAAAAAGCAAACTCTCTCTCTCTCTCTCTCTCTCTCTCTCTCTCTCTCTCTCACACACACACACACACACACACACACACACACACACACACACACACAGAGTCACCAGCCTCTGCCTCCCATGTGCTGGGACTAAAGGTGTGCCCCACCATGTCTAGCTCAAAAATAATTTTAAAAGGATGAAAAAATAAAATGAAAGCAAGTCAACCATTTTTTTTAGCCTATTCTCTTTGGAGGAATACCTTGTTCAGCCTAGATATAGGGCAGAGGGCCTTGGTCCTGCCTCAAAGTGATATGCCAGACAGACTTTGCTGACTCCCCATAGGAAGCCTTACCTTCTCTCAGGAGTGAATGGAGATGGGGTAGGGGAAGGTGGTGGTAGCAGGAAGAGAAGTAGAAACTGGAATTGGTATATAAAATGAGAAAAGGTTGTTTTAAAACAACAACAAAAAAAAGAAAGCAAGGACTATTTTAATAGCAGACTAGGGGTATGTGAACATGTTAATAGGGGAAAAAAAAAACAGAAAACTTTCTGCCCTGTAATTTATGGTTTTAAAAGTAACAAAATAAAAGCAGTCATCAAAAGCCTTCCAACCAAAAAAAAAAAAAAAAAAAATGCCCAGGACCAGATGGCTTCAGTGCAGAATTCTACCAGAAATTGAAGGAAGCTAATACCAATACTCCTCAAATTGTTCCACACAATAGAAACAGAAGGCACATTACCAAACTCTTTTTATGAGGCTATAATCACCTTGGTACCCAAGCCACACAAAGATACAACTAAGAAAGAAAACTACAGACCAATATCCCTCATGAACATTGATTCAAAAATACGCAATAAAATACTGGCAAACCAAATCCAAGAATACATCAGAGAAATCATTCACCATGACTAAGTAAACTTTATCCCTGGGTTGCAGGGATGGTTTAACATATGAAAATCTATCAACATGATCCACCATATAAACAAACTGAAAAGAGAAAGTAGGAGGTACCCTTGAACAAATTGGTATAGGAGACCGCTTCTTGAACATAACTCCAGTAGCACAGACACTGAGATCAACAATTAATAAATAGAGC
Source organism: Cricetiscus sungorus (assembly GCA_030556225.1). NCBI lineage: Eukaryota > Metazoa > Chordata > Mammalia > Rodentia > Cricetidae > Cricetiscus > Cricetiscus sungorus. The sequence continues at coordinate 70,874,490 of JANBXA010000007.1, forward strand.
CTCCTCAAACTTAGAAGCTTCTGTAAGGCAAAGGACACAGTGGACATGACCAAATGGCAGCTCACAGACTGGGAAAAAATTTTTATCAACCTACATCTGACAAAGGGCTGATCTCCAAAATATACAAAGAACTCAAGAAGCAAGTCAACAAAACACTAAATAACCCTATTAAAAAATGGGGTACTCCTGCCAGAATGGCTAAAATTAGAAACACCAATGACAACTTATGCTGGAGAGGATGTGGGAGAAAGGGGAACACTCCTCCACTGCTGGTGGGAGTGCAAACTCCTACAGCCATTTTAGAGATCAGTATGGCGGTTCCTCAGGAAAATGGAAATTAGTTTACCACAGGACCCAGCAATTCCCCTCTTAGGTATATACCCAAATGACCCACATCCATGCAACAAAGACACATGCTCAACTATGTTCATAGCAGCATTATTTGTAATAGCAAGAACCTGGAAGCAATTTAGATGCCTCTCAACTGAAGAATGGATAAAGATGTGGCACATCTACACAATAGAATAACACTTTGCAGAAAAAAAATAGCAGAATCTTGAAATTCGCAGGCAAGTGGATGGAACTTGAAGAAACCATCCTGAATGAGGTAACCCAGTCACAAAAAGAGGAACAGGGTATGTACTCGCTCATATGTGGATTTTAGACCTAGAGCAAAGGATTACCAGCCTATAATTCACACCACCAGAGGAACTAGGATACAAGGTATATTCTAAGAGATTCATATATGGTCTCTCACAAAAGGGGGAAGGGACAAGTCCCCCAGAGCACATGGGAAGTGGGGGGGGCAGTGAATGGAGAGAGAACTAGGAGAAAGAGAAGGGGAGGAGAGGAAAGCATGTGGAACTCAGAAGATTGAGTCAGGGTAGGAATAGAAGACAGAAAAGGGTGTGCGAGAAAGAACATAAAAGAGGGAGCCATTATTGGTTTGAAGAGAAAACTGAACCTAAAGAAAGGCCTAGAGACCTACAAGACTGACTCCAACTAACAATTCGAGCAACCATGAAAAGGCTACCATAAATGCCCTTCCCTGATAGTGAGATCATCAACTAAATTATCTACCATCATGGAGCCCTCATCTAGTACCTGTTGGAAACAGAAGCAAACACCCATAACTAAACACTGAGTCAAACTGGAATGAATCCATATGCAGAAAGAGGGGACAAGACCAGGTTGCAGAAACACACAAAGACAGCTGACCTGAACAAGGAGGAGTTAACGCCCCCCTCAGACTGATGGCTGGGAATCCAGCATGGGACTGACTCAGACCCCTGAATATGGGTCTCAGCTAGAAGGACTGGGCAGTCTAAGGGACCTCAGACAGTAGAACGAGGATGTATTCCTGATGCACAAAAGGACCTTGGGGACACATCCCCCATGGAGGGATACTCCCTTAACCTAGAGACAGGAGAGAAGTCCTAGTCCCTACTTCAAATGACTTGACAAATTTACATGACCCAACCTGGATAGCATAGCCCTACATGTGGAATGGGGGTGGGGGTATGGGAGGGGAGGGTGGTCAGGGTGCATGTGAGGGGGGAAAGAAGGTAAGTGGGAGGGAGAGTAAACTTGGATCGACATGTAACATTTTTAAATTATATTATTAATTAAAAAAAAAAGAAAAGAAAAGTGGACATCAGCTTTGAAAACATAATTGGACCAGGAGGAATTGAACTTCACCTACAGCTGAATAGACCATAGGGGGTGTGGTCTGGTTAGAGGAAGTCATTAGGGGTATGACTTCTAAGTATATTATCTTGTTTCTGGCTCATTCCTCTTGCTCTGTTCTTTGGCAATCATGAATAAGGTGAGCAACTTTGTTCTGCCATGCACTGTCTCATGAAGTTCTATCCCAGTAATGCTCAGAAACAAGGAGTCAACCAACCAGGGACTTAAACTTTGAAACTGGGAGCCAAATATATCCTTTCTCCTAAAAACTGTTTTCTCAAGTACTTTGTGACAGCAATAAAGTATGACTAACATATAGATCAAACATTACTATTGTTTAAAGACACTCTGTCTAGAATACTGCAAAAAAGCACATGTCTAAACATCATTATGACCTCCATTCTTAACCCCTGCATACATTACTATCGTACTGCTATCCTGACCCAATCATTTCACATTCATGGACCTGTTTTCTTCAGCTAGACAAAAGTTTATCAATGATTTCTAAGGACCTTTGTTTTATTCTGTCCTAAATCCCTTGGAAGATTCCATTTCTGATTTCAACTGGCTCAATGAAAAGATTGTTAAGAATGGGAACTCAGGGAGATCTCTCTTGCAAATATGCTGGATTCCAGAAGCCAGTTGCAAGAAGTTTATAGAACACAATATTATGCTCAATATGTACTCATGACAGTTCATATTAGGAAAGAGTGTCCTTAAAATACATTACTTCATCTTTAAAGAGAAGTGTCTCAAGAGGCCATGGCAATAGTCAAAATCTTGGCTGAACAAGTTTTGATGCATTACTGATAGAAAAATAACCTTCAAACTGCAAAGCCTACTTCCAAACATATTCTACTTAATAGGGCTGAGTTCCAGAATGAAGAGGCTGAGCAATTCAAGTTCAGTGGAAGAATTTTGGGCTACTATGAATAGACAGTAGGGGAAAATTAAGCATTCTAAAAGATAGCAAGAGTATTTCAATCTAAATATAAGTCTAGTGTACAGAAACATAATGGTCCCTGCTTACTATGTGTAATTTTTAATCTATCAGAATTTCATTTCTAATTGAAAATATGAAGCTACAGGACCTGGAGAGATGGCTCAGTGATTAAGAACACTGAGTGCTCTTCCAGAGGACCCAGTATTAATTCCTAGCATCTACCCAGTGGCTCTGGACTGTCTAATTCCAGTTCCAGGAGATTCAATGCCTCCTCTTCTGTCCTCCATGGGCACATGTGGTACACAAACATACATGCAGACAAAACACACATACACATAAAATAACACCAAATAACAAATAAAAATAAAATTATATGGGCTGGAAAGATGGCTCAGCAGTTAAGTGCACTGGCTGCTTTTGAACCCACATGGTAGCTCATGATAGTCCAAAACTCCAGTTTCAGAGAATCTAATGTCCTCTTCCAGCATCTAAAGTCACCATACACTGGAAACCCATGCAATACACAGACACATATGCAAACAAAATACTCATACACATAAGAATTTTAAAAAGATGTTACATTAAAAAGGATATATATTTCCTTGACTTTAAAATAGGTTGAATTGACTGGCGAGAGAGCTAAGTATTTAAGAGCACTTGTTGCCCTTGCAAAGGACAGGGGCTCAATTTCCAAAACCCATATGGCAGCTCACAACTACCTGCAACTTCAGCTCCAGGGGATCTACTGCCCTCTTCTGGCCTCTATGGGCACTGCCTGCATGTGGTGCATATACATACACTTGGGCACACATTCATAACATAAAATAAAATAATAGGTTATAGATTTTAATCTCCTGACTAGATTTCTTCTGACTAGGTTTCTTCTGGTCTTAGGCTGAACGAATGGAAAAAGGCCTGCTTGCTTTCTAGTTTTGTTTAGAATGACTTCTTTGGTCTTTTCACTTTAAGGCTATCCTTGTTTTTGGGTTTATTTTTGTTTGTTTATTTTTGTTAGTGAACTAACAGCAACAAGTAAGTACACCCTGGTTTTTAATCCAATATGCTGGTCAGTAGTTTTGGAGAATTGATAACATTAACAACCAGAGTGCTTATTAAAATTACATATCAATTCATATAATTTTGTTCTTTTTGTTATACTTGTAACAGGACCTGAAAGCTACAGGACCTGGAGAGATGGCTCAGTGTCTCCCAGAGGACCCAGTATTAATTCTCAGACAGAAGAGGAGGCATTGAATCTCCTGGAACTGGAATTAGACAGTCCGGAACATTAATAATACTCATTTGCTTACTGTTCTAGTACAGTTTGTTATTTCCTATGTCTTTATGTATCTACCTTTTTCTTCAGCATGTTGGCTTCCTTCAAGTATCTTCTATAGTGCTGGCATAGTGATCGTCAATCTCTTTAGATTTGTTTATCTCATAGAGGTTTTTCTCCTTTAATCACAAGGATATCTTTTCTTGATACAGTAATTTGGGTTGCATTTTTTATAACACCTTCCTGGCATTTAGAGTTGCTGTCGAGATATTAACTAATATTCTGATTGGTTTGCCTATATGTGGGACTCCATACTCTGTCACTTTTCAATATTATTTCTTTGTTCTGTATACTCAGTGTTTTAACTATGATGAGACATTGAGTAGGTTCTTTTCTGGTCTTGATTGTTTGGCATTCTAAATGCCTTTTGTATATGAATGGGTATTTCTCTCTGTAAAATTTCCTGTTATGGTTTTATTGAACATATTTTCTATGCCTTTAGCTTATACTTTTTCTTCTTCTATGGCTATGATTCAAAAAATTGATCTTTTAATGGTGTCCCATAGATCTCACATGTCTCCTCATACTTTCTTATTATTTTGTCTTTATTGTTTCCAGAATGTTCTAATTCATTTTCCTTTTAGGCTATGATAAAATATCCTCCAAAAGCAACTTAAGGAAGAAAGGAAAGCAGGAAAAATGAGAAAGGAGGACATACTTATTTTGTCTTGCAATTTAACATATTTTCTGTTGCAGTGGGGAAGTTAAGATAGCAAGAATTTTGATGCAGCTGGCCATGTTACATCTCAGTCTTGAAGAGAATGTTGAATGCTTGTCTTTACCTCACTTTCTCCTCTTTATACAGTCCAGAATCCCAGATTCATGGAACAGTGCCACCCACAGCAGGTTAGTCTTCCCACCTCAATTAACCTACATAGGGTAAGTACCCACATGCATGCCCAACGTCTCATCTATCAGATGATTCTAAATCTTAGAGTTAACAAATAAGATTTATCATTATACTGGTCTCCAAGCTCTGATACTCTCCCTTTCACTGGATCCATTCTACTGGTAAATATTTATGTGCTATTAATTCATTCTTTGAGCTTTTCATTTCCAAAATTTAATCTGAATTTTTCAGTGTTTCTGTTTTTTATTGGATTCTTCTTTCATATTCTATATTAACTTTATTTCATTCAGTTGTCTGCAATTATTTGAATTTGTGTCAGAATTTATTCATGCCCTCTTTGCCTCACTGGTCATTTTTACTATAATTACTTTGAATTCTTTGAGATTTCATCTAATTTACTCCCATAGAAATCCATCACTAAGGAACTGGTAAGTTTTTAGAGAAATCGTGTTGCTTTTTTAAATTTCGTGTGTTAATGCACTGAAACTTAATACATCTGAGATATGGTATTTGGTTACATTAAAAAAAATCCATTTTCCTTAAGTTTTACAAAAATAAAAATATTTGTAACATTTTAAATGTGACTAGGTTGCAATAGTGATTAGGCACTGTTTTTCTCTTTTGGGCCAGGGGTTTATAGCTTAATAATCAAGCATCTATCACTAAGTTTCAGCGTATGACCCATACCAGTACAACTATCAGAGTAGAATAGTAACTCAGAAGCATACCAAGTGATGGATAGGCCCACTATGACAACATAGGAACAGCCAAGTAGACACATTCATCCCTTCAACTCCAATACATTTCAGGGAGGGGAGGAACAAGAACATTACAGTGTGCACTAAAATGCCAGCTGCTAAGGGTAAGAATATAAAGAAAATAAGCAGAACTTGAGGAGCAATTTAGGATTTGAGCAACAGAGATAATATCCAAGAAGGAAAAGTGGAAAGTGAGAACAATAAAGAAAAAGAGCAGCTAGAACTGAATGAAAAAAGAAAGATGTAAAGAAAGTTAGTAAGAAACTTAAAACAACCCCAGCACTTGGCAGGCTGGGGCAGGGAGATGTCAACCTCAAGCCAACATGTGCTCTATGGGAAAGCTTATCTCAAAAGCCAACTCAGAACAGTGCAAGACAAAGCTGGTCCACAAAAGTTGAAATGAGAGGGAATATAGGAAGAGTTACAGAGTCTGTCTCTTGGTGGCCAGTTGTGTTGATACTTTGTATTCTGACAAATAAAGCTTGTTTGGAGTCAGAGGGTGGAGCTAGCCACTAGTTAACCATAGATGTGTAGAGGAAGTGATAAGGCAGGACAGAGAGAGGATCTTGGTCCTTTTGGACTAGGAATTGAAGTGGTAGAAAGCAACTGAAGGTTGCTCCTCTGCTTCTCTGCTCCTGCAGGTGTTTTACCCTATATCTGACTCCTGATTTTTACTATTAAGATTATTTAGATTTATGTTTCCCCTGGTGTTCTAACTTGGGGCACAAAAGCATGAGATAGTTGCTTGTCCCTGGCTTTACAGCCAACGCAGCCACCACTGGTGGTCTCAGCTACAGACACAGCCACCAGAGTTAGCTGGCTTTTCCTTCCTTGCCCCAGGGCTTCTGAACAAGTCTAGGATTTTTCTGTTGCAGCCTCTCTACAGCCTCTCACAGGCACTTGGGCTCCAAATGCTGCCAGAGTTAGCCCCTCACCACCAGCCAGTTTGCTTTCAGGCAGCTCATACCACATGTGCTTTTTCCACAAGATCCCCTGTGTATGTTTTTCAGACAACTGGCTTCCTCTCCCCTGTGGGTTGCTGGCTTTCCCTGAACCCCCTCCTCAGACTGCTGCCACACTAGGTAGCTGCCTTGACACCCACTCGGTATTCTACTGTTGTGACAACTGTCACATACTCTCAGCTCACAGCTACATGCTAGCAGCTGCATCTATAATCCTCAGCCAGGCTGTGCACTGCCCATGTTCTCTGCTATGCACCAGCAGCCTGCCTTACACTCCACTGTCATCATCATCAGATTTGGTGAGATAATAGAAAATTTTTAAAGGAGGGAATTAGTTTAAAAAAAAAAACACTATCATGATGAAGGGAGTTAGGTCTCTGTAGTATTTCAAAATGGATGGTTAAAAAACGGAACTTAATTAAAAGAGGGGATAATTAACTTAGCTGGGGTTTATGCAATATCACTTTTAAACATTATCGGTTTGGTAGTTTTTGTTTTATCACTAAAAAGTTGGTGGATATGAGTGTCAAGTTGATTGATATGAGTTCCAAGATACAGTCCTTAGAAAAAGTTACTAGAGAAAAAAAATGCCATTTTGATTGATAATTTACAAAGACAGAAGAACTTAAAGGAGAACAAACCTCACCATTACATTATAAAATTAGAGAGGAATAGTCCAAGGATTTCAAACAACCAACCTTAATTTACAGGAACAACTGCCAAAAGACAGGTATCCCCCAAACCTGTGTAAAAATTGACTGGTTTCCTGTGGAAATGTTAAGATTTGAGAACATTTAAGGAAGCGATAGTCTCATATGGTATGCATTCACCTTTTGTGAAGCAAATGTTAAATTCTATCTCACAAGACTAGAAAGACTTGGTTACAGCAGTATTGGAACCTGGTCCTAAACTGCAGTGGAGGACCTGGCGAAAAGATGAGGTAGGACCACTGAACAATAAAGTAGAACTAGAGGTATTGAAATTTCCCAAGACCAACTTCTTGGAGAGGATGATTATACTGATGTACAAAGGCAGTTTCTACATGATGACCACACCTTGGCTCTATGTTAAGAAGCAGCTTTGAATGCTTGGGACAGAACTGAAGAAGTTTGGAAGATAACTGAGTCATTTACTAAAGTTATAGAGGGCAGAAAAGAAACCTATCTTTAAAGATATCAAATTCAGAAACTAGACAAATAATAATCAAATCTTTGGTTTTTGAAAGTGCCAATTCATTATACAAAAGGACAATTGGGTATTTAAAGGCAAGATCAGAACTTATAAAGAAATAGATCCATGCTAGTTGATACTGAATCTCATAGCCATGATGATACTTGGATAGGAGAGGTGATTTCCAGAGGCTTGAAGAAAAATCAAAATGTCAGGTGACTTAATTGTGGCAAAAAGGTCAACTAAAAAAGGATTGCAGACAGGGTATTTCTAGAAATAATGTTTTTTTTTTTTCTAGGAATAATCCAAAGAGAAAGCCCTTGCTTTCTGGAGTATGAAGAAGGTGTGGCAAAGACTGACATTGAACCAATGAATGAAGAAGAACAAGGGGCAGACAAGGTAACCCTTGGGAAATGCCATGTCAAATTTGCTTCAGTCATTTCCTGTCACCATGGGGAAAACTTCACCAGGAACTAATGCATATTATAAAAAAAAAACAAAACCAACCAACCAACCAACCAACCAAACAAACAAAAAAACCAAAACCATACTGCTCTGTATTATAGAACAGTTTTAGAAGATATAACAAAAATTTCAAGAGAAACCATGAAGAAAATATTTTGGCAAACTTCCATAAATGATCAAAGACCAAAGTTAAAAATACAAATAAATGACATTGTAATTGAAAGTTTTGTAGACACAGGGACAGATGTAACAATAATCACACCAGAATCTTAGCATGCAAACTGGACTCCTCAGGTAAATGTTCATCTTTTAGGGACTGGAACTTTATCTTGAGTAAAACAAACCATGAGATGGGTTGAATTATTACAGTCAGAAGGACAGAGAGGAAAATTAAAGCCATATATGGTTAACATAGCTATGAATTTATCGGGACATTACTTGTTACAGTAATGGAATATCCAGATTAACATTCCTCCAAATTCAGAAAAAACCACAAACTAATATACGATCATGGGGAAAATATTAAAAGGTATTATAAAGAACACTCACCAATTATTCAGGTTGTACAAAAACAGGGCACAATAGGTGCTGTTCTTTCAAAAGTACCAACAGCCCTACCTTTAAAATGGTTAATTGGCACACCTGTCTGGGTGGAACAATGGCCTTTGATATCAGAGAAATTATAGGTACCAAAACAGATGGCACAGGAGCAACTATATACACAACACATGGAAGAATTAACTAGTCTTTGGAATTCTTCTGTATTTGTTATTAAAAAGAAAACTGCAAAGTGGAGTTGCAAAAATTTTTTGCCTTATTGCTCCAGAAAAATACAAAAAGGATATTCTATTAATTACCTAGTATATAAAATAGATTTAAAGATATACATGGTCCCCTGGAGAAGGGGAAAGGGACAAGATCTCCTGAGCAAAGTGGGTGTATGGAGGGAAGGGAGAGGGAGTTAGCAGAAAGAGAAGGGGAGGAGAGGAGGGGAGAGGTGGGCATGAGGGAACAGTAAGATTGAGACAGGGAAGAACAGAGGAGAACAAGAAAAGAGATACCATAATAGAAGCCATTATGGATTTAAGGAGAAATCTGGCACTAGGGAAATGCCCAGAGATCTACAAGGATGACACCAACTAACAATCTAAGCAATAGTGGAGAGGCTATCTTAAATGCCCTTCCCTGATAATGAGATAGATGACTACCTTATATGCCATCCTAGAGCCTTCATCCAGTAGCTGATGGAAGCAGAAGCAGACACCCACAGCTAAACACTAACCAAACTCCTGGAATCCAGTTGCACAGAGGGAGGAGTGGTGAGCAAAGGTGTCAAGACCAGGCTGGAAAAACCCACAGAAACTGTTGATTTGAACAAAGGGGAGCTCATGGACCCCAGTTTGATGGCTGGGAAACCAGCATAGGACTGACCCAGACTCCCTGAATGTGGGTGTTGGTTAGGAGGACTGGGCAGTTTATGGGGCTTCTGGTAGTAGATCAGTATTTATCCCTAGCATATGAATGGACTTTGAGAGACTATTCCACATAGAGGGATACTTTCTCAGCCTAGACACATAGGGGAAGGCCTTGGCCCTGCTGCAAATGATATGACAGACTTTGAAGTCTCCCCATAGAAGGCCTCATCCTTACTGGGGAGCAGAAACGGGGTGGGCTGGGGTTTGGTGGGGGTGATAGAGGAAGATGGGAGGGTGAGGGTACAGGGACTGACATGTAAAACAACCTCGCTTCAAATTTAAATTAAAAAAGGAAAAAAAAAATTCAACTCACCAAAGGTACAAATCGGGAGAGATCAATTTCAGCCTCTTACTGACTTTAAAAATTGCTGGGAGACAATTGTGGCTCTGGCCCACAACTGGATTGACAACTCAAGAGCTAAGTAATTTATTTCAAACTTAACAAGATGATAAGGACTGAAATAGCTGAGTCTGAGAAAAAATTGGCTTTGGTAGAAAAGAAATTACAGGATATGCATGTGGATCGTTTGGATCCAGACCTGGCTTGTATTCTGGTTATTTTACCTTCTATGCATTTCCCTACCAGAATTTTAATGTAGAGAGAAGATAACATCTTAGAATGGATATTTTTATCACATAAACTGAGTAAAAAAACTAATGATCTATATAGATAAGATTTCTGAGTTGATTCTAAAAGGAAAATTGAGGCTTCATTAATTAGCAGGAATAGACCCAACAGAAATTGTAGTGCCTTTCACTAATGCCGGAATTTCCTCTTTATGGGCAGAAAATGAACATTGGCAAAGAGCTTACATTCATTTTTTTGGGAGAGATTAACAACAAATATCCCAAAAGCAAGAGAATTCAGTTTATAAGGAGAATTAATTGGATCCTTCCTCACATTGTATGGGAAACACTAATTTCTGGAGGACCTACATTTGATACTGATGCAAACAAATCAGGAAAGGCAGGCTATAAATCAGGAAATTTGAATAAAGTGACTCAAAGCCCTTATGATTCTTTCAAAAGTCAGAATTATATGCTATTCTCAGAGTATTATTAGCTTTTCTAGAAGCTCTTAATATAGTTACTGACTCTCAATATGCAGAAAGAGTTGTTTTACATATTGAAACTTTTGAATTTACTCCAGATGATTCAGAATGGCTTTGCTATTTGTTTAATTACAAGTAATTATCAGAAATAGTAATCATCCTTATACATAATACATATTAGATCCTATAAGGATCTGCCCAGCCCTCTAGCATGAAATTGATCAGCTATTGGTAGTAAATGTGCTAGAAGCCACAGAATTTCATTAAAAAAAAATAAAAAATCAAAAAACAAAGAAACCCAAACCAAACCAACCAACCAACCAAACAAACAAAAAACCATGTTAACAGCAAGTGTTTGAAAAAAAGATTTTTCCCATCAGTTGGCAACCAGCCAAGGAAATGTCCTACTTGTTCTCTGTACAACCAAACTCTACTATTTGCAGGAAGTAACCTGAAAAGTACTGAAAGAAATGAAATTTGGCAAATGAATGTGTTTCATTTTGTAGAGTTTGGAAATATATATATATATATATATATATATATATATATATATATATCATATACATCATACTGTAGATACATATCCAGTAATTCAATGGGCAACTGCTTTGAGTTCTGTAAAGGCTAATTCTACAACCACACATTTGTTAGAAGTTATGGATGTCATGTGTACACCTGTACAGGTTAAGACTGACAATGATCCAGAGTATGTCTCTAGTAAAATGAAACAGTTTTTTTGCATATTACAACATACCGCATATTACACATATATCATACAACCCTACAGGGCAAGCAGTTATAAAATGATATAATTGAACTCAAATATATGCTTAATAAACAGAAAGGGGTAATAAAGACCCCACAGAAATAGACCCCACAGAAATATACTACACAATGCTTTATTAACTTTAAATTTTCTAAATGCTAATGAGAAGGGAACAACAGCTGCTAAGTCACACTGGAGAACATAAAAAAACTCTTGAATTAAATCAGCATGAATACTTTAAAGGAGTGCTGACCTCAGAATGGAAACCAGGACATGTGTTATGTTGGGGAAGAGGTTTTGATTTTGTTTCTACAGAAGAAAAGCTATGGATACCATCAAAATTTATTAAGATTAGATTCAAACAAGAGAGACCTCTTGATTAGAAGAGGTAAAAGTTCAACAAACAGTGAGACCATTCAATCTAAACTGACTTATAAGAGTAACAAATGCTTTTCATTTGAGTAGATATAACTTGCTTAAAGGGAAACATCCCAAAGTTGGGGATGGGGCAAGGTTTTTTTTTTTTTTTTTTTTGTCTTTCCAGGAGAATAAAGGTATCAAGCTAAGGAATCTGAAGAATACCAGACAAATGAGACATCTGAAGAAAATGGATGAATCATTCAGAGAAAATCTCCAAAGAAAAGAGAGTAAACTGTCTTATTGGTATATCCCATCTCCAACAGGACAAAATTTCATAAATCTTCCCAAATGTTTGTTTCTGCTTGCACATAATGTAAATGGTCTTTTTGTGTAATCCCAGTTCAATTAAAAATTAAAGATGGCTTTGGAGTTGGAAAGTGACTCTGTCTTTCTATAAACCCAAGCATGCTTGTTAAAAGGAAAACCCAAAATCTTGTCTCATGTCAGAAGAGCCACTTGATATGGGACAGAAGAAAACCCAAAATTAAGGGACTATTCTATTGACACTAATCTCATAACTGATTTTATTTTGACTCTTTAAAACTTTTCTTAAGGTATAAATATTAGCTCAAAAATTACAATATATATATGTATATATTTTAACTTTGGCATGACATTAATGGTTATATATAATACTAATTCTAGAAAAAAGCTTCATCTAGTTTCTTGTACATGATTTTAGGCTTGAGTCTCTATCAGGTTTTTGCACTCTGGATGTACATTAACAAATTATGGTCCTTTAACCTGTTTAAGATCTACTGCATATGACATTTAAAATGTTTAAGTTTTCTGCAGTGAACTATGACCATGCTTAACAGCTACCTCTGAGGTCTCAAAAAGGAGGATTAGGCCCTACAACAATGATTCCACTGGGACAACAATGCCTCTAAGCTGACAAACACCACCCAAAGATCGGCTTTGAACTACAAATTGTTCAGGACAATTTCAAGGTAGCTAGCTGAGATGGTTTTGGATCATTATAAAACTGTGAGTTCGTATTTTACTGAACTTGATCTAGGGAATTCTAATTGCTCAAAGAGGGGGTGTATTATTTCAAAAAGGATATATAATTGCTTATCCTGGCAACAAAGGGCAAGGGCATGCTACTAAGTAGGGATTACCTCTTATTTTCAGTGTTTCTATCTCAATGTAAACTTTTCAGGTTTAACCAGATATTCAAGCTTTAAAGAGACCAATGTATAAATGTGGTCATAAAACCTACTGATTCAGGGGCTAGAGAAATGGCTTAGTGGTTAACAGCACTGGCTGCTCTTTCAGAGGAACCAGGCTCAATTCCCAGCTCCCACACGGCAGCTCACTGTCTGTAACTCCAGTTTCAGGGAACCAAGTACCTCCAGAGACATACATACAGGCAAAGACATACATTCATACAGAGACATACATACATACACCACTGCACACAGAAATAACTATTAAAAAAGAAATACTTTTTAAAATCTTGCTGATGTTTTATTTGTTCCTTTATTAAGAATACAGGGGAAAATATATTAGGAGATATTCTCTTCTTGAGAAGAACTGTTTATCAAAGTTGTGATTTACATACATTTGAAAATTTCTAATATTTTTTTTTGTTGTCGAATGGGTTCCTCACAGCATGAAGTTTAACATAATGGCAGAGGTGGAGAACTTCCCTGGGTCTTTCAAATCATAATTTATTGTTAAAAAAACAGTAGTTAAGATCTAGATGTATTAAAAAAAAAAAGCTTTAAATGAAGGTTCAATTCATGTTTTTGTACCCTTGTTTTAAAAAATATGACCCACTTTTTGAAATGAAATGTATGTAGGAATGAATTATACTCTGTATGAAACAATACTATGAAAAAACTATCTTGGCTTTGAAAGAGCCTGGTAAACAAAGCAGTTGTTTTGCAGTACTGATGTTCCTTTTGGTTTTCCCTTGAGGGCAAGAAAGAGACTAACTTCTAGGTCATGAAAAAAAAAAAAATTACTAAGTGTTTGAATCACTAACTAAAAATTAGTTCATTTAGTTAATGTTCCTTTCTTAAAATATCAACACAGATGTTTGGCCTGCTTTTAAATTCTATGCTTTTGTAAAGGATATTAATAATGTTATGTGATTTATGCAATCCCAACAAGAAGAGATATCAATAAGCCCCAAATTGTAAATAAAAAACTCATTCAAACAAGGACAGTACATGTAGGCCCATTTATAACCAGAAAGAATGCTTACATGATGCCAAACAATGGTAGGAACATTGATTGACACAGAGACTATGCTTATATGCATCTAAAATGCTAATTTATGGAAGTACTTGTGTAAGTAAGATATATTTGAAAGAAACAAAAAATTATGATTGTACTTTTTATTTTCAAGAAAGATGAATGTTTAAAGAAAAAAATTGTAGTCAGCTGCCTATACGTCACAAATGACATGATTAATTATATGAGTTAAGATTAAATTTAGACGCTGGGTGTTGGTGGTACATGCCTTTAATCCCAGTACTCGGTAGGCAGAGGCAGGTGGATCTCTGAGTTTGAGGCCAGTCTGGTCTACAGAGCTAGTTCCAGGACAAGCTCCAAAGAAAATAGAGAAACCCTATGTTGAAAAATCAAAAAAAAAAAAAAAAAACTAAAAAAAAAAAAAAGATCACATTTAGATAAAACCTTAAAACATCATCTTACAATGTGAAACTTAAAAGCTTTGAAACTTAGTTCATAAACAGCATAAAAAATACTGTTAGAAAAAAAGTCCAATACAATTTTTGTAGCTTTCATATTGGGAAGTGTGGAAACTGTGTGACTTCAGGACTTCTTAATGTCGTGATTTGTCAATCCTACTTCTTTGGTCTGTAATTTATGGATAAAAAAGGTAACTATAACGAAGTAAGAAAGAATATGTGGGAAAAATAAGAATATGTGGACTTTTTGAAGAGAAAATTTAGTATAGTTTATTCTTTCCATACGGGTTCACAAAGTTTATTTTCTAGAAAATAATTTTTCAATATTAAAGATATGCTCTTATTTAATTATTATGTGTGTGATTCAAAGAATTTAAATTATAAGTCAAAAACTATTAGAATCCATATGAGAAAAGCCCACTTAATTCTTAATAGGACTTGGTGTAAATATCTTTCCAGACTTAAAATCAATTATATGTACACATTTAATGTAATTACAGATAAAAGAATCATATACCTACTTTATGTAACTACTTTTTACCCTATCTTTACTATATAACACAAATGTTTCCATACAAGTATTTATGTAGACTGACATGTTTCTACTTAGAATTGAACAGTCTTCCAAAGAGGCCACTATTAAATAAATAAATATCAAAATGGTAACTATTTAGGGATTTTGAATTTCCACAGGGCCTCCTGCATGCTAAGAACATTCTATCACTGAACTAGATCCCCATCCCCATAGCCATTATCTTGACTTTACCACTTTACCACTTATGTTAATATCACTAAGTTAAACATTTCTAGATACTATATGCTTTTGATTTTTTTTTAATGTGGAACCATATTGTAATTAAGCTGTCTTACAGAAAGTATCTTACAATTCAATCATAGTGTTACCTGTGGCTGCAATCGCAATCTCTGCTAAATAATACCCTACAGGAAGAAAATTTATATATTTCTATATTCATTCTATCACTGACAAGTTTCAGTTTTCCTATTATTTTAAGATCTACTTTATTTTTAACAATATGTCTGGTGGGAAATATGTGCACATGTGAGCATAGGCACTCACAGAAAACAAAAGAGAGTTGGAGTCTCTGAAGCTAAAGTCAAAGGTTGTTTTAAGCCACCTGATGTGGGTGCTGAGAACCCAACTCCAGTCTGCTACATAAGAAGTATGCGGTATTAACTGCTAAGAAATCTCTCCAGGCCCAAGCTTTTCTGTTATTTTAAATAATGTTGCAACAGACATTTTTGTGCACATCTGGACTGGAATTCTAGTAGGATTATTGCATCTAGGGTAAACATTAGAGTCAAATAATTGTTTTGACTATCTCTAGCATAAACATTAGAATGATTTTTTTTAGATAGCACTTTGACATCAGAGAAGACATTATAGAAAACAGTGATGCTTTTCTGTTATCTATAGAGTTGGTTTTCTGAAGAAGCTTTACAACCTTTACATGACTTTAGTCACAAGATGGTCCTGGCACACACAGAATGTCTTACATTATTGAGTACTGCAAACAGTACACAATTGACTAAAGTTGCAGGGGTATGATATTTTCCTTCATGAAAC
The DNA here is from genome assembly GCA_030556225.1 of Cricetiscus sungorus. NCBI lineage: Eukaryota > Metazoa > Chordata > Mammalia > Rodentia > Cricetidae > Cricetiscus > Cricetiscus sungorus. The sequence goes on from JANBXA010000007.1 coordinate 70,890,618, forward strand.
ATATAGATTATATCAGGGGCTTTGGTATGAGGAACTTATTTTATCCCCCCCCAAATTTTTGTATAATAATCAGTAAGTATGCTGCATAGCTGTTCAAGATTCATTCCTCAAGGCTAAACCTCCCTGCTGCTACAGAGCCTAAATTACTTTTAGAGTGACCCTCTTTCTTTAACTGTCCCATGTAACTCAGAATACTGTTACACATCTCTTGGTGTATATAAACAAGAGAACATCTAATGAAATATCTAGGTCCTAGAATAAGATTCATGTGTAACTTTATAGGATAGTGACAAATTACCTTCTTTTCTAATATCTTTTTAATTGTATCTTACAGATTTTGTTTTTTAAGTTTTCATACAAGTATATATTGTTAAGCATATTCCCCCAGACTATTTTTTCTTTTCAAGTCCCTTCCCTTTAAGATCCCCGTGTTACACTAGACAGTACCATTTCTAATTTTGTATTATATATACAGACCTAAGATTATCTATATAATATCTAGGAACCACAAATGAGAGAAAACATATATCTGCCTTTGTGAAAATAGTTTAATGCTTAATATAATTACAAGTGATTGGGATCCTTTTCAGAAAGTCCTTTCCTAGGTCAATGTCTTGAGATGTTTTTCTCTGTTTTGTCTTCTAAGTTTCAGAGTTAGAGAAAGGGATCTAGTTAGATCCTTATACAAGTGGATATCTAGTTTCCCCAGCATCACTCATTGAAGAGGCAGCTTTCCCCTAAATGTGCATTTTGGACATCTCTGTCAAAAATCAGGTGGCAATATCTGAGCTTATATTTGGTTCTGCTTCTTATCCCATTGATCTACATGTCTGTTTTTGTGACAGTGCCATGACATTTTTGTCACTATGGCTCTGTAGTACAACCTGAGACCAGGTCTGATAATACTTCTAGTATTATTTGGTTTGTCTCAGGATTGCCTTGGCCATCCAGGTTCTTCTGTGCTTCTATATAAATTTTATTATTTTCTTCCTTTTTTTTTTTTTTGAAAAATGGAGGAATTTAAGTAGGGAGCACAGCAAATCCTGAGACTATTCTGGTGTCACAATATCAATTCATGAACATGATGGTTGGTCTTTATGTCTCCCAGTGTCTTCAATTTCTTCAGTGTTTTAAAGTTTTTTTTTCTTTTTTAAAAATTATTAATAATACAATTTAAAAATTTTACATGTCAATCCAAGTTTACTCTCCCCTCCTTTGCTCCCTTCCTCCCTCTTACCGTCTTTCCCCTGTGACATGCACCCTGACCACCCTCCCCTCCCATACCCCCACCCCCATTCCACATGTAGGGCTATGCTATCCAGGTTAGTTCATGTAAATCTGTCAAGTCATTTGAAGTAGGGACTAGGACTTCTCTCCTATTTCTAGGTTAAGGGAGTATCCCTCCATGATCTGTCAAGTCATTTGAAGTAGGGACTAGGACTTCTCTCCTGTCTCTAGGTTAAGGGACACATCCATGGGGGATGTGTCCGCAAGGTCCTTTTGTGAACCAGGAGTATATCCTGGTTCCACTGTCTGAGGTCCCCCAGGCTGCTCAGTCCTTCTAGCTGAGACCCATATTCAGGGGGTCTGAGTCAGTCCCATGCTGGATTCCCAGCCATCAGTCTGAGGGGGGCATTAACTCCTCCTTGTTCAGGTCAGCTGTCTTTGTGTGTTTCTGCAACCTGGTCTTGTCCCCTCTTTCTGCATATGGATTCATTCCAGTTTGACTCAGTGTTTAGTTATGGGTGTTTGCTTCTGTTTCCAACAGGTACTAGATGAGGGCTCCATGATGGTGGAAAATTTTGTGGATGATCCCACTATCAGGGAAGGGCATTTATGGTAGCCTTTCCATGGTTGCTCGAATTGTTAGTTGGAGTCAGTCTTGTAGGTCTCTAGACCGTTCTTTAGGTTCAGTTTTCTCTTCAAACCAATAATGGCTCCCTCTTTTATGTTCTTTCTCGCACACCCTTTTCTGTCTTCTATTCCTACCCTGACTCGATCTTCTGAGTCCCACATGCTTTCCTCTCCTCCCCCTCTCTTTCTCCTAGTTCTCTCTCTATTCACTGCCCCCCCCACTTCTCATGTGCACTGGGAGACTTGTCCCTTCCCCCTTTTGTGAGAGACCATATATGAATCTCTTAGAATACACCTTGTATCCTAGTTCCTATGGTGATGTGAATTATAGGCTGGTGATCCTTTGTTCTAGGTCTAAAATCCACATATGAGCGAGTACATACCCTGTTCCTCTTTTTGTGACTGGGTTACCTCATTCAGGATGGTTTCTTCAAGTTCCATCCACTTGCCTGCGAATTTCAAGATTCTGCTATTTTTTTTCTGCAAAGTGTTATTCTATTGTGTAGATGTGCCACATCTTCTATATCCATTCTTCAGTTGAGGGGCATCTAAATTGCTTCCAGGTTCTTGCTATTACAAATAATGCTGCTATGAACATAGTTGAGCACGTGTCTTTGTTGCATGGATGTGGGTCATTTGGGTATATACCTAAGAGGGGAATTGCTGGGTCCTGTGGTAAACTAATTTCCATTTTCCTGAGGAACCGCCATACTGATCTCCAAAATGGCTGTAGGAGTTTGCACTCCCACCAGCAGTGGAGGAGTGTTCTCCTTTCTCCACACCTTCTCCAGCATAAGTTGTCATTGGAGTTCCCAATCTTAGCCATTCTGGCAGGAGTAAGATGGTATCTCAAAGTTGTTTTGATTTTCATTTCCCTGATAGCTAAGGATGTTGAGTACTTTCTTAAGTGTCTTTCAGCCTCTTTGATTTCCTCTATTGAGAATTCTTTCTTCAATTCTGTACCCCATTTTTAAATTGGGTTATTTGGTGTTGTGTTGACTAATTTCTTGAGTTCTTTGTATATTTTGGAGATCAGCCCTTTGTCAATTGTAGGATTGGTAAAAAAAAATTTCCCAGTCTGTGGGCTGCCGCTTGGTCTTGTCCACTGTGTCCTTTGCCTTACAGAAGCTTCTAAGTTTGAGGAGGTCCCACTTATTAATTGTTGATCTCAGTGTCTGTGCTACTGGAATTATGTTCAGGAAGCGGTCTCCTATATCTGATGGGAGATGTTATTCTGTATATATGTTTCTCATACTGGTTAATAAAGCCCTGTGGCCAATAGGAAACAAGATAGGTGGGGCTAGGACACCAGGAGGAGGAAAGAGGAAGTAGTAGGGAGGGGTCAGGATGTAGCTCAGGGAAGAAGCAGGACGCCTGCCGCGGCTCTCCGATAAGACGACCACGTGGAAATACTTAGATAAGTAGAAATGGGTTAATAATTAAGACAGAGCTAGCACATAAACAGTAATGGTAACTGGCCAACAGGATTGTATCAAATACAGAGTCTCTGAGTGTTATTTGGGGCTGATGCGGCTGAGGGCACAGACTGGCACGTTGGCGGGCTGGCGGAAACATACACGCTACATATATCAATTTGTTCAAGGGTACCTCCCACTTTCTCTTCTATTAGGTTCAGTGTGGCTTGATTTATGTTGAGGTCTTTGATCCATTTGGACTTGAGTTTTGTGCATGGTGATAGACATGGGTCTATCTGCAGTCTTCTACACACCACCATCCAATTGTGCCAGCACCATTTGTTGAAAATACTTTCTCCCCCCCCCATTGTATTCTTTTAGCTGTTTTGTCAAAAATCAGGTGTTCATATGTGTGTGGGTTAATATCGGGATTTTTGATTCAATTCCATTGGTCTACCTGTCTATTTTTGTGCTAATACCGGGCTGTTTTCAGGACTATAGCTCTGTAGTAGAGCTTAAAGTCAGGGATGGTGATGCCTCCTGAAGTTCTTTTATTGTACAGGGTTGTTTTGGCTATCCTGGGTTTTTTGTTTTTCCATATAAAGTTGATTATTATCCTTTCAAGGTCAGTGAAGAATTGTGCTGGGATTTTAATGGGGATTGCATTGAATCTGTAGATTGCTTTTGGCAAGATGGCCATTTTTACTATATTTATCCTTCCTATCCAAGAGCATGGGAGATTTTTCCATTTTCTGGTATCTTCTTTAATTTCTTTCTTTAAAGCCACAAAGTTCTTATTGTATAGGTCTTTCACATGTTTGGTAAGCATTACCCCAAGATACTTTATGCTGTTTGTGGCTATTGTAAAGGGTGATGTTTCTCTGATTTCTTTCTCAGCCTCTTTGTCACCTGAATAAAGTAGGGCTACTGATTTTTTTGAGTTTATCTTGTATCCTGCTAGTTTGCTGAAGGTGTTTATCAGCTGTAGGAGTTCCCTGGTAGAGTTTATTGGGTCGCTTATGTAATCTATCATATCATCCGCAAATAGAGACAGTTTGACTTCTTCCTTTCCAATTTGGATTCCCTTGGTCTCCTTTCGTTGTCTTATAGCTTTAGCTAGAACTTCAAGTACAATAGTGAAGAGAGATGGAGAGAGAGGACAACCTTGTCTTGTTCCTGATTTTAGAGGAATCGCCTTAAGCTTCTCTCCATTCAGATTGATGTTGGCTGTTGGTTTACTGTATATTGCTCTTATTATGTTTAGGTATGTTCCTGTTATCCCTGATCTCTCCAAGACCTTTATCATGAAAGGGTGTTGAATTTTGTCAAAGGCTTTTTCAGCATCTAGGGAGATGATCATATGGCTTTCTTTTTCAGTTTGTTTATATGGTGGATCACGTTGATAGATTTTTGTATGTTTAACCATCCCTGCAACCCAGGGATGAAGCCTACTTGGTCATGGTGGATGATTTCTCTGATGTATTCTTGGATTCGGTTTGCCAGTATTTTATTGAGTATTTTTGAATCGATGTTCATCAGGGATATTGGTCTGTAGTTTTCTTTCTTAGTTGTATCTTTGTGAGGCTTGGGTACCAAGGTGATTGTGGCCTCATAGAAAGAGTTTGGTAATGTGCCTTCTGTTTCAATTGTGTGGAACAATTTGAGGATTATTGGAATTAGCTCTTCCTTGAGTGTTTTAAAGTTTTTAATGAAGAAGTTTTTCACTTCCTTTATTAGGCATATGAACAGCATTTCTTTTTTAGACTACTTTTTTTCCTTTTCCTTTCTTTTCATTTGTTTTTTTCAAGGCAGGGTTTCTCTGTGTAATCCCAATTGTTCTGGAACTAACTCTTTTTTTTTATTAAACGTTAGCATTTAATTAACTTCCCTGGGTGGTTCAAGCCACCAGGACACAGGCACCTCCAACACCCTTTATCTTCTCTTCAGCTCTTCTGCTGAAAAATCTGGCTTTCACAATGACAGGCTGCTTAGGAAGCTTTCCCGTCCCTAGAACTTTGTAGTAGCCTGATCACACAATATCAATGATGGAAGCAGCTCCAGTCTTGTTCTGGCCAGCATTGACCTGTGTCTGCTCACTGACCAGTGCCCACAACGTATCCAGGTCAACAGTCAGGTAGAAGCTCTGGTTCCTCTTTAAGAAATAATGCCTCATACCAACCTTCCCAAAGTAACCTGGATGGTATTTGTTGAAGTTGACCCTGTGGTGATGTATGCCTCCAGCATTCCCGCAGCCTCCTGGGTGCTTGTGGTGTTTACCAATGTGACCTTGGCCATGGCTCATGTGATCCTGGAGTTTCCGGGTCTTCCTTAGTGTGGATGGTATGTCAGCAGAAAGGAAAAGGGGGCTGGACCAACTTTGTAGACCTGGCTGGCCTCAAACTCAGATATCAGCCAGCCTCTGTTTCCTGAGTGCTGGGATGAAAGGTGTGTGAAGCCACTGCCTGGCCTAGACAATCTTTTTATATACTTACTAATCAGATAGTTTTCTTTACATGTTTTCCCCATTTAAAAACTAGGTTGCCTTGAAAAAAAATCTACAGATGCTATTATAATTAGATATAAATTTGTTGGCAATTACATGCTTTACACACATTTTCATTATTGTGTATTTTATAGATGGTTTCACTATGTAGCCCTGGACTGCCTCTAATTCTAGATCTCTTATGTTAGTCTCCCCTCATAGGGTAAGGTATGTACTGCTATATCTGGCCTGTGTTGTCACTCTCCCTAGCTTTCTATTTATTCATTTTGATGAAAAGAAGTTTCAAATTTTAATGCAATCAAGTCATTTAAAATTTTCACGGTTGGTGACTTATACAAATCTTCCTCTACCCCATTTGGATTTGACATTTTTAAATTTGAGAGTGCATACTTTTTGTTTTGGTACTTTTTCCCTTTTCCCAAAACAGGGTCTCAATATGTATCTTTGGCTGTCCTAGAACTCAATTTATGTAGGACAGGCTGCCTCAAACTAACAACAGAGCCACCTGCCTCTGCCTCCCATGTGCTGGAACTAAAGTCATATGCCTCTATGCCTGGCACATGTTAATAGTATAATATATGTATGTGTTTATCCATGATCTCACAATTATTTAATGAGTTAATCATAATTCTACCACTGTTCTAAAATGCCATTTTCCCCACACAGCACTTTTCAATATAAGTGTGCATCTTTTTGGGCTTTCTTCGGTTTTATTGGTCAATGTGATTTTAAGTGTGCCATTTTATATTATCTAATTATTTGAGAATTGACAAAGCATTTCTCCATGACTTTTCTTTTTATTTTTATTAGGACAAGGATGGTATCTACAAAGAGGATTTTGGATCTTCTACTTGGATTTTTGACAGGAACTATATCACCACCAGAAACTATTTTGAGAGCTGTTATATAGTGTACCTTGCCATTTATTTAGGTTCATTTCATTTACAAATTTTATTACCAATTATATCCTGTGGTTCTTGTTTCTATTACACAATACTTCATGTGTATTTTATTTACATCACTTGGAGTACAATAATTCTCAATATTTAAAGAGAACAGAACAACAAAAAACAAGGAACCTAGATTGTTCCTTTTAACTTGAGTCTTCATTATTTTGTAGATATATTATTTCTGAAGCCCATAGGAGACTGTTTCTTATAACTCATTCTTTTATCATTGGATTATTGATCATTAATTGTTCTCTGCTTTCACAGTACAACTAAAAACTGACTGAGGAGTGATATGACTGTAGGATTTGGTAATATTTGACTCCAGTATAGTAACATAGTATTTGTCAAGAGAAAACAAAGAAAGAACAAAGAAGTGAGCATTTACATTAATTAGTGAGAAAGTTATTCAATGGATATCACATCTTCATTAGCTACAGCAGCCTTAAGATATTGATATTTCAATAATACATCTGTAAAAGAGAATTTTGCAAAAGAGAGGAATAATCCAAAATCACTCAAGATTACCTGCAGAGTACAATTCATCATCCTTATTATATAGTCAAACTGATGATGATCCAATATTGCCCGGTTCTGCTGGACATGCAAACCCAGTTCATCAGTAAGACACTGTCTGGCTGCTTTTCCTTTAAGGGCCCTCAAGGCAGCAGGAAGAGTCTGAGGAAAAGAGAATTCCAAGTGACCAAATGTACCTTAAGCAACCACACTGAAAATTCAAGTACAGCCTGTCAAGTATTTAATAAAATTACTAGAATTGAATTTCTAGAGAACAGGTGATTCACTGCTTTTACCAATTGTAAAATAGATTCGTATGTTCATTTGTAAGACAGCAAGAAAAACAAGTACAGGTAGCTTATAATGTAGATTGAGAAAACATCAAATTCATTCCCCTTGCTCCAGACTTGACAGAATCTTAATGGCCAATAAATTAGTGCTTAGAGAATGATGAAAAGCTACAGACATTTAGATATCTTTAGATATATGCATTAAAACTCTCATTGTAAGAATATTCAGAAATGCTTCCTCTAATTCACCATATAAAGCCATTCATTTGCATACAGTAATAAAGAGATTATTTAATTCAGAAAACCTAAAAAGGAGGTACACATAAGCAAGAAAAGAAAACATATTATAGCAGGAGGGTATAACAACACTAGAAGCAGGTATAAAAACAGCCTGGTATGATGGCCTACACCTGTATTCAGAGGGGCTGAGGCAAGAGGACCAGTAAAACAAGGCCAATCCAGAGTGAGACTTTGTCTCAAAAATCTAATACCAAAACAAACCAAAGTAAGAAAGAAACAGAATGCAAAAGCTGAAGGCAAGAGAAACAATAGGAAACTTGCCACACACACCCACACACACCCACACCCACACCCACACACACACACCTCCAAACCAGTCAACAAATAACCAACAAAAACAATCAACATGAAAAAGTGAGGGATGATGGGTTATTCAGTATAGTAGCAAGCAACCGTACTTGTTTACCAACCGCCTGTAGCAGATGTTCAGAAATGTGATCATGAGTCACCAAGAAAAGGCTATGTTATGTTCAGCATGTTCCATTGAAGAAGGCAAGAAAATCCAAAGAGGCACATTTAAATTGTAGTGTCAATTTCTAGTATACACCATACAATTTGACTAAATTCCTTACCACAAAAAGAAAACTGAAATTATATATAAAATGAAGTATGTGGGAAAAAAAAAGGTTTAAAGAATCATGCTTTAAAATTGGAGAGAAAGTGGCTGGAGAAATGTGTGTTGAGAGTTGAGTGTGAGCTGAACTCCTGGAATCCAGTTGCAGAGAGGAACGAATGATGAGCAAAGGGGTCAAGACCAGACTGGAGAAACCCACAGAAACTGCTGACCTGAACAAGGGGGAGGTCATGGACCCCAATCTGATGGATGGGAAAGCAGCATAGGACTGACCCAGACTCCCTTGAACATGAGTCTCAGTTAGGAGGCCTGGGCAATCTATAGGGCCTCTGGTAGTGGAATCAGTATTTATCCCTAGTATATGAATGGACTTTGGGAGCCCATTCCACACAAAGGGATACTCTCTCAACCTAGATACAAGTAGGAGGGCCTAGGCCCTGCTCTGAATGATATCACAGACTTTGAAGACTCCCCATGGAAGGCCTCACTCTCCCTGAGGAGCAGAAAGGCAATGGGCTAGAGTTTGGTGGGGGTGATAAGGGAGGGTGGGAGGGAGAGAGAACTGGGATTGACATGTAAAACAACCTTGTTTCAAATTTAAATTTAAAAATTAAAACAAAATGAAACAGGTCTCTAGCCATTTCTCTAGGTTCAGTTTTCTCTTCAAACCTATAATGGCTCCCTCTTTTATGTTCTCTCTCTCTCTCTCTCTCTCTCTTTCTCTCTCTCTCTCTCTCTCTCTCTCTCTCTCTCTCTCTCTCTCTCTCTCTCTCTCTCTCTCTCATACACACCCACCCACCCACCCACCCACACACACACACACACACACCCACACACCCACACACACACAATTTAAAACGATAATATTTAATCTTTATAACAACTAGAGAGAAAAAAATGACTACCAAATTCTCTTGCAAGTATAGGCTTGAACTATAGTCTTAAATTTTAGATAGCTTAAAGAGATCAAAGGGAATTAGAAAACAGACCACTTATCAACTTTGAAATGTAAATCTAGAAGGAAAATATTGAACAGGAAAAATGTTATTTTATTACCTTCTCAGTTTCCAAAGTTTTATTTTCAAATATAAATGAGATGCAGTTTCTAACAACTTCCAGTCTCTGTGCACTGTTGAAAACTGTTGTCACTTTATCCATGATTGAAACTAGTGGAGGAAAATAAAGAAAATACAAATAAATTAAAACTATATAAATTATGCAATGACTAGCCTAATCTTTCAAATCCTGGAAAAAATTAAAATAACAATTGCCATGTAACAACAAAAAAATTACTATATATTAGTCATGGTAAAACAATCTTAAAGTGACTAAGTTTTCTCTTTAGAGGATACAACTTAGTTCACATTTTATGACAATGACAATTAATTAGCAGTGTGACACTTTCAAATATATACTCATCTATCAAATCAACTTCAAGATACACCTAGAATGCTGAGCTAGAGCTAAAATGGGAAGCAGCTCCATAATCATTAAATTTTAATACATCTCCCTCAACTGGTGGGGAAGAAGAAACAAGATTCAGTAAAGAAAGACAGCCCATGGCCCCACCTCTTCCTCTTTGTCCCATATTGAACTTGAGTTGGAAGAGGCAAGTCTGGTCCCAAAATGGAAGGCCAAAGGAACAAAAGGAACAAAAGGAACAAAGGAACAAAAACAGTTGATGAAGCTGTTTACTGGTGGGCTGGGCTTTGAAGCTACAGATGATAACTTGAGAGAACATTTTGTGAAATGGGGCACACTTATAGACCGTGTGGTAATGAGAGATTCCAAAACCAAATGTTCTAGGGACTTTGGTTATGTGACCTACTCTTGTGTTGAAGAGGTGGATGCTGCAATGTGTGCTCAGTCAGGTTGATGGACATGTGGTAGAAACAAAGAGAACTGTTTCCAGAGAGCAGTCTGTAAAGCCTGGTGCCAGTTTAACAGTGAAGAAAATGTTTGTTGGTGGTATTAAAGAAGATACAGAAGAATATAATCTGAGAGACCACTTTGAAAAGTATGGCAAGACTGAAAACATAGAAGTTATAAAAGACAGGCAGAGTGGAAAAAAAAGAGGATTTGCTTGTGTAACTTTGGGTGATCATGACACAGTTGATAAAATTGTTGTTCAGAAATATCACACTATTAATGGGCATAATTGTAAAATGGAAAAGACCCTTTCTAAACAAGAGATGTAATCTGCTGGATGACAGAGAGGTCATGGAGGTGGATCTGGCAACTTTACAGGTCATGGAGAAAACTTTGAAGGTAGCTGAGGTGTTTGGTTGTGATGGAAACTTTGGTGGAAGAGGAGGCTATGGTGTGTGTGTGTGGCGGGGGAGGTGATGGCATCAGAGGTAGTTATGGAGGTGGTGACAATGGATGTAACAGATATGGAGGAGACCGTGGCAACTATGGTTGTTACAGCAGTAGAGGAGGCTATGGTGGTGGTAGACCAGGATGTGGAAACCAGGGTGGTGGATATGGTGGTGGTGGAGCAGGATATGATGGTCACAATGAAGGAGGAAACTGGTGGAGGTAACTATGGTAGTGGTGTTAACTTTAATGACTCTGGAAATTATAGTGAACAACAACAATCAAATCATGGACCCAAGATGGCAGACAATTTTGGTGGAAGAAGCTCAGGCAGTACCTCCCTATCAGATGCTTATGGATCAGGTGGTGGAAGTGGTAGATATGGTAGTATAGAAGGTTCTAAAAAATATCAGAAAAACTGTTTAAGAAACAGTTTTAATAAGAGAGAGAGAGAGAGAGAACAAAGAGCTTTCAGGAAAGTGGCAGGTTACTTTGAAACAGTTGTCCTAAATGTACTAGAGGAACTGTAAAAATACACCAGAGCAGGAATGATGATCCACAGTCAGAAAAGTTACTGCAGCTTAAACAGAAAATCCTTCTTGAAAAGCCACAATTTGCAAAAAAAGTGCATCTATTGATTAATGCAATGTAGTGTCAATTAGATGTACATTCCTGGGGTCTTTTATCTGTTGTAGCTTTGTCTTTTTCTTTTCAGTATATTAGCTATATTGTCCTGTAAATTTTGATAGTGGTTCCAGGGATAAAAAATTAAGTTAATATTTTAACTTTAAGAAAAAGAAAAAAGAAAGTTCACAAAAGAGGAGAATGTATTTATAAATCAGACATCTGCTAAGGAAATCACTTAAAAACTATAGAAAATTCTAGTAATTCAATAATAAATAGTTCAAATTAAAATTGGACAGATATTCTTTTAGTTATTTAAAAATAGGGCTCATTATGTAGCCCTGGCTGCCCTGAAACTTGCTACATGATCTAGACTGGCCTTAAACTCAGAGAATTACCTGCTTCTGTTTCCTGATTGCTGAAACTAAAGGTATGTGCCACCATTAACAGAAGATGCAGAAAAGGCAACAAACATAATAAGTTGCTGAGTATTCTGGTGTGTGTGTGTGGGGGGGGGTTACACACACCCTTGTTCATTGCCGGTAGAGTATATATATATATATATAATGAAGGGCATCTGCTGTGGAAAGGAGTGTCAGTTCTTTAAAACACAGAGTACCACACCACCTCACCAGTTCATTCCTGGGTATGTACTCAAGAGAATTTAAAACACATCTACACAGAAGTTATGCATCAGCAACATTATTCATAAAAGCCCCAAAGCAGAATCAAATATCCATCAACTCATAAATGGATTAAAAAAGGTCAAATGTATATTTTCCCCTTATTCTTGAACATTATTTTCCCTTATTGTTGAACATTATTCATCCACAAATAGCAATGCCATACTGACATCTGCTACTACAAAAACTTCAAAAACATTATGCTAAACGAATAAGCCAGTCACAAAAGAACATATTACACAATTCCATTTGTACAAATGCCCATAAAAGGCAAATTCGTGAAGACAGGAAGTAGATTACTCTCCAACATGGAGAGAAGGTAGTTCTGCAAGGAAGTAGGAAATCATTGACACAGGTATAGAAGAACATTTTTAAATGGCTTAAGAAATATTCTTATACTAAACAGTGATAATGGAAGAGTTAACTGAGTTACTCAAAGTCACAGCACTGTACACTTGTAGGAGAACTTTTGATATGTGAACTATAGCTCAGTAAAGTGTTTCAAGAAATAGATTTTACAGTGGTAGCAGTCAGATAATTATCATTTTTCCTGAGAGGCAGTGTGGGTGGAATATCTGAGGATTGCTAACACTGATTCCAATTCATGAGCTTGTTCATTTTATAAAATTATATACTTTTCTTTGCTGTGTCTTGTAATTGATAAAAGACCACTCTCAGGGGGCGAGGGAGGGACACATCAATTTTGTGAGAATCTCATTGTGTAGTGTAGATGGGTGTTGTACTCCCTGTATAGACAAGTTTGGCCTAGAACTTGGGGCAATCCTGCCTTAGCCTCCTGAGTGCTGGGGTTACAAAAATGTACCACCATCCCCATTTCATAAAAGGTTTATTTTTAAAATAAGCATGTGTGTGCCTGCGTGCGCATGTGCGCGCACATGCGCGCACACACATACACACACACACACACACACACACACACACACACACACACACACACACACACACACACACACACAAATACATACCAACAGGTGGACCTGCTGGCACAACACATTTCTTTTCTATCCGTGTAGCAGGAGGTGCATTCTGGTTCTTAGCAAGATTTTCCTGTATTAGTTCCTGAACCCGGGCTTCATTAATCTTTGGGAAAGGAAGAATATGAACTCTCAAGTGGGATCCTTCTGTTGGGCGTGGAACTTTCTGGAATGCCATATGAGGGTTTGGATTCTCCTGTAGCATCAGATGCAAGTAAAATTATCAAAGTTAACATATTGAACATAACTGGATAATAGGAAGACTACAAGAACACAGAGGGATACACTGAAATCAGGTAAGTGATTATATATTCATATACATGACAACATATATAGAATGCCAGAATCTTCTTCCAGGGTCTTCAGCAGCATCTGAGAAAGCTCGTCTTCTTCCATGATTATATCCCTTGCTGGGATTTTAGATCTGATTGCATTTCTTCACCTCTTAATTATGTGAATACCTCAATCCTCAATCCTTGGGCCTTTACTCTATTAACATTTAAATCCCTTTGAGATCACTTCCAGTCTCTAACCTCTTAATCATAAAGACATCAACGAGTCAATGTTCTATTTGGGGGGGGGGCTTGTTTTTATTTTTGGTCTTGTTTTTTTGAGACAGGGTTTCTGGCTGTCCTGGAATTCACTTGTTGACCAGTCTATCTTTGAATTCAGAGGTCTGCCTGCTTATGCCTTCCAAGTGCTGGGATTAAAGGTGTGTGTCACCACTGTTTGACTCAATGTTCTTAATCTGAGTGTTCTCCAATTATATAGTCTTGCTTTTAACTATTTATACAAAATATTTCCACTAAGATTTAAAATAACATCTTCAATTTAGGTCTAAAACATAGTCTTTCTCTAAATCTATTTTACTCAGTCTTGATCACTTCAGTGAATGGCATCTGCATTTTTTCCAATCATCCTGTACAAAGATTTGTCACCTTTATCCCCTTTTCTAACATGTAACTATCCACTTCTCTTGCGAACTTCACCTTCAGAGTACATTTATAATCTGACTACTTCTCATTTTAGTTTAACCAAACAGCTCTTATATTATCCAGTACATTTGGTCTCCTTTCCATCTTTCAACAATAAAGACGTTGATCTCATTAAAAGCACGACAACTCACCACACAACCTTGTTCAGTAAAGTGGCCTTCCCATCAAAGTGAAACCCAAAGTTATTAATGAGGCTGAAAGCTCTAACCTCTCTATGCATCTATATACTACATCCATTTGAGTTGGGGCTCACAGACTCCATGGCACACAACTGTTACTCTGGTCTAGAATACTTCTCCATTCCCTGTGAATTTGCATTTCTTATGGACACCCTTTCTGGACACCTTACTAAAATACATTGTCTTCCTTAATATATCCATTATCTAGCTTCTGTTTTTCTCTCTAATATGTAAAACCTTTTCACACAGTATAAATTTTATTTATTGTTTAGCCTTCTCTTACTAAAATGAAGCACCACAAAAGCAGATGTCTTCCTTGGATTAAGTTATTTTTTAATTAAAAAAATTTAAATCATTTTGCCTTGTGTGTGTGCATGTGTGCTTCTGTGTGCATATACACACATGCATGCATGTGCCTGAAGAGGCTGGAGGAAGATATCAACTGTCATGAAGCTGGAGTCAAGCTAGGTGGCTGTGAGCTGTCTAATATGGGTGCTGGGAACTGAACTCCAGTCTTTTAAAAGACCTCTGGGCCATGTCTCCAGCCCATATTAAAGAGTTGGTTATTTGTTGTCATTTGTGGTTATTTGCTGTTGTTCTTTGTTGTGTTTTATTTGTCCTGCTCTATATACCTGCTGCAGGAAAAAACTGAGAGGTATGCAGAAGGTACTAAAGTTATTCCCACTACATGTTTGTTAACACGTGGGAAACAATGTCACATATCAAAATTGTATTTAATTATCTTAAAGCTTTTGGTTCAGGAGATTGAACCCAGGACTTTCCATATGCTACCACTGAGTGACACCTCCTAACCCTACCAAGTAATATTTTTAAATACTCTAGGGCAAGCATGAAACTTTATCTAGCATCCAGTTAAGGAGGATTCTATTTCAAATCCTGAGCAGAGTGGAATTTATGTGTTCTCCAAAGTTCTCTAGGGAAGGCTGCTTTACAACCTTTCTTAGACCAATTCTAGCATTTATTATCCTTCTGCCACCAGGAAATTCCTTACTTCCAATGAACCTATGCTACTCAAGGTATAGACTAAACTCATTAGTATCCTATAACATGCTCTTGTCAGTTAAAAATGGTCAACTGTCACCATCTATTAGGACTGTTCCTCCAAATTCTTTTTGGTTATGTCGCTCAAACCCAGAAAAAGAAAAAGATAGATCAGAGCAGAAGATACAGTTAGCATTTCCCAAAACACAATGAAAATAAGAATGCTCTATAGGTCAAAACACTGTATTTTGGTTCTTGTACTGCTCAATATGTAATGCTACACAAATAACTTTACCTAAGATAATCAGGCTTATGTTACAAATTTCCTTGAAAAAGCAAAATCATGTATGTTTAACTTTTTTCCTAAAATTCTGCCTGGAATTAACACAAACATCACTTGTCTATATTCTCTGTAATTTCTTTCTTCAAAACATACCACATTTGTTAGAACTGATATTGGCATGATTTTTATTCATGTAGTCAAAATATTTAATTAACAATTTTCTAAAATATAGTTTTTACAGAGTGGAGAGGTAATTCATAAGGATCTTGAATCGTGAATCCATTAAGTATATTTATTTCTATTTTGACTTATTTTTGTAGAAATTTTTTAAAAAGCTAACTCAGCATGCTATTTCAAATGAAGTAACAGTCACAATGACAACTTTTAAAGTTTATTGTGTATGCATATGTATATGTATATGTATATGTATATGTATATGTATATGTATATGTATATGTATATGTATATATTTGTAGTGTGTCAGCATGGATATATACCTAAGGAGTGTGTGTGGAGGTCTAAGGAAAAATTTAGGTGTTGGTTCTCATTTTACATCTTGTTTGAGACAGTTTCTCTCTTGTTCACCACTGTGTAGGCTGGGCTAGCTGGCTTGCATGCTTCTGGCATTTTCCTGTCTCTACATTCCATCTCCACACAGAGGCACACTGAAATGAATTATGGAATTGGACACCACTGTGTTTTGGGTTTTTGTTTGTTTGTTTTTACCGAGATAGGGTTTCTCTGTAGCTTTGGAGCCTGTCCTGGCACTCATTCTGTTGACCAGGCTGGCCTCGAACTTACAGAGATTCTCCTGCCTCTGCCTCCCAAATACTGGGATTAAAGGTGGGCGCCACCAATGCCTGGCAACTGTGTTTTGTTTTTATATGAGCTCTGGAGACTTGAACTCAGGCCATCAGGTTTATACGTATTGAGCCATATCCTTAGCCTCTTCATTTAACAACTTTCAACATATTAAAAATAACCTTTTGTAATAATGCGAGTTACATTTTATTTTTCTTAGCATCTCTATTACCTGCTGCTCTAACAATGACTTAAGGTCATTTAGAAAAACAAAGTGTACACATAGCACTTCCAGTCAAAATCTGTAATGTGGCATGTTTATTTTTATAGGGAAGAACAAAGACCCACAAAAAGTCAAGGAAGTTTAGAAGAACATTACAGCTTGAATCTTACATGCCCACCAGTGACTCATATACTAGGCTCTGTCACCAGCTATTGGTGATATTAGGAATGCTAAAATCTTTAGGAGTTAGGACCAAGTATGCACTCTTGATGGAAATATTGTTCCCTTGGCCCTTTCTTGACTCTGCTTCCTAGTTACAGTCAGATGAACAGCTTTTTCTACTATGTATATTAGTCATGGGAACTATGCCACCAATGCCCCAAAACATCAGGGTCCAGAAGCTATTGCTGAAAATCTCTGAACCATAGAATCAAGATTATTCTTTCTTCCTTGTAAGTTCATTGTTTCAGGTATTTTGTCCCAGTAACAGAGAACTGAGGAACAGAAAGAAAATGGGTGAGTCTAGGTTTCCAGATGTATCCAAACTTACATAAACTTAAATGAACCAATTGAACAGACAGCCCAGAAACAAGATTAGATATGAAAATATGACAACACTAGGTACTTATGTTTTTGTGTGCCATGTGTTAAAATGAAATGTATTTCTTTCCTTTCTAAGATCGCAACACCAACTACTTATGTTAGTAACAATAGCGATTGCACTTGCAGTAAAAGTAGCAGTAGCAGTCTACACATAAATCACTTATTAAAAAAAAGATGTTGCGACTTGACAGATTTTGATGATCCCTCCTGGAAGGCATTACCCTCTCTGTGCAATGGGGAGGGGGGTGATGGAAGGGGGGGGGCCTGGGGGAGCATGGGATAAATATGTAAAATAAGAATATATATATATATATATATATATATATATATATATATATATATATATATATATAAAAGATGTTGCTCATTAACAATATTCCTATAAATAAAATCAGAAAAACTGCAAACCAAATCCACACAACAGGCATTTGAAAACACCAAGTTAAAAGTTCAAAGGTGACCCTATCTGTACTTGCAGAAATATTCTACATCAAAATGCAGACCTTAGATAAATTTACTAAATTATGACATACCGTGTTTACAGGATGCAAATCTATTAACTGGTTTCCAGGCTTCTGTGTCTGTGCACTACTGCCCTCTAACGGGCAGCCTGTTAAGTGTAAAGGACCATCACATGTTTGGTACCTAAAAGGACTTACACAAGAGCAGCAAGGAAAGGATATTCACCTTAGGATTTGCTGTACTCAAGGGAGTCTCAGAAATACCTATCTTTACTTTCACTGTAAATGGATAAAGGGGTTTTATCTGGTTCCCTAGGTTACTGACTTCATTAAGAGATATAGTCCAGTTTTGCTGCTAAAATAAGGAAATCCGTTATTTACTAAGAGTCCAAACCAACAAACAAATTGTTACTTGGGTTCAGAGAAATGTAAATACGAAGTAATAGTGAAAGCCTTACACAATTGAACAAAGTAAAATGGAAACACTTCTGTGTAAGTATGCCAGGATGAGCAACCTTAGAAAGTCTGGCTAAATTAAGGCCTCCCATTAGGAGTAAATTTTAACTTTTAAAGGTGATTTTCAAGGCATGGTCTTTGTAATCCTGATATAGTATACATAGAGAAAATCCCTGTTTTTCTCAGCCTTGGAAAAAAACCCTACAAACATATACATTACATAGCCAGGGAACATCCATTGTTTCTTTCTTTGCCAGAGTAAATGAGAGTATATACAGGTTTTATAGAAAAGAAGGCAAAGCATTCATGTCAAAAACAGGCAATACAAAAAAAATAAAAATAAAAATAAAAATAAAACAAAAATCCTAAGATTCACTAGGAATTCAAAGTAGGCAATAGCCACACTAGAAAAAAAAATTCTTCCTACAAATTTGACTTAGTCAAATAGAGGTTACCAAATATTCAAGATTATCTCAGATCTTTAAAATTCTTTAATATCCTCTATTTATTCTTAGCACTCGAGTATCATTCAAATCCAAATATAGTTCATGACATTATTATTGCTGATGTAAATCACTAAATACTACCAATATACCTGGACTTGAGCTTCCTTGTAGCACAGAATGAAATATTCTTGATTTTTCAACTTTATAAGTCTTTCAATGATCACTTACATTACAGTCTCTTAATGCCAATGCATTTGGTGTTGAGGATTTTTCCAATCTAATATGCTGTTTCACCTTTGCTGGATGTGTGTTTTAAACTTGACCATGTACTGTAAAAAGTTTGGCCAATATTTATTAAATGGCAATAGCACAGCCTCTCTAGCTATGATAACCAAAAGTATCTTCTGATATTGCCCAATATGACAATATCTCTAAATACAGCAGGAGGGTTAAGGTTTTTGTTGTTGCTGTTGTTTTTGGAGAATCATTACTTTAATGACTCCAGATGGAGGGTCTCTATTCTTACCTAATTACTTTTATCACAAAAACTGAGACAGTATTTGCATATAATGTTGAAATTAAAACAATAGCCACAAAGAGACACTACTGTACACTTATGAGAACAACTGCAAGAAAAACAAAGAAACAAAAATAACAAATGATACTGAGTGTTGCTGAAGATATAAAGCAAATGAAACTCTCACATGCTGCTAGTGGGAAAATAAAATAATATAGAAACTTAGAAAAACAATCAGCAGTTTTAAACAAAGTTGAATGTTGTGTTGTCATATATCCTAGTATCTCAGTTCTAAGTATTTGTCTAAGGGAAGTAAAAATTACATTTATGTAAATAAATTATATGTATAAATGTTTAGAATATTCCTTATTGCCAAAATTGTTTCTCAGCTGGTCAACAAAGAGATAAAACTTATGTAATCCATACAAGTTGAATGCTACTCAAATATGAGAGGTATACTCTCCAGCTATGTATGACCATAGAGAAATTTAAAATATATTAAGAGTGAATGAAACCAAATACAAAACAACTGAATTGTGAACAAGACAAAGTCACAGAGACAGAGAACAGACCCGTGGTGACAAAGCACTTGAGGTGGCAGGAGGATGTGACTATCAAGAGGCAGTAAAGAAGTTTCCAGAGTGGTAAGAATGTTATATGCATCTACTATGGTGTTGGTGGTATACTGAACTTGTCGAAATGTATAGATTCTACATTAAAAATTTATTCTATGTAAATCAAATCACAATATGTTGACTTAAGGTGAACAAGCAAAACAGAGGAGTTTATGCTTTGAATTAAAGGGTCTTATTTCAGCTGATTTTCTAGTACTTTGAAATGAAGTTTCATAAAATTCTTCTCTTGGTTATCCTGGCATGTAATTATGAGGTCTTTCATAAGGTCTAGAATCACAGGGATAAGGTGCCTAAGTAGGAAAACATGTGCTTGTACAGACACTAAAAAGCAGAGGGCAGCTCTCAGTATTATCAACTGGGCACAAAAAAAGGAAAAGTTGTAGAGATGTGTCTACACTAATCTTTATGGCATAAACCTTACCACACAACTAGTCTCAAATGCATTTAGTGCTCTCTATTCCACTTTTCCAAGCTATTGAAGTCACCAGTACTTTTCTTAATTATTTAGGACATTCCAGGAATCAAGAAAAGCAGTCAAATCTAGTTCAACTCATAGAACTCACATTCCTGAACCTCACTAAAGGGCAAAATAAAGAAGTGATGAGAAGAAACTGGAAAAATAAAGATTTCTTTGAAATCATGAAATGGGTTGTGAAGACAAGCTAGACACACACCAGATTTAGATACAACAAAGTATTACAAACATTTGAATGATTTTACCATTTCTCAATTTTAACCCAAGAGCAATCAAACAGTAAAATTATCTGTTTGGTTCCTGCTTACCAAAGGGGAACTTTAGAAATGTGACTTTGACATAGTAGTGGAACTGGTTTGCATGTGGATCACTTTCCATAAACTGACATGATTCCTCTCCTTACCCCCAATTTCCCAAATGACCCCAACAAAGTAACTTTACCATCATGGTCTATTTTTTTGCTTTTGTCTTTTTAATTTTATAAAGTATCTATACTTTAGCAATGTTGGGACTGTCACCCAAAATTCTGCAACTAGAAGGAACAATGACAATCTATCACAATACTCTTAGATTCTCAATCGTCATGTTTTTGTTTTGTTTTGTTTTGTTTTGTTTTTCTGAAAGACATTAGGAGAAAAATGTGCCTAAAATATACTTGACATTACTAAGTACTTTATAAGTTCATACTGGATGATACTGGATGAGTGAAATTAACTAAATAAATGGAACTGAATTAGGTTTTTTTTTAAGTCTACTAAAGACTCATGAAGTATATTTCAAAAAGTTAATAAATGAAGCAACTTTTATTTTACATAATAACACAAAGTTTCATTATGATCATTTTAAAAACTGAAAGATAAAAACTGAAAGACACAGGTTGTGATTTACATTCACTTGTAAGAATGTATAATTAGCTCAGCTGCAGGCCACACCACAGGAGAACAGAGATTCCCTGCTACACCTAAAGCAACCTAGCCATCAAAAGTCCAGCTCCCAACTTAGACACTCAGAGGTCACACCAGCTGCTAGAAACCCAGAAGACCAGAAACCAAAAATGAAACAGAAACCAAGGAACAAAACACCCATATAACAAAGACAAACTCATAAATCAACACCTAGACCTATAATCATCCCAAATCCAGATACCTAAATGCCAGTTTAAGAACACAATCAACAACAGCAAGATCTGAATATTCAAACACAGCTGAAGCATAATGACCTTAATGCCAACTTTATGAAGATGATAGAAGTCCTTAAAGAGGAAATAAAACAAAAAACCCCAAACAACTACAACAACAACAAAAACCTTAAAGAAGTTGAGGAAAACACCAGACAAAATGTTGGAGGAAATCAATAAATCCATTAAAGAATGCCAAGAAAGCCAAGAAAAAAAAAAACAAAAAACAAAAAACATCCAAGACCTAAAAATTGAAATAGAAACAATAAAGAAAACACAAACTGAAGGAATTCTGGAAATGGAAAATCTGGGTAACCAAGCAGAAACTATAGAAGCAAGCATCACCAAAGAATATAAGAGATAAAAGAGAGAATCTCAGGCATTGAAGATACAATAGAAAAAAATATGTTCATCAGTCAGAGGAAATGTTGAGTCTAAAATATTCCTGACACCAAACATCTAGGAAATCTGGGACTTTATGAAAAGACCAAACCTAAGAATAACAGGAATAGAAGGAGAAGAATCCCAGCTCAAAAGAGTATACAAGAGTATAAGAAAATGTTCTTATCCTAAAGAAAGGCATACCTATAAAGGTACAAGACGCTTACAGAACACCAAATAGACTGGACCAAAAAGGATAGTCCCTGTACCACATAATAATCAAAACACTAAACGTATAGAACAAAGAAATGATATTAAAACCTGTAAGAGAAAAAGGCCAAGTAACATATAAAGGCAGACCTAGTAGATTACTAGGATTACTCAACGGAGACTATAAAAGCCAGAGGGCCTGGACAGATGTCTTGAAGATTCTAAGAGACCATGGATGCCAACCCAGACTACTATACCCAACAAAACTTTCAATCACCATAGATATAGAAAACAAAATACTACATGACAAAGTCAAACTTAAACACTATCTATCCACAAATCCAGCCCTACAAAAACCACTAGATGGAAAACTCCAACCCAAATAAATTAACTACACCCATAAAACAAGGCAATAAATAATCTAACACCAGCAAAGCCCAAAGGGAAACACTCTCTCTGAGCAAAACCCAAAGGGAAACTCTCCCTCTCCCCACTACCCCACCACCAAAATAGCAAAATTAACAACCATCAGTCATTAATATCTCTCAATATCAATGGACTCAGTTCTCCAATAAAAAAAAGCACAGGCTAACAGACTGAATTTAAAAAACAAAAAACAAACAAACAAAAAAAACCAGAATCCATCCTTCTGCTGCATACAAGAAATATACCTATGGTAACAGAAACTTAATGGAATCTATGAGAGTAACCCTAGCAAAGACTTCTAGTAATGGGAGACATGGAACCTGAACTGGCCATCTTCTGTAACCAGGCAAAGCCTCAAGTGGGGGGATTAGGAAATCAACATAGCCACAAAATCTTTGACCTACAGTTTGTCCTGCCTGCAGAGTGTTCTGGTACTAGAGCCTAGCACAACTGTCATCAAAGAGACCAGAGAGACTTCATCCAGAAACTAATGGGAACAGAAGCAGAGTCTCAAAGCCAAACACTAGGCAGATCTTGGGGAGTTCTCCAGAGATGGGGGACAAAGGATTGGAGGAACCAGGGGAGGCAGTAACACTGCAAGAACAAGGCCCACAGAATCAATGGACCAGGACACATGGGGGTTTGTAGGGACCAGGGAGACTGTAGGGGAGGGGTCTGACCTAAATCCTCCGCAGATATGTTAGGGTTGAGTAGCTTGGTACTCTTGTGGGATTCCTAACAGTGGGAGTGGGGGATACCTCTGACTCTTTTGCCTGCTATGGGACCCCTTTCCTCCTACCCCTTTCCTCCTACTGGGTCACCTCATCCAGCCTTGATATGACAGTATGTGCCTGGTATTTATTATTGTAGCATATATGTTAAGTTTGGTTATGTTTTGTTGATATCCCTGGGAGGCCTGCTCTTTTCTGAGGGGAGATGGGGACTGAGTCTGGGAGAGAGAAGAGGTGCAGAGTAGAGACTGGGGAAAGAAGGGGAGAGGAAACTGAGATCGGGAAGTAATATGTGTGAGAATAATAAGAAAGTATAATCATTAGATACTAATTGTATTGTAATTTTAGTTACATACTATTAGATATAAAGACTGTATCATAAAATTTAAGTTGTAAGATAGCAAGAACAATTATTTTTTTGTCTTTGAATTAAAGTGGCTTGGCACAACCCCTTATAAACACTAGGCTCTCACATACTAGAGCCAAAATGATGGCAGAATCCTTATTTTGGCCACCTTACTAGCTACAACATTTGGCCTGGAATTGTCTTGAAAAAAAGATCCAAGAACACTAGGTGGTTGGTGATGGCACTTAACCCTAGCCCAGAGGCAGAAGCAAGGGGATCTCTAAGTTTGAGGCTAGTCTGGTCTAGCCTCAAAGAGAGAGGTCCCAGGGCAGCCAGGGATACACAGAGAAGAGGTCCCAGGGCAGCCAGGGATACACAGAGAAGCCATCTGGAAACACTACCCTCCTCCCAAAAAAGATCAAAGAAGTAACAACTAGTTATTAAAAGAATCAGTCCTATTTGACTCATATGATTAAACTGATTTCCAGATGGCATTTTGATCATCTTTGAAATGCATTAATAAACCATTCCTACCTAGAGAAGAATAAATTACTTCCAAATCTTCAATTTCCTCATCTATTCAACACAAGCCTTCTTCTACTGCTTAAGGTCACTGCTAAAGTGAGAAAGAATGCTAAAACACTGTCAAAAAAAGTGAAATAGAAACATTGTTACTTTTTGTTGTTGTTATTTTTGAAACAGAGTTTCTCTGGCTGTCCCGGAATGGAATTTACTTTGTAGACCAGGCTAGCTTCCAACTCACAGATCCGCCTGCCTCTGCCTCCTGAGTGCAGGATTAAAGGTGCATGCCATCATTGCTTGGCTGTTAATTTTTATTTATTTATTTTTTTGAATTACAGATAGAGCCAATCTGACAGAGTGAGGTTAGGGATCATACATGAGTAAGTTTATTAATTTAAAGCCTGGATTTTATCACTTAATAGCTACATGATTCTGAGCTAATTATATTCTCAAGAAAATGGGCATACTGAACCTGCCTTAAATAAATGCTATAGGAGTATATTATATAGATTATATATGTAAAGTGGTTAATGTCATGGCATTTATTTAAACTTGATAAATCACTTATGACTTAAAATGAGATGATTTTAAGAATACAAAATATATTCTTTAAAAATATATGTATTTACTATGTATACAGTGTTCTTTCTGCATACTAGCAGAGAGAAGCAGATCTCATTACTGATGGTTATGAGTCATCACATGGTTGCTGGGAATTGAACTCAGGACCTCTGTAAGAACAGTTAGTTCTCTTAACCTCTGAGCCATCTCTCCAGCCCACAAAATATATTCTTATAAAAGGAGCTAATTATCTATAAATGGTAGTCAATTGAAGTAATGCTGTTGAATAATTAAAATTAAAAAATAATCCTTTGCCAGGACCAAGCATGCAATGCTCGATTTCTGCCTGTGTTACTGTTCTTTTTATGTTAGACAAAAGACACTGCCACAACTGATAACTAAAATCACTAGTAAATGAAGAAATAAACCAGAAATATTCAGTTATATATCAAAATTTAGATGGGTATAGTTCAGAAAAGAAAGACCATTTGTTTTAATACAAATCTTTCAAAAAGAATTATTTCTCTCAAAGGAAAGCCAGACTCCAAATGTAGAGTTTGAGCATAATTGAGTAGGGGGAATAGCTCACAAGTATAGTGTAGGCTCAATTGTATGTACATGCACAGGCACACATGGACACACAAGCAAAGAAAATAATTAAGTAATATGTAACAAGGTTATAGTTTAGTATTTCTGCTTTTAACTTACTGCTTCCCAGATTTCAAATGAACGTGACAAAGCAGTGACTAATAACTCACTGTGAAAACAGTTTACTTTGTCAAATGGCTAGATTAAACAATTCACATTGGGGCCAGAACACTAATATCAAGTTTTTCTTCTCTATAAATTCCTTTTAAAAAAAAAAGAAAAAAAAAACCATCTTCCCTCTGCTTTTCTTTAGAGGGCCACATTTCCCACTTGATTTATGTTCCTTAGCAAACTGAATCAATAGCTTCATAACCAAAAGTGAATGATTAGCACTCATTTAGCCAAAATATACTATTCATGGGCATGGACTCTCCCTGGCAGCCTAAGAACTCAGGTAGTTAGTCCACCACATTCTCATCTGCTAACTTACAACATTCCTCTCTCCAGGGAGTATTTGGCCTCTGAGTTTCTGTGGCCACATGCCAGTTTTCATTCTTTCTTCCACCTTAGTTTATTACCTCATTAATTCAAAAGAATGAAACTTAAATGACAATACTGCACTATGCTGATACAGAGCATATCCCTCAGTGCTATCTAAGGTTCTTCTGAGCTCCAGTGTGTTAAACTTTCTGTAATAAGCAGGATCCCCAGAAGGAAATATATAATGAAGGCAAAGATTAATGGAAAAAAAGTGTGACCAAGACATTTTCATGATACAGTAACTAATGAAAATGTGACATATTTTGACACACAGGACCAAGTGTGACACCTTGGGACTGATTATCCAGGGTATAACTATCACTGCCATGATGGTGTAGCTTGTCAGTTCTGAAAGTGAAATATTTTATTAACATTTTAAAATTAACTAAATACACTTACGTACATTTTTGAATAGTTGCTCAGCAAGTTCTCTGATGTGCTTTATCATCTTCATTGGGTTATTTTCTTCAACTTTAATTCTCTCTACTTCAAAAGCTACCAACTTAGAAAAAGAATCAGATGGCAATAATCAATATCCAAATATATTGAATTGAAAAACTTGATTTTCATACAAAATGCAAATTAAAAATACATGTTATTTTAAAAATAAATTACTTTAGATTTATACTGGGTTTCACCTCTATCCCAGGATGACAAAGGCTTATCAAATTCATGGCCTTCCAAGTAGTTTCTACTCAGTGATTCCTGGGGAAGTCCAGGAGAAGCCTTTCACGCTATAGGCCTCACTCGTGGTAATTCACTTATTTAAAAAATTTCAGAAACAGAGAAAGACTCAAAATAGTTCTTTAACTTACAAATATGAACAAATAATTCATGCTGTGCTGACTAAACTTTATGGACAGTATGGCCTGGGTTCAGATTCCTCACCTTTAAGTGTCTATGGAACAGTAAGATGCCATTTAGACTCCTTTTAGTTCTCAAATGATATATATGAAATCCATCTCCCTATTAACTAGTTTGTTAAGACAATTGTGGGGGAATATATTCTTCCTGTAGAAGCCTGACATGGAAAGAAATGTAGGAGAGGAAACAGGTCAGAAAGGAAAAGAACTAGAGTTCCTTCCTTCCAGGAAAACAAAGACAGTACATAGACTAATATTGCTATTAATAAAGTTTCAGAGACCAGTTAGGAAAGGACTTTGGCAAGCATCTTAGTTTAACTATAGAATCCATTAACCATTGAGTACTTAATTAGGAACCTAAAGGTTGATATAAATGTTGGTTTGATCACACGCTAGTCACATTAACTAATATTAACAGGGAACCAAAGCTCAGTAAGTACTTACAAACAACTGTGCAAGTCAGGGTATTGTGTCTTATAGCTTCATGTGCTCATTACTAAGTGAGGCCCAAGCATAGGTCTTTATGCAGAACAGAAGCTCTGCTTCCCTTTCCTTACCTGTGAGTACTTAACTATCTTTACAAAGAATAAAGACCAATTTCAAAACAAAACAAAACGAAAAACTTCATTCCTACTTTCTTTTCACAAGATAAGCCACCAGTGATAAAGGGTGACACAGCCTTCTTTATTTTGGGTTGCCAGGAGTGACTTTCTTTGATGGATATTGGGAACTTTAAAATCTATTGATTCCAATATGGTGATGTTTCAGAAACTGAAATACAAATGATATTTGCTATTCTGTGCCATAATACACCGCTGTGAATATAGAATTAAGTGATAAATGGAAATGTATTTTTAAGAAAGGGAAAGCACAATAAATGTAAAATACTATCTTATTCATTTATTCTATTTCTCCCTTTACATGTGGACAAATCCTTGATATAGAATATATATCTGGCCCACATAGTTCTACTAAGGTGCTAGAAAATGGTAATTACTGATTAGTAGGAATGCTATAAATTTAAATTATGGCTCTATGACATTGGTGGACTAAACATAACTTCAAATTAGAGTCACAAATCTGTGCATCAAATTAAACCCAGTGGCAGACTGACAATACTGAGTAACTGTATTTCAAAAATGAGCTTCATTTATATAAACACTGTCTAGTTTTCAAAAAGATCTAAGAAGCTATTCGATCTTAGTTACTCAAACTTCTTTATGTAGTTCTGAATTTTATAATTTTCTCAATTTATATTATATCAGGATTTGATACACATAATATTTAGATTACTTAATGTTTAATTTACAATGTTTATGAATGAATAAATGTTAAAATGATGGTTTTAGTCATTGATAAGAACTATATATACCTCATCAAAGAGATCACAGGCTCTATATGGAGGCCCTCTTTCTGAAACAAAACCTGCAAATGCCATTCCATTGAGCACTTTCGTGAGGAAATCATTCTCAACCAAACCACGCTGCCCCAAGAAAGCTGTCTGTAAAGAAACAAATGTGAAATGATAATTTATCACTGAGTAATTAATAAATAGTTAAAATAAACATAGAAAGATTGAAAATTGATTGAATGCTTTCAGGTATAACTAAACATTGTCATGAAACACATTTCTCTCAAAGGGTTTTTGTCTAATAACTGAAATATTACATGTATTTGAAGAAATAAAAATTAATCCATCTAAGAGGAGTAAAAAATCAGGTATTAATATTCAACTTTAATAAGAGAAAAATCAACTTTAAGTTTATATATTCTGAAGGAAAATATTATACCAACACTATGAGTTACATAACACAGTGACTTTAATCACATTCAAAAAATTAATTCAATAAACATGGCCAAGAGAGTGTTTCTTTAAGTGATTCAAGTTGGCAGACAACCTGGCACTGTGTCTTACTTTGTGAAAGTGGATCACAGGCTCAGCATGGATCCGTATAAGCTGGAGGCATGACCTATATCCTTGGAACAATTGTGCAAATAACCTAAGGAAAACTGCTCGTACTTCTTTATCCTGGAAATATAAAAAGAAACACAGGTTATTTAATTAAAACAACAACAACAACAACAACAAATTAAGTAAAATAGAAAGAAGGAAGATAGTTTGAGTGAGCAAGTGTCCTGTGCTTTCAATATTGTCTCCCTGAGCAGCAGACACAGACTCATCCATGGGAGTATACCTATTTTGGGGTGAAATGGTCCGTTTTTTCTTCTGAACCAAATAAAATTTGATTCTAGTGCATACAGTTTTCTTCCAGAGGAAAAATAAGTAGCACAGTTTCCTATTTTACTGTGTCAGAGAAAAGAATATATGCCAAGACTTTGATTTTTCTATACGCAAAAAATTATAGTTACAAAATAAAAGGGAAAAACTCTCAAAAGATTATATTTTAAAGGCTTATGAAATTCTTCCAACATAATTCAATATTACAAAATCTATTCTTATTCTAATGAAATATGACTTTAAAAAGTAAGTCTTGCCAATCCAGGCTTTAATAAGAATAGTTTTTAAACCATTAAAGAAAATTTCATATTTATTCAGTCAATACCTTATTTAATGGATAAAGAAATCAAGGTCAACAATGCTTCTATCACTTTTCAAAGGACCATAGCTCTGCAAGGTCTCCTACTGGTCCCATATTCACTTCTAAGACATGAACTGGTCAAAATAAAAAAGGGGTGTCTGCTATTCTTCCATTCTATTATGAGTGCTGATCCAAATACAATGTGACACACTTACTCCTCAAACCTGACTCTCTCCTATAATCAACATTCATTGCTTCATTTTTCTAAGTATCCCCCACCCCAATGCAGATGTAGCACAGTGATATAGCACATGCAAAGCATGAGTAAGGCTCTTGGTTTGATACACAGCACTACAGAAGTAGTTTTACAGACTAAATCTGAGGCATTGATTTCTTTTGCTTTCCTTACTCTTGCCTCCTAAAAAAAAAGAAAAGTCAAATCCTCTCTCCTGTAACACCTTCCTGAGGACAGAATTCTAATTTCTATTTGGGGATGCTAATAAATAATCTACTTCAGTGATCCTAAAAATAAAAGTATAGCACTTTTTTAAAATATCAAATTTGAATATTAAATTTCTTACCAGCATTTTTGAGTGGGATAAAGCTGTTCGTGGAGGAGGGAAAGCATGATCTGCTACTTCCAAATCAGGGTGCAAAATCTAAAGAAAACAAGTTTATTATATAAGATATCTAGGATTAAATAAGACTTACCCTATAGTTTCTTTGACGCATTAAGTGAACTGCCAGTATATGAGCTAGATTATATTCCCACCATGTGATATAAATCACTTAATTGATACAGCTTTGCATGTACTGTTGTGGAAAGATCCCTAAGACAAACCATTAGATTAGAAAAAAAAAAAATCTCCTAGGTGTTAGTTAGATGGCTCACAGGTTAAGGGCACTTGTGTTTGCAGATAACCAAAGTACAATCCCCAGCAACCGCAAGATGGCTTATAACCACCTGTGACTCCAGTTCCAGGGGCTTTGACATCTTCTTCTGGTAGGTACTCATGTGGTATGAAGACAAAATACCCATACAAATGAAATAAAATGAACTAGAAAATAATAAATGCAAACGCAGATAAACATACCTCTGAGAACGTACAGTTCTCAAAGAGCATATACCAAATTATAAAAGATAAGCTACTACTGGGAAGTGAGCAGTTGAGAGCAGTGCTATATATCCATACGGCTATTTCTTAAAAGAGATGTATTTTATATCTTGTAATATAAAAATTAAACAGATGAGATAAAATAGCCACACAGCTACAAACATATGATTTTGACATAAGTATCAAAAACATGTATTATAGAAAAGACAACTTCTTTAACAAATTGTGCTAGAAAAATCACATACACACACAACAAGGAATGATACTAGACCACCTCTGTGTCTTATCCTGAAAAAACAAAACAAAACAAAAAAAACTCAAAATGAACTTAAAAAAAAAACCCTGTAATATGAGACCTGAAATTTTGCAACTTTTAGAAGAAAACATGAAAAATACTTCAAAATCTATTCTCAGGCAAAAAGATCTTTTGAAGAAGGCTCCAATGGCTCAGAAGAACCAATAAATGGTACTACATAAAGTAAAACCATAAAAAGAGAGAAGAGGAAGCCTACAGAATTAGAGAAAACCTTTACCAACTACATATTGGACCAGGACATCTCAAATATATAAACAACTCAAGTGTTAAAAGCCAATAAAACAAATCATCTAATAAATAAATAAGCTAATAATTAGAAAAATAAAAATAGCTAATAAATATTTGAAAAAGAATGGGCAACATTCTTAGCAATCAGAGAAACAAAAAATTAAAACTATTCTGAGATTCCATCTCCTGCAAAGTCAGAATGACTGTCATCAAGACAACAAATGCTGGCAAAGCCGTGGGGAAGGCAGAATTTAAAACACCACTGAGAAGAGTGTAAACTGATGCAATCTCTATGTAAATCAGTATGGGAGGTCATCACAAAAGTGAAACAACAAAACCAAACCAAACCCCCACCATCTCACATATCTATACCACTCTTAGAGTATTCAGCTAAAAGAAATTACATCAGCAAACCACTAAAATAGGCATTCCCATGTATACTGCAGTACTAGTCTACACAGAGTAATGGAAATGGGTTAATAGAGCTAATAAGAAGCCTGAGCCATAGGCCAAACAGCTTATAATTAATATAAACCTCAGTGTGTTTATTTGGGACTAAATGTCTGTGGGACCAGGCAAAACAGAAAAACTCTTGTCTTCACTAATTAAAATGACCAAGATACCCAGATGCCTATAAATGAATAAATAAAGAAAACGTTATGTGGTTTAACTGACTGGAATGGATGAAAGTGTCATAATTGAAAACCCATTTTGTATGATAACAAAAATTAATTCACAAATGTTTAAAGGGGAGGCTGCAGAAATAGCTCAACGATTAAGACACCTGCTGCTCTTCCAAAGAATCTGGGTTTGGTTCCCAGTGCCTATATCATGGCTTGAAACCACCTACAACTATAGTTTAGATACCTTCTGGCCTCCTCAATCGTTGCACATGTATGGTGTACATACATGCAAGCAAATAATTCATAGCCATATAGTAACAATGAAAAAAAAAGTTTTTACAAGTATACTGAAAAAATAAAAGCAGAAAGCACAACAAATTAATTAATTGAAATACTCAGGGAAGGAAGAAGCTCTTAAGCTTTGCATTTCAGAACAGTGTAGACTGTGATGAACCCATGAATAGTAACATGAGAAATACCAGG
This sequence comes from Cricetiscus sungorus, assembly GCA_030556225.1. Classification (NCBI taxonomy): domain Eukaryota; kingdom Metazoa; phylum Chordata; class Mammalia; order Rodentia; family Cricetidae; genus Cricetiscus; species Cricetiscus sungorus. The sequence continues at coordinate 70,922,361 of JANBXA010000007.1, forward strand.
TGTAACTACCCAGAAAAGCTAAAGAAAAAGAAATATTTGAGTTCAGCTTTGTGTTGTGGAATATTTGTTTACATTGTGGGGATGTGTCACTGTCATTGGTTTAATAAAGAGCTGAATGGCCAATAGCTAGGCAGAGGAGAATAGGTGGGACTTGTGGGCAGAGAGAGGCACTTGGGATAAATCTAGGTGGCACACAAGAGATGCCAACAAGACCCTGAAGGAGTTAGACATACAGTACAGAGGAGAGGTAATGGCAGAATGTAGATTAATAAGAACTAGTTACTTTAAGTTAAAAGAGCTAGTTGTAGAAAAGCCTAAGCTACAGCTAAGCTTTCATAATTAATAAGTTTCTGTGTTGTTATTGTGAGCTGGAAGCCTAAAGGAAGGTGCCCAGTGTCCAGCTATGCATATCCACATAAGCCCTGAGAAATCTGGAAAAAAAATTTCAGAACATGGAGTCAGACATGGCTTTCAGGCAATCTTGGTCTTTCAAGCAGACTCAGTGCTTACAGCATGCAGAGGGGTGGCCCCTTTAATACAGCTGAACACTTAAGCAGCCTGTGTGCAACTAGGACTGGAGACTAGATAAAAATGTCTGCCACAGCTTGGATATAGCAACTTCCAGAGCAGGGCCAGTTAGGCCCAGGTTCGGAGGGTGGGGGCTCGGAGAGGCAGCCACCAGTACCAATTGCTGAGTTAGCTGCACAGCAGAGGGCCTAGCTGCTACCTAGCAGTTTAAGCTTTGGCTCATTTGAATAGAGAATGTTGGAGGTACTTAGTAAAGCCAGGTCCAGATTGAATAAACCTCTAAACAGGTACAAAATACTTAAAAATGTGCTTAGATGTTAAAGAAAGAAAACAAAACAGCTATAGACAAGCATAGAAAATAGTTTACAAATAATAAAGTTAAGTCTTTAAAGAAAACAGTAAAGAATACAGTATGCCTGGATCCTATATGTTGCTTTGTTGACTTTAAGGTTTTTGAATGCTGATGAACTAAAGACAAACGAGGTTGTAAGACATTGCATTGTAGAAAAAACTGCTAAATTTAACCAAACTAGACATTTTTAAAATGTCTTAATTTCATAATGGAAGTCAAGAAAGATGTTATATTAAGGGAGAGGTTATGACTTTGTTTCCTCAGGAAACAAAAAGCTATGATATTTTCAAAGTTAATAAAGATCTTATTAGACTGGAAGAGACCACCTGAAAATCTTGACTACAAACAAGAAGGAAGAAACCAAGAAAAACTACAAGACAGGTGACATATATTCTGATCTCTCTACAAGGGAATAGCTCTAAGACTGGATGAGACATAATAAAACTTGTTGGCTACAAAGTCCTCATGACTTATTATTACATGCCATACTTTCATATGACATGAATGAAGATTTATATTACAATTTGGTTATACAGTCCAAACAGACTTATAAAGTTGAGAGACATCTTTTATTGCTCAACCACAGAGCAGAGAATCATCTTTAGCTGACTTGCACATGCCACACAATTCCACACTTGTGCCAATGCAGATGTATGTATGTATGTATGTATGTATGTATATACATATACATATATACATATATATGTATATATATATATATATATACACACACGTTACCTTTAAAAGTTTGTATAATTATCAGAACAAAAGACAACAGACACCAATGAAGACATGTCAAATAGCCAATATGATCCAATCCCACAGAATGCCTATGTTGCTGTTTCCTCAAAAAATCTGCATCTAGGACATCATCAAAGCTGTAAGCTGAGATGGTCCAGCCTCACAGACTACTCTCACCAAGACTTCAAAGAAGCCCTGCATTTTCCCATCACATGTCTTTGGACAACATGGTGGTGGTGCATGCCTTTAGTCCCAGCACTTGGGAGGCAGATCTCTGTGAGTTTGAGGCCAGACTGGTGTACAAAGTAAATTCAAAGAAAGGCCCCAAAGTTATACACAGAAACCCTGTCTTGAAAAAACAAAACAAAACAAACAAAACACTGGACGACAGATGATGCAGCTAGCTCTCTTAGGACTTGATGATTATCCCAATTTTTTCAGTGTCTCCTAAAGATGCTGTGTCCCCACACAACAAGAAGCAGTCTAGAGAACTTAATGCCCACATTCCCAAGAGGTGGGGTAGGTGGTTTTTGGTTGTTCGGTAGGTTATGAATGTTTGTTATTGTTTAGGGGGCTAGTTACAAGTTGTTATTGGTCATGATCAGGAAGAAACAAAGCAAAGGAGATTAGATTCAGGGATCTCACTCTGAAAAGAATAAAAGGGGGATAAAGGAAAGATAGGGTAGATTACTAAAATTACTTTTGAACTAAAAAAGCAACTACTAGTCTTAAATATTTTAAACTGGTATGAATTTCTGTATATTGATACATATTTAAGGTTATTTTTTAACATACTGTATATATGTTTCTATTCTTGTGTAAGGTATTGTACCTATGCAGCTCATATAAAAAATGTAATGTATTATTAAGAAATCAGGTTGGTAGTTAGTCATATATAATAATCAAGCATGTAGCCATTAGATATGTTTATGAGGTTTAAAGGAAATATATTTACGTAGATAGATGGTCTCCAAAAACTTCATAGATCTATATATGGCATTTAAGATGTTTTAATAGGGTTGGGGAAACAGCTCAGAGTCCTGAGTTCAATTCCCAGGAACCATATTGTGGCTCACAACCATCCATAATGAGATCTGGTATGCAGGTGCACATGCAGGTAGAACACTGAACACACAATAAACAAAATTTTACAAAACATGTTTTAATAACATAAGCCTTTTCATGACAGTGGGATATGTCTGTTCCTGGTGGCACCACTCTATTTCAGAGAAGATGATGAGCAAGAACTTCCATGTGGTGTTAGCTTTCACTGTGGCAAATTTATCCACTGGAAAAGAAACTGTATTTTGCCTCAACTGCTGACAGTCTTTTGTCTAAATTGGGTAAGCAGGACACAAAAGGAGATGACTTCTAAACTCTGCCAAGGCAAGGTAGGATAGTCCTTCAAAAATTCTTGCTTCACAAAAAAATCTGTCAGATATTCTAGGCTTGTAGGCCAAAGGTGAATGACCAACACTGCAGAGGAATCTTGGATGACAGGAAGCCACATGTTTCTATAGTTTTGGCTATTTTCTCTGCATTTCCTCTTTACTCAGGTAATATACTTCTTGGGTCTCTGATGGGGTTGAAAAATAGTATATAAGGTTGAGAAATATAAAAGCTGTTTAATCTAAGAAAATATTTTACAGTCTAAAAGGATATTTTTAGAAAGGTAAAAACAAGTTATAATAAAAAGTGGTTAAGGTGTAAAACTTTGGACTCCTCAAGAGAGGGTAGATAATAGTTTCTCTGTATATGCCAAATACAAATGAACTAAACATTGTTACTGTAACTCTTACCGATAATTGTTATTATTGTATACAGTTTTACTGTATTAGAGTCAAATCCTTTCCTTCTTATTTAGACAAAAGGGGGAAATGCTGAGGAATATTTGTTTACATTGTGACAACGTGTCACTGTGATTGGTTTAATAAAGAGATGAATGGCCAATAGCTAGGAAGGAGAGAATATGTGGGACTTCCAGTCAAAGAGAGGACTTGGGATGAATCTAAGTAGACAAGAGATGCAAGCAGATTGAAGAAGATGGGCATACAGTACAGAGGAGAAGTAACTGAGCCAAGTGGCAGAATGCAGATAAATAGAAACAGGTTAATTTGAGTTAAAGAGCTAGTTGGGGAAAAGCCTAAGCTAAGGCCAAGCTTTCATAATTAATAAGTGTGTGTGTCACTATTTGTGACCTGGCAGCCCAGAGTAAATTCCAACTACAGCTTTGAAGGTAAGCAAATTGAGAGAGTGGATGGGAGTGGTAGAGGGTCAAGGCAAGACTTCCACAGATGAAAAGATGAGGTTTTGTCAGTATGAAACATATTTTGTTTTTTCAGATCATTTTCAAGTATGTGTGAGGGCACACATCTGTAATTGCAGATACATGGAATGCTGTTGCAGTAGTAGGGTTGCAAATAAGACACCGACCTTGGAAACTTAGGGAGCTCCTGTCTCAAAATTAAATAAAAAAGGGCAGGATGTAGCTCAGTATGGTGCCAAGCATATGTAAACCTCTGAGTTCAATCCCTGCCACCACAAAAACAAAATAAGGTTGTTCATAGTATTATTAAGAATAAATAGGCTAGAAGACTCAAGTTATCCTTAAAATTAATACTACCCTGATTGTGGTAGTAAACATCTACAATCCTAGCATTCTGGAGGCTAAGGTAAGAGGACTGTGAGTCAGAGGCCAGCTTGTGACACACGGTAAAACCCTGTCTCAAAATAAAATGAACACTAGCCAGTGTTGGTGGGGCACACTTTAATTCCAACACTTGGGAGGAGAGGCAGGCTAACCCAGTTGACAGAGCTAGTTCCAGGCCAGGCTCCAAAGCAGTACAGAGAAACTTGTCTCAAAAACAAAAACAAACAAAAAAACCAAAACAACAACAACAAAAAGTCACCTCCTATACTATCTTAGTTTTGGTGTTTTTGAAGCCATTCATGGTTCTTATGCAGTTCTGGTACTGTACTCCCATTTGATTACAATTATTTAGTAACTAAGCAAACATTCTATACATGTTTTTCTAAGTTCCCTAATCAGATCATTAAATCTAATTTCTTTTGGGTCTTCGGTGGACAATATAAACTGCTCTTATCTCTTATGCATGATATATTATACTGTATACTATAGCACATAACCTATTATGCTTGAGACATGTGATAATAAATACATACAGTTTTTACCACAAATAAATTGTATATACTTAGCCACATTTGGTGGCAGAGGCATTGCAGGTGAAGCATACAGCATGTAGAAGAACTCCTACAAAAGCAACTGCCTTAAGAACTAAAATCTTTCTTTGTTAATCCTGGCACTTAAATCATTAAATCATTTCTAAATAATTACATAGGAGTTTAAATACTAATTTTCAGCTACTACCATATCCATACGCAGTAGTTAATATTACATAGTTAATACTTTTCTTTACAATTATTCACCTTTTGAAATGTCGTATTATCTGAGATGATACTATCTTTGGAATTACAAGTCATGATGGGGGAAGTCCTTCTGTATGTATGTGTCTCTAAGTCATAGGCCATTGCGCCACCCAGACAGGATTGTCGGTTAAACACTTTAAGGGTAGGGCTTCTGGTCTCTCTCTGAGTTCAACACTTGTTTTATCCTGGATTGTCATTGTCTGTTTTATAAAGTGCCTTATAGCACTTTTCCCATAAACATCTGTTGGTTTAAGGTTCATTTTTGATACTGAAGGAATGGTAATTTGGGTATTAAACTGCTGCAACAGATCACGACACCATAGATTTACGACTATATTAGCCACATATGGCCTCAGCCTTCCTCTTTGTTCTTATGGCCCTATGCACTCAATCCATTTCATGCTTTGCTTTACATGAGATAGGGTTCAAATCCCTAAGAATTGAACATCTATCTACCTCCTGATGCCAAGATTCTGGAGTGATAATGGTGACATCTGGTAATCCTTCAAGTATAACATTATTTATTTGTACTCTTAGTTTTGATCTTTGGTCATTTATCAAAGTCTGTCAAAATACACATTTTCTGTTAACTTCTTGGACTTTTTATTCATTCTCCAAAGATATCCTACCATACAAAGCAGTACCATTTTTTTCAATAGCCATTGGATTTCCTAATGGTTCTGGGGAGGATTTTCCTCTACAGAGATTGGGAATGACTGGACCAATTTTGACATGAGGGTCTTTGAGAGGCTCCCAATGAGTTTCCCAATGTTAAGGGTTGCCTTGTTTGTTTCTTGTTGATCTACATTTGGCCCAGTGTCGGTCTTTGCCACATCTACATAGTCCACAACTTTGGGGCCTTTTGTTTGAGTTATTTCCAAAAGAAGCATTATTTCTAGGTATGTCTTCTCTGAAATTTCTTCTCAGATGGCCTATTCTACCACAATTAAAGCATTTGATATTTTGATGTCTCCTCATACCTTTGGAGATAGCTTCTACTCATAAGAAACCCTTCACTATCCTTGCAATGCTTAAGTTTGAGAAACCCACCTATTCATCTCTCTAAGAAATAAAATACTCTATAAAGTCTAGAGCATAGGCCTATTGAAGGGATATGATTTGTTCAGTGGCATCAAGCTACAGAATGTAAACTGAGTTCTGTATTAGTTTCTTTCCCATTCTGTCACTCCTTGTGTTTCAGATTATACATTATATTAGGAAACATCAGGCTTCTCTAAAAGCCTCCCTTTTATAGATAACCACTACAAAAGACTAAGAACTAACACAAAGTTCAAAGTTTACAGAAAATAAAACCTCTCCGGGTAATGATAAACATTTAAACTTCTAATTAAGAAAGGAACAAAACAACACATTTCAACAGCCAAGACTGGAGTATTAAGAAGATTACAAAGGCCTTACTTCTACCAACATCTTTAAAGGGAATGTAGAATTTCTTGGAACTTCTCCATAGAGAAGGCTGGCCTTGAACTCAGAGGTCTGCCTGCCTTTGCCTCCTAAGTGCTAGGATTAAAGGCATGTACACTACTATCCAGTGGGAATGTAGAATTTTTAAGGCCCTATTTTTCTGGTGTCAGAAAATAGCACCTAAAAACTATAAGCAAATGTGTTTTAGGGCTGGGGAGACAGCATCTTGGCAAATGCTTGCCTTGAAAACACAAAGACCCAAGTTTGATCTCAGAATCCTAGTTATTATTTTTGTTTTATTTAAGAAAAAAAAACAAAACAAAAAACTAAGGGCTAGAAAGACTGCTCAGGGGTTGAAAGCATTGACTGTTCTTCCATAGGATCTGGGTATAATTTCTAACACCGATATGCAGCTCACAACTGTCTGTAACTCCAAGATCTGACACCTTCATATAGACATACATTCAGGCAAAACACCAATGTACATTAAAACACCATCAAACAAAACCAACCCTGGGCATCATGGTTTACACTTGTAATTTCAGTTCTGAGGATTTGGAGACTAGAGGATCCCTCAGACTTGCCAACCAGCCAACCCAGACTACATGGCAAATTCCAGACTAAGAAGAGGCTCTGTCTAAAAATAAGGTGGCTGGCACCTGAGGGAATGACAGCTAAGATTATCCTCTGGCCTCCATATACACATACATACACTAATTTTTACTAATATTTGTTTTTTAATCAACAAAAATAGCATAACAAAAATTATTAAATTGTTTCAATGTGAAAAATGTAGACCATAAGATTTTTAAAACCTTGACAGCATGGAATGTTGGATCTTTACGGCTTTGATTAATCGTATGTTAACAAATTAAAACCACCGACAAGACAGCCTGTTTTGTAAGTAGCATTCACAAAAAAAGATAATCTGTCAAGAGTTAAGTTAGGGACCAGAAGCTAACAACCTCTAATAGAAAAAATATGAGAAGAAAATACATACATACATACATACATACATACATACATACATACATACATATCACACACATCTATTTTTTTTTTCAAGACAGGGTAACCCTGGCTGTCCTGTCCTCTCACTCTACGGACCAGGCTGGCCCACAGACTCAAAGAGATCTGGTGGCCTCTGCTTTCTTAGTGCTAGGATTAAAGATGGCCCACATGGGCCAGGAATCCAAGATTTTTGAGGCAAAATTTTATCTTACTTCCATAGTATTTGGTATATAGTGTCTATGTATAAATATACCAAATAAGAAGCAAATATAACTACATAGTAAATGAAGGATTCTCTAAAGAATATAAAAAATCTATATTTGTTTCAAGTAAAGAACTGTCTAAGATAATTACACCTGTAACAGGGTATGGTAGCACATACCTTTAATCCCAACACTTGGGAGGTAGAGGTAGGTAGAATCAAGGTCAGCCTTGTCTACAATGCAAGTGCCAAACCAACACAGTGACAGAAATGTCTCAACATAATATATGTGTGTATGTGTAAACATGCATACACACATACATATATAATTACAGACAATGTTTTTTAAATTCCAGTTAGTTTCAGGTTTAAATAAAGACAAATGACCAGGAACAGAGACATACCAAAGAAAGTGCTGCTTGAGTCTGGTGAAGGAGTGGCTCTGGGAGAGAGGAGAGGTGAATGCATTCAGGGATTTTAATGGTTCCTCCATCCAAATCTGCTATGATTACATCTAACTGAAAAAGATTTTAAAATTAACCATAATTCATAAACTATATTTCTTGTTAAACAAATGAATTGGCTGTGGCTAACTCAAACAGAGAAAGACCAGTTGAGGTGGAGGTTTTGGCTACCACATTAAGAGTTCTACATTTAGAACTTCCCATTACTTTACATTTCCCAATTTCCTGTGAAATTAGGTACAGTATGTGAGTACACGTTTGCCACTGAAGGATGAAAAATGGTATGTGCTCTTTGGCTCTTCAAGACAGCAGTGCTGTAGGGCTCTTCTATGTTCTTTCTTCTTTTCATAGGGAGAAACTATGAATTGTCAGCAGTCGAGCATTAATCATCCAAATGGGGACACTACCTAAGAGAATTGTAATAGAAAAAGCAGGAAGGAAGGAGGATTGCATAGTAAATGATGCCATGGAGCAAACTACTCAAGCACATTGGAGAATTTCTATGAAGCTCTATGTGTTAATAAAATTCCATGTTAACTGAGCTATTGCATTTGGACTGTATAAAAATCAATAAATAAATCATTATATATCAAAAATTACTGTCTAGATACAAAACCCATCTTGGAGTAGTGATGCACACCTATAATTCTGCACTTGGTGGACAGAAGTATGAGTTCAAGTCCATCCACAGCTCTGATATTCAGGTCTATGATCAGCCTGTGATACATTAGACCCTGTCTCAAAACGAAGACTAAAACAGACAAAAACAAAGCCCCAAACCTCATTTGTAGTGTTTAAAAGATGACATTTAAAATCAACTTACATAAGTATGAATAACTTACATAAGTATTTTGATGACATAATTACAATTCATTCTAATTTATTTATTCAATTATGAAATTGTCAACTGGCATCATTTGGTTTGTTCTATCTCTATTTAGTAGTACTAAGCTTATTTACAAATTGTATGATGCCTAATTTTTAAATAAACATATTTAGTAGCTTATACATGTTTATATGATACTGAAGTTAAGCAGATCTAGATATTAAATACAATGTTAGGAGAATCAATTGTTATACATGTCTGGGGGTCTTGTCTACTCTTTCAACAGTGTCAGCAACTTCTGCGATACGGTTCTAGCTGCAGTTGCTATGTAAGGACTACCAAAACTTCCTTCTTTGCTGGCATTTAGAACAGAAAAAGCATTACAAAGTCTTGTGGATTATAGATGTTGTACAACCAAATCCTTTTGGTAAAGAAATTTTCTTATATTCCCTGAAAAGTGCCACATAATCTTTTCCCTACACTTCAGTCATCATGCTTCAGAGTATACTCCCCATCTCATGTTAGAAAATCCCAGTCCATTATTTGTCAGCTCTCACATCTGGAAACACACCCAACAAAAATTTGTTTCTGTATTCAAAATATCTATGGATGCTATTTTAATGTTTTATAGCTACAAACAACTACCACCACTTTTCCTTCCTCTATGTGATAATCCTTAAATAATAATCTTTAGCTATTAAGTAGTATCAAATTATCACTTGAGACAATTTCCTCAGAGAACTGCAGTCTGTAAACTTTTGATTCTGATGTCCTCTGATGCACACTGCAACAAATCTATTAGGAGCAAACACACTATTTTTGAACTCGCTTTAGCTTTTCTTTAGCCACATGGATTAGAAATTTTGTGGGGGCTCATATTGAATTTGAGTTCCACTAAATTTAAACTCTCTGCAAACAATTTTACTCTTGCTAGTTAGTTTTCAGGAAGTCTATATTGGTGGGTCTCATTTAAAAACACTAATAATTAAGAATTAGTAAGAAAATTATGAATAAAAATATATTATTAATTCTTATCATCTACAGCAGTGGTTCTCATTGGAAAACAGATATTTACATTATGATTTATAACAGTAGCAAAATTATAGTTATGAAATGGCAAAGAAAGTAATTTTATGGTTGAGGGTTACCACAACATGAGGAAGTATATTAATGGGTCACAGCATTAGGAAGACTGAGAACCATTGATTTACAGGAATATAGAGTTTCTCACATGAGGACAACAGTAAGATAGAAATGATCTGCTACACAAGGGTTATTTTAAAGTGAGTCACAGTGGCACATGTCAGCACTTACTCAGGAGACTGTAGGTTAAAGGACTGTTGTAAGATCAGGAGTTAGAGGCTCGCCTAGGCCACACAGCAAGACCCTGTTTTGTTTTGTTTTTTATAATTGGTTGGTTAATTAATTAATCAATGTTTGTAAGAAAGACGGGGGGTGGGGGGGACGACACACATGCCATGGTACATGTGTAGAGGTCAGAAGACAACTTTAGGAGTTGATCCTTCCCTTCCTCCTTGTTTGAGGCAGGGTTTCTTATTTCTGTGACATTGCTCACAACAGGATAGCTGACCTAGAGCCTTCCAGATGACTTTCCTAGCTCTGCTAGGAGCACTGGAATTCCAAACACCACTGCAATGAACTCAGGTCAAGCATTTTTACCCTCAGCCATCTCCCCCGTCTAAAGCCATCTTATACATAAATAAATGTATGAATGAATAAATTCTTTAAAAACTCTCATACTTGCAAAAGTATATACACTTAGATTTCTTGATATTGGTATTCTTCTAGTCTATCTTTTCTATGAGAAAAGCACCATATCTGAAAACAATAATGATGTGAAACCTTCTAACATTCAAATTAGAAAGACTCAAAATCTGGACATTTTAGAACTAGATACTTGTGGAGTGGAGGGATAGCTCAGCCATTAAAGGCTAGGCTCACAATCATAAAGAACTGGATACTTACAAGCTCATGAACATCAGTTTTAAAGATGGAGTGTACTCCAATAATAAAAGGAGTTGGAGAACTCAAAACTTCTAGTAGCTGAGCCGGAAGAATGGGAATATAAGGATAACTGAAAAAAAAAATAAAAAAAAATATTTTATTTATGATAATTTCTCTAAATTATCACATTAATTAACATATTTCCCTTTATTTCTAATAAGTCCGAACTGTAAACATGTATTTATTATTTATTAGAGAATTTCATACCATGTATTTTGATTATAGTCACTGACTCCCTCCCAACTTCTCCCAGATAAACCCCTACCATCCTATGCCACCTCAGCTTTGTGTCTTCTTTATAATTTTTAATTATTTTAATAAATAAAATGTATTATAATATTCACTTTATATAATGTTTAGTAAAATAATAATATTACTGTACTTTATACAATGTATTTCTATTGCAATCAGCACCACTCCTTTCAGATCTACCCTACCTCCTTATCTGCCAACTCTGTGTTGTTGTTGTTTTTTGTTTTTTGGGGGGGGGTCTGATTTTAAATTTATTTATATTTAGAAATTATCAAGTAGGCCTGGTGTGGTGGTGCCAGCTTTTAAGCCTCATATTTAGAAGGCAGAGACAGGTGGACCTCTATGAATTCATGGCTGGCTAGGTCTATATACTAAGTTCTAGGTCAAGCAGGGCTAGGTCTGCATAAGAATTCACAGTAGCTGTGACAGCCTGAACAAAGTTTGTGTAACCCAAACCAGGCCAAATCTAGCATGGAGATGGGAACCATGCATTCAATTCTACCTCTAGCTGTGGAGATAATAACATTGTTAGCTGATAGGAAAGGGAGAGGTGGTTTTCTCTGTAACTGCACCTGGTAAGTCTACCATACTCCAGTGGAAGACTACACATCCAAGATTATTTGGGTAGCACAAATTGGCCTTGAAAGTTTTATTTATTTATATTTAAGGATACAAAATTGGAAGAGTAGGGAAGGAGAGTGGATCTGGGAAGTGGTAAGAAGTGGGTTATGGTCAAATATGAATTCAAAGAACTAATTTTTTAAAACACTGAAGAAATTAAAATAAAATTGATTGGCATAATTGTTAACACTAAAGTTCTAAAAGGAATGATTTTCAAAATCTCAGTGTTTAAGATAGTATCACACACTCAAACACCAAAAAAAAAAAAAAAAGAAGAAGAAGAAGAAGAAAAAAAAAAGAAGAAATAGGATCACAGATAATAAAACAAAAGGTAAATGGAACCCAGTTAAGTGTCTGACTTCTTCCTCCTAAAATGCATGCTGTTTTAAAGCACTTTACATTATGCAAACTACTGATATCAGAGGGGAGTGCTGACACTGAAAGGACCTCTACTCAACAATCACATTTTAAAATTTTATGAAAATTCCAGAGGTGATCTAAAATTGTATTTATTGTTCATGAATTTAAGTTTCTGGGACATTATGATTAGAAAATTAAACCAGATTAAAATATTCTACCTGCCATCACAGTTTAAATTTTTATAACTTGAATTTTTATTATAGAAAATAATTAACATACCTCTTAAAATTGGAAAATTTATAATGAAGCTGTCTAACTTAGGTTTGACAATGACCAGTGTATAGCCACGTATGTCCACTGACTTACCATCTATTCTCTGTTATTGTGAAGTGATATCACATCATTTACATACAAATAATTTAAGAGTTATCTAAAACAAATAAAGACCCTTCATTAACAGAATTCCAATAGCTCCTAAAAGCTAATACATTGGTATCAAATAGCACTAACCAAAGAATTTTATCAGTATTGAAAGATACTGGCAATACTATTCAAAGTAAATTAAATATTTTTCATTAAATTAATTAGCTCTCAGTCATATATAACTTGGAAAAGTCCCAAATTCTAGACTAAATTTTATTAGAATCATGACTCTCTAGCTTCATATAACAAACCTCCATAGTTTAAAGAAATTGGGTCATGACAATTTGATTTATCAACAAGTAATGCATAATGTGGGAATAAATAAAATTACCAAGTAAAAACTTTACCTGTATTTAAGAGGAAACATTAAAGATTCCAGGGCTCTACAGGCATCACTAAGTCTCTGGAAACTAGCTGACTGGAAGAGAACTTTATTTTCTGTAAGGACTGCACAAAAGAGGTTGAGGACATTTTGAATTCCTGAAAGCACAAGAACAAAGGCTTACTAGTCACAACAAACTGTATTGTATTGCCACAACTCACAGATTAACTATGACAAAGAAACAAAAGGAATATTCTGAAAATCTCCAAAAGAAAATAATTGATCACCATAACCTACACAACTTATAGGCATCTGTCTTCCTCGATATCTATTCTTTATACCATTGTGATGTGACACTCACTGATCATGTGAGTTGTATGGATATTTACTACTATCTTCTTTACTTCATCTCCAAGATTCGCATTAAAGATTCTGGCACTGGTTTTTTTTCTTCTTTGTCTGATGTTAAAACAGTTGTGTTTCAAGATGACACTTCAGTCACCAAGATCACAACATATAGAGGTGAAAATTGGACAATGTGGCTGTCCTAATATGATAGTACAATACATTTAATATTTGTGGTAATGTAGGCATAACAAAACAATCATTAGTCATATGAAAGCAGAGAACAATTAGGTACAGTGAATAATGTGATCGATAACTATATAATTGGTTTGTGTATTTACTATACCACAGTATAGTTTGTATTCTGAATTCTTTCTGGTTACAAAGAAAACTCTATATTGTGTTATGATAGCAGTAGCCTCAAACATTTTATATTTACTTACATATGTCTTATATATTACAACTGTGATTCTTGACTGTATCATCTTCTTCTATGTTTGATTTAATCTAATGTTATTTTGTACACATGGCCCTCAGCTTAACAGATTATGCTAGCTGTCTGTTTTAATTTTATAGCCTAGATATGTAGCAGGTTATACTATCTAAGATGTGGAAGGGCATATGTTTGAGGATGTCTGCCCAATGACCCATTTCTCAGAATACATTCTTGCTAATCTTTGACACATAACTATATGAGGTGAGCACCTAATCTTCTGTCCACTACAGCTCCCATTGCTTACCATAGGATCATATCAATGGAGCCAACCAACCATGGAGTGAAATATCTTAAAATAAACCTTTCTTTTTTTAAGTTGTTGTGGCTGAAGGTATTTTGTCGCACTAACCAAATGCTGACTTAAACAGTTTTCTATCTTTTCTCTTGAGATTCTGTTGCAGAATATTAGTTTAAGATGTGTTATATTTATTTATTCTATGGAATATTTAATGATGCCAACATTGTGGTATTCTTCTATATTGCATTTGTTTAACTCTATAAAGCTGTGTAACTTTACCTGCCTAAAATACCTGATTGGTCTAATAAACTGCTGAAACACAAATAGCTAGGGAGGAGAGCTTAAAAGGTATGGCTAGCATGAGAGAATAAGTAGAAGAAATCTAGGGGAAAAAGGAGGGAGAGTAAGCAAAAGAAGAGAAGAGGAGACATCAGGGGCCAGTCACTCAGCCACAACGTAAGAAGGGAAGCAAGATATATAGAATAAAGAAAGATAAAAAGCCCAGAGGCAAAATGTAGTTAAAGAGAAATGGGATACCAGGACTGTTACACAGTCCTGTCTCAAAAACAAAAACAAACAAACAAAAAAGCAAAAAAAGGAAATAGGATAATTTAGGTTAGAAAAACTGGCTAGAAGCAAAGCAAGCAAAGACTGGGCATTCATAAGTAAGATTAGATCTCTGTGTATTTATTTGGGAACTGAGTGGCAGGTCCCCAAAGAGTAAAAAAACAACTACATTTGACATATCAATATGATACTCAAATTATTGCAGTTGGCCTGCAAAGGCTGAAAAAGAGGGAGGAGTGATGAGCAAAGGGGTTAAGACCATGCTGGGGAAACCTATAGGAACAGCTGACCTGCACAAGGGGGAGATCATAGACCCCACTCTGACAGCTTGGAAACCAGCATAGGATGGAACCAGGGCCCCTGAACATGGGTAACAATTAGGAGGCCTAGGCAGTCTATGGGGCCCCTGGTAATGGAACAACATTCATATCTAGTGTATGAATGAACATTGGGAGCCCACTCCCCATATAGGGATACTCTCTCAGCCTAGACACACGGGGGAGGGCCTAGGGCCTGCCCCAAATGATGTGACAGAATTTGATGATTCCCTCATAGAAGACCTCACCTTAAAAAACAAAAAAGGGTTTTTTTCCCCTTTTTTAGATTTATTTATTTAAAATAAATTTGTTTATTATGTACCCAGTGTTCTGTCTGCATGTATGCCTGCATGCCAGAAAAGAGCACCAGATCTCATTACAGATGGTTGTGAGCCACCATGTGGTTGCTGGTAATTGAACTCAGGTCCATCTTGAAGAGCAGTCAATGTCCCTAACCTCTGAGCCGACTTCCCAGCTCAGGCCTCATCCTTTCAATGGAGCAGAAGAGGGATGGGATAGGATGGGAGTTGGTGGGGGCATGGGAGAATGGGAGGGAGAGGAAACTGGGACTGATATATAAAATAAGATTGTTTCTAATTTAAATAAAAAAGAAACTGAATCATAAATTATGCATCCTTTTCATGTGATGGTTTTCATTCAGCACAATTATTTTTAAGTTAATTGTTATATATTGTATATGCCATCACATGGATAGACCACAGAATTTACTGTGTTTCTATTATTACTTTTTTATTACCTGTAGTGAACACTAAGACTTTTTCATAAAGCAGTTTTACTATCATAAAATGACAATGGACATTCATGTGCAAATATTTTATAGATATGTATTATCATTTTCCTTGGGTAAATACATCCCTAAAAATGAACTTAACTTTAAAAAGTAAACAAACCATACTCCAAGGTATCTTTTCATTTTAATTAGTAAAGAACAATGTTCCAGTTGTTCTATATGTCTTCATATATGCAGGCAGACAATTTTTTAACAAGCTGGAATTCCTGATATGCCTATCTCTATCCTTAAGTTGCATGCCTAATAGTAATCAGACCAATCATTAAATGCTAAGAATCCTTCCTCTATCTCCTTTCTTTGCTGTAAGTTACTCTCAAATGACCAAACTATGTCAGTGGGGTGATACAAAAGTCCCTCAGGAAGCTTGCTCCATTCTTCTCTCCTTCTGACACAGCTAAGATAGAACAGATAATAGTTTATGTTTTCTTTATCATGTCAGATGATAATAACTTAAATCTTTTTTTGTCACCCACAGGTTTTTGTAAGAACATATTTAAAAAGCCAGGCTAAGACATACCTAATTGCTGAAATAAAAGAGCCACACTAGTGCCAGTGACAGGAAGACTGTCATGCAAAGGAGTCTGAATCAGCTGTCTATCTCCTGCACCCAAGGAAAATAGTTTCTGCAGAATGAAAAAAAAACATATAAAAAGTCATGACACAATATGAAGCAATAACATATAACCTAAAACATATAAGTTACACTATGTATAACTCAAAATATCAGAAAATGCAGCCCATAAAAGTTGAAAATTTAGTATATGAGACACAAAAATCACTGACAATTATAACTGACTAAAAACATATTTACATCAGAAACTATTTGTATTTTTGAAGGCCCACAGGGCCATTTGCTTATTTGAAGGGCAGCCTTTGAAGATTACCAAGACAACCTTTGAGATTTTGTCCAGGATGGAGAAAGGAAGTGGGGAGGAAAAGGGGGAGAGAAAAGAGGTAGAGAGAGAGAACAATTTAAGACAAAAGACATTGGGAAAGAGAAGAGTCAAAAATGGTAATTCCCCTCTATATGACATCTTTTTAAAATTTAACATTTTGGGGAGCTGGAGAGGTGGCTCAATGGTTAAGAGCACTTGCTGCTCTTTCAGAGGATCAAAGCTTACTTTCCAGCATCCATGTCAAGAAGCTTCAACCATCTGTAACTCTAACTCTAGGGAATCTGCTGCCTCTGAGTTCCTGGGATATCAGCATGTGTGTACACAAGTGTGTGCGTGCACACACACAAATTAAAAATATACATGAAACTTCAAAAATTCTTCTAAAACATTTTTTGATGGTCTGAAATATGAACAGTATAATTTTTCAGAGGGTTATCTTTCTTCCTCGATATTACATAAGAAACAAAATATATGGCCAACTAGTTGTTTTTAAGGTTTAAGGAGAAAAGTTTTCTGTTCTGTTCTGTTCTGTTCAGTACTGGAGATTTATTGCAAGGCCTTATTATACATGATGAGAATGTGCTTCTCACCAGAGTCACATCCCCAGCTCCAATTCTTTTTAAAAGATAGATGTCCTAAAACAAGTAAGTCATAATAGCAAAGATCCTTATTCTTCTGTTTCAGAGACATTTTTTTTAAAATGTCAAGATATAGAGAATTAAAAATATCTATTTTAAAATCAGTTACAATGTTATAAAGAGTTTTCTTAATGTGGTCTCCTAATTTGGGTGAAATTTTTTACTTAATAAAATTGAGGTATAACTATATACAAAAATAATAAAGTACCAAAGACATATTGAAAATTTCTATCTAAAGAAAGATATGTCCAAAAAGTTAAAAAGTAGAGTTGAAGTTATATCATATATGCCTGCTAATTATGCCATGTGAAAGGGGAACTCAATCTTGAAATCAGTCTTTTAAAAAATATTTAGTTTTATTATTTTGATTATGTGTACTTGTGTGTGGTATGTGTGTGTGTGTAAGGGGTATATGCACATGAATGCAAGAGCCCACAGAAGTTAGATTCCACTGGGGCTGGGCTTACAGGCAATTGTGAACCACCTGATGTGGGTGCTGGGAATCAAACTCAGGTTCTTTGGAAGAGGAACATGTTCTCTTAAGCACTGGGCCTTCTCTTCACCCTTGGAATCAGCCTCTAGACTTAAGAATGGAATTGTAGGTGTCTGGAAGGCACACCATAGAGACAAAGTTTAACTAATGTAGGATCCTTTGTTTTTAAAAAAAAAAAAAAAAAACAAAAAAACAAAACAAAACAAAACAAAAAAAAACCTATTTTAGAGACTTCTTTTTCTTTCTTCATAAATTAAGTCACCTGGAGGGAAAAAAAGCAAAACCACACAAAACAGTGTACCTGCCTTTCATTCTATTTACCTGAGACCCTCCAGCAGCAGGGACAAGGCAAGCACAAAGATTTGCAATGAGACTTTCCAAAGAGACACTCAGGCTGTCCACGTACACAGTATAGATCAAACCCAAGCAAGCCTGCAGAGAGAGGTGCATGCAATCATTTCATGGCAGTGTAGTGTCACTAAAAATAAATTGTGACATCTCTCCTAGGAAAATTTCTCTTTGAACCACATAAATTATACTCTGTATTGAACATGAGATAAATTTTAAGCAACAAATTAAGTTAATTAAATTTTTCTCTGGGAGCAGAACACCCAAATGAGCTTCCAAGATGAGTCTGTAGAAAGCAGGGAGCCATAATTTGTAAAACAGGTATCTCTGTTTAGATGATCACTCCAGCTAATTTCCAAGGCTGAATTGGTTTCTTTCTATATAGTTTGCCTGGTTGTTTTAAACTTATTTTAAGAAACTCCACATTTCAAGATAAAAATTCAGAGATATTGTTTTATGGTTCTTATAAATTCAGAATGTTTATAGAAACTTAAACTTCTATGAATTACAACAAAGAACAGCAATAAACATAAGATAAGAAGATTAACACTTTGAGCTTGGAAGACAGGAAATGGTAAATAAGGTAAAATTCAATCTTCATTTTCTTTATTTTACTTGTGTTTTGGGTGTATGTGTGTGCTCATGTGTACATGTGGATGCTAGGGAAAGATGCCAACACTTTTCTTCAGTAGTCCTCTGTCTTATGTATTAAAACAGGGTCTCTTGCTGAACTAGGAGCTCATGGGTTCAGCTAGACTGGCTGGCCTGTGAGCTCTGGGGATCCTCCTGTCTCCCTGTCCTGTTTCCTCCATCCTAGCACTGAGATCAGACATGTGACCAGTCCTATGTTTGGCTTTTAAGGAGTGCTGGGGATCCAAATTCAAATCTTCTTGGTACACCAAGCTCTTTTCTGACTGACTCCTTTTCTTGGTCCTAACACATTCTCAATCAATCTTTTGGTTTAATGAAATTTATGACTGAAAAATTAGTAACTGTCACTAATTTATAGTAATGTAGTAAAGACAAACTGAACAGTATGCCACAAAACACACTAAAGGAGTCATAACTGTCACTGTAATAGTAAGGTTGTTATTCATTTGCTTTCTAGTTTTTTATATTTCTGTATTAGAACAAGTATTTATACTTTTGTACACTTTTATATTTGAAAATTCTAAATATTAAAAAAAGGGGGAAATCTGCAAGTAACAAGTGGTGTCTCACTAGATAGGCCAGGCTTAGATAGGACTTCAGGTCCTCCTGTCTACCCATTAAATACTACAATTATTAACATGGGCCATCAGGCTTGGCAATAAACAGTATTTTAAAGACATGATCAGAATTATCTGAAATCTCACATAATACTACTTACTGTAACCTAACTCCACAAACTTAATAAACGTGTTCATAGTTACTATACTATGAGTGCATTTTAAGTTTCTTGAAGGTAGTCAAATTGTTGTTATGGTTTATAATTTTGCATGTAACATGAGGTCTATTTTAAAAAAAAAACATTATACTCATTAGTGTAACTTACTCAGGGATTGCTTTCATTCAACACAAATTTGTTTCTTCATGTCACACTATTTTTATTTTATTGGTGAATCACTAACTCAATCTAACAGTGTTTGCAATTAAAAAAATCTTGTTACTTTAGCTCACTTAAAATAGGTTTATATAGTAATATAGATTAAAAATTAAAACTATGAGTTCATTACCCTAAAAATTTCTGGGTAGTCTAATCTAGATACCAAGACGAGGCTTTTGGGAGCAAACACTTCTGCAGGTTGAATTAAACCAGACACTTCTTCACCTTCAATCTCTTCCTTCTTTGTTCCCTGGAAAAAGAGAAATTACAATCAATGTACAAAGTTTCCTAGGTTCACAATTCACACAATATACTCAAATCACACATCTTACAGATAATTCATAAGAATCAAAATTAATTACAAATATTAGGCAAGAAATGACAAAATAAGGAATATTTGTGTCATTTATTTTTCAAAGCTCCTTAGGTTACAGATATATGCACCAATTTTGAGTGTTTCCTTTCTGAGGAATCAAGGTAAGGCATGTTTAAATTAATCTTAAATAATGATCCAAACAATTAAAAATGTAACTTATTTAAGTATAAAGTTGGTCTTAAAAAGAATGAGAAAAGCATATTCTAGAAACACGGCATTGATTTTCATTTCTGTTTTTCTGGCCCAATCTTTCCTTCCTGTGGGGACTCTAAAGCCTGCAGGAAGCTCAGTCCTCTTGAAGTAAAGCACATTGAGTTGTCAGGTGCTTCTGCTCACATACAACAATAGCAGTTGCCTTAAAAAGAGAACATTTTTGTACAGGAAGCAAAACTTTGTGATTAGTGTCATGAAAATGTATGCTTATAAGTGGTTAAAATTTAAAGTACATTTACCACAATTAAACACACACACACACACACACACACACACACACACACACACACACACACACACACACACACCCCTAAGTTTCAACAACTAACTACTACTTAACAAGCCTGCAAAAATATTATTTGGAGTGCTAAGGGTTAAGAACACTGTTTGGTCTTCGAGAGGACCCCAATTAGATTCTCAGCATCCACACAGTGGCTCACAACTGTCTTGTAACTCCAGTTCCAGGGAATTCAAAGCACTCTTCTACCCTCATGACACTGAATGCAAGAAGTACATAAATATAAATGTAGTCAAAACACCCATGGACATAAAACAAAAACAAATCTTTAAGTGGGGGCAAAGGCAAGTCTGAGTTTCATGAAGGCCTAGGACATAGCTTATGAGCACAAGGCATAGGAGGCAAAGCACAAGGTGTAGTGCTGCACTGAGTCCAACCCAAGAAGGACACACCATTAGCATGTGCATCTTTGTACCCAACTTCATGGTGGTCAAGTCCCACTTCTAGTACTTTGTGTAACAGCAAAAGAAAAGGTCCTAGGGGAAATGTGACCTTGGGTAGTTGTTTGAGACATCACCAAGCAGAAAGAAAGAAATTCAAAACTGGCTGCACTATGATGTCAGTGGCATAAACACACATTGCCAGTACCATGACCTGAGCACAGAGGGAAGCACCATGCATTCTATCCAGCATGCAGAGGTATCATGACAAGCACGCCAATGCACAATCTATCCAACCATCAAGGTGAGCGAGATGGCAGTACCAGTGGCCTCTGTCAAGTCATCCAAGGCTCCAAGTTCTCGCTGCCCAAGGTGATGCCAGCAGAAGCTGTGCTTTACCACCAAGAGACCCAACACATTATTCTAGATAAAGAAGACCTCCAAAGAGTATAAATAAATCTTTAAAAATATTTTGAGTTCACAAATAATTCCTGTGTACTTACTGTTTGACAAGACTCTGACACACTGAAAGTTTTAATAAGGGAGTGGGGGAGAGAAAGCTAATGAAACACTAAGATCTGTTAGTGAATGTTAGAGGGACATTTCCTCTAACTAAAGCCCCTTTCCTCTCCCTTTTCCAGTATCTATAGTCCAGCTTAAATTCATTTCCTCCTGAGACCTTCCTTTCCTCACCTATGCTCTCTTGCTTTCCAGTATGGCTCACCAACACATCAGATTGCTTATGCTTGCTATTCAACATTTCCCCAAATGCCACAAAATGCCAGTTGTCTACTTGACATCTCAAACATGGTCAAAACATAATCTTTCTTCCTAAACTTCATTCTCCTATAGTGAATGGTCCATAACTATTAATGGCAATCCCACTTTTTGGGGTATGTGGCAAAACTCACATTCTTTTCTCAATTATAGCTCATAACCAACTGTCAAAATAGCCTGACCTCTGAATTTTCCCGCTGCTACCACCAAATAGAGAGCCCATATCTTGTTTGGATTAGTACAACAGCCTATTTTCATTCCCTTTATTCTTTTAAGCCCTACTATTCCTGGCTGCTCTTCAGGCACATCAGAAATGGTCCCATCTATCAGGGCCTGCCTATTGTTTCTTTGCCTAGAATGCTATCCACAGACAAGCTATGTCTGTATTCCTGTTCTTTCTGCTCTGACAGCTACTGCTAACCTCTCTATTTGAAACTGCAGTCTAACATCCCTCTTCCTTTTTCATTTCCTTATTTTCTTTCTCCATGCTGTTATTACTATCTAACACATTAACAATTTTGACTAATCTTAGCCTTTTCTTTTAATCTGTTTCTCCCACTGAACTAAACACAGATCAGGATTCTGCTTTGTTCAATTATGATTACTAAGCTCCTAAAGTAAGGGCTGGGCCATGAAGTTATTACCTGGTATTTGTTCACTGCATAAATGCAAGAATAAATTTTCTTAGAGTAATGGGTATTTCACCAAGAAAAATCTTTTCTCCTCACTTAGATGCCAGAAAAATATATTTTCACTTCCCTTTAGAGTCCATTTGCTTTCTAGTACAGTACAATATAACCAAAAATTAGTTTTCCAAGGAATGTATATATCTAAAGGGAATTATGTGTATATAAAAAATCCATCTGCTCTTGAAAGGCAAAGATTTTCGTTGTTACAAAGTACAAATAAAGTGAGTATGGCTGGTTTTTGGAGCCCTTAAAAATAATAAAAAAGTGATGATTATTAATTTAACAAAATTCCTACACTTAATGAATCATGGCCTTCATGAATTACTAAAAAACTCAAAATGGAAAAAATGACTGAAATTCCTGGAACAGATAAACCTATCCACATTTTTAGGAGATTGTGATAATTGCCCTAGAGTATCATTAAAGGACAACTTGAGTAAGCAGATAGCCATTTCAAATAAATGATCACTGGACCACTTTAACCAAAACACAAAACAGAATATGTAGCCATTACTTAAAGCTGTTCATTAGTTAAATACCCACCAATCATTAACTAGAAAAAAGCATCAATACAGTGTAAATCAGTATTAAGTAAAAACAACTTCATGTTTTACATCTCTATGCTGATTTTTCTTACAGATTTTGAGTTTTACTTTTATAAATCCTGAAATGCTGTTATTCTTAATCCCACTATCTCGCTTTTAAAAAACCAGTGCCCCAAAGGCTGGGAATGAAGTTCACTAGTGAGCACTTGTTTAGCATGAACAAGGACCTATGCTCAACCACCCAGTAATTAAACATGTGCATATGTACATGCATTCCTGTATGCATCTCCCACACACACGTAGATACAATGCCCCAAGTTTAAGAAAGTCTTAATCTCACTTGGAAGAAAAAAATGAATGCAGACAGTTGTTAGATAAAATAAAGAATTCTTCCTAAGATAATAATATAATGTTTCAATAATGTTTGTCTACAAATAATTTATCAGGTCATAATGATTCTCCTATTTTGTGGCTAAACTATCTCTTTTGTGTAATAATTATCATTGACACTGGCTTGTATGTTTCATTTTGAGGCAGGGTTTCACTGTAGCCCAGGACAACTTTAAACTTACTATGTAGCCCAAACTGGCCTGAGCTCATGGCAATCCTCCTGCCTCAGCTTCTTGAATTCTGGAATTATAGACATGAAGATCATGCTAAGCTTGGCTTGTATACTTAACAATGGACAAATTTTCACTAAAAAAAATAAGCAGGAAATTAAATAAACTTGAGAGATTTTATTATACTTTGAAATTTAGTATTTGATATTGTAAAATGCTGTTACATTATTATCTAGCTAAACATTCTAAGTCTTCTAAACTAAAAGGATTTTTAAAAATTTCAGTATGCCCATTAAATTTACTATAAATAACTATTACTGAATTATCCTGCACTGATTTGGGAGGTCACCTTATCATTTTTAATTTTCTTTTATGTGTATTAGCGTTTTGTCTGCATGCTTGATCTGTACAGCACATATATGCCTAGTGACTGAGGAGTCCAGAAGGAGGGCATCAGATCCCCTGGTACTGGACCTACAGGTGTTGTCATGTAAGTATTGGAGATCAAACCCTGGTCCTCTAGAAGAGCAGACAGTGCTCTTACCCATGGAGACATCTCTTCAGACCCCATCTCATCTTTTATCTACATCAGAATCACTTGCCATACCTTATCTATTAGCAGGTATTTGTGTTTACTGGTTATTACAATCAACTATGTGAGGCTCTCCACCGCTACATAGTCCTGTTTTGCTGATAGTCCCCATGATTCTGTATGGGTTAAATTAACGCCTGTTATATAAATGCACTTCTAAAAGGTATTGCACTTCAAGCACATCCTAAAATGCAATGCTAAAAGGTACTCTACTGATTTCATGTGATAACTCTATACAGCTGAGAAGCTCTAGCTTCAGAAAGTTAATACTAGTATTCAGGTTGTACGTTCCAGTCACATGTTTGTTGTACCCTGATGCTTGATTTTCATACCAGAGTAAATGCTGCATTCAACATCTCTCTATTATGTTCATTTCTACTAATACCACGTTATCCTACAAATCTTCCCACATTTCTCTAAACATTCAGGTTTAGTTTTTATTTTGTTTTGGGTTTTTGAGACAGGGTTTCTCTCTGGCTGTCCTGGAACTACCTCTATAGACTAGGCTGGCTTAAAAC
This sequence comes from Cricetiscus sungorus, assembly GCA_030556225.1. Classification (NCBI taxonomy): domain Eukaryota; kingdom Metazoa; phylum Chordata; class Mammalia; order Rodentia; family Cricetidae; genus Cricetiscus; species Cricetiscus sungorus. The sequence continues at coordinate 70,947,042 of JANBXA010000007.1, forward strand.
TCATGGAATTTTGCCTATCTCAGCCTCTTGAGTACTATGATTAAAGCCATGTGCCACTGTATCCAGCTAGAACTAATTTTTATACATTGATCCTTCTCTAAAAAATGGAATGCATACCTTTATATCTATTACTCAGAGAAACCCTGTCTCAAAAAAACAAAGTAAAACAAATTTAGTTCTAAATTCCTTTCTGAAATACATTTCTTACCATGTCCTATTACACTGTTTCTTTAATAAAACAAGGACTTTCAACATTCCAGAATTAGAAAAGGAGGAGTCTAAATAGTTGCAAAAATTCTTTATGCTACAAAATTCCCCTGGAAAGATTCCTCATTTTCTGCCAAATAATTATTTAATCACAATGGAATGTTCACATGATAAAAAACCTGGTCCTTCCAGGCAATGTCCATCCTGGAAAATACTGGATTCACAAGTACACACTTCCTCTAGTAATAGCAATATATTGCAATAATAGCACAGCTCCTGAGTCTACAGACTATCAAGGGAGGAAATTTAATTGTAGGGCTACTTACTGACCCAGAAAGATTCTGCAGCTATAAATCATGGCCACATCAAAAACAAAAAAACTTCTTACAAGTCATTACTTTCTAGTGTTCCCTAGAAGTTGACAGATGTCATTTAGCTATAGGGCCTTCTAACCCAAGAATTTTAGAAACAATAAATAAAGCTAAGTTAAAACAGGTATCTTTACAGCATGATTTCTGGCTCTGACATGTAAATTCAAGCAGAGGAGGCATAGCATATAGCACTTATTGATTTTATTAGGTTCCCCCACCCAGCAAACATAATACACTATTGGAATACACACACCTAGAAAAAGCTGTCATTAAAACACACTTGCACATATGTCCTATATCTTTTGAAAGCTAAGTGTATATAATGCTTATTGTTTATAAATAGGCTAATCTTGTTGACATCTGTTCCATTAATTCTCCAGTTTCACAAAGATAAGATTTGCACAGACAGGGTGCTGGACACCAGGGCACTGCACAACTGTCCTAGGACTTACACAATACTTTTAGACTTAATAAACAAGATAGGGGCTTCTACTCCGAGCTTGTGGTTCTCAAACTTTAGTGTGCATCAAAAGGCACAACTATGAGCTTGTCTAAATAATGATTTCTGTATTCTACCAATACCCATTTCTCATTTAGTGGGTATGAGGTGGGGTCTGACAATTTGTATTTCTAGCAAGTTCCCTAGTGACATAGGGACTATATTTTCTGAATCACTGCTCTAGACTATTGTTAATATAAAACAAAATCAGATCAGCCAACATAGTTTTTATGTGGCAATGTCAAGCTATGCTTTATAAAAATGCTAATAACTCATTAATACAATAAAAGATTAGTAGTATCAAAATGAATAAAAGGTACAGATTATTAAAACTCATCAAATATATAAAAATCATGTGTTTGTAATTTTAAGTGATCACTATTGAAAGTAATTAGGACATTACTCTACAACTCTGAAAACTAAAAATGAATTATCTTTTTCTGTCTATAATTGACAATCAAAGATGTCTCAGAGATGATCAGCTAGTAAATGCTGAAGGAAAGACAGATTCAGAAACTTCCATGTGAGATTCCTAGTAAGAAAGGGGATGTGACAATAATCATCAATGACACTACTTTGGACCAACTGATCCATGGTGTCATCATGGAAACACCAAAAGGTACAACACAATCCTGGAGGTGTTCTAGTTTTAAAATTGAATTTAAATGTGGTAGAACATGCCTTTAATTCTAGCATATAGAGAGAAAGACAGGTGGATTCCTAGGAGTTTGAGGCCAACTCTGGCCTACATAATGAATTCCAGAACATCCAGGAGAAATAACCTGTCTCATAAAGCCAACCAAGTCAATCAATCAATCAATCCACTCATTAATCATCAAAGATATATACAAAATGTTTACAAGTGAAATGATGTAGTAAATATTGTTTGCTTTAAAATATTATCTTCCTCCTCAGATATTTATATTTGAAAAGATAAAAAATCTTAACCATTTTAAAATATAAGTAATGTGTGAAGTTCATTATAAAAGCTAAAGTAAATAAAACCCTACAGAACTCCTACTACATGTCACATACTGTTCTAGGTGACAGATTTAATAATGGGATAGATTCCAAATCTCTAATCCTAGAGACTTGCATTCTCTCATTTTTTAAACTTTATTCTAATTTTATATGTATATGTATGTCTGTACAACAGATGCACACAATGCCTATGGGGGCCAGAAGAGGACTTTGAATTCCGTAGCACAGTTGTGAGCCATTATGTGTGTGCTAGAAATCGAACCCAGGTCCTTTAGAACAGCCAGTGATTGTAACCTTCAAGCCATCTCTCCAGCTCCAAGATCTTTATTCTTAACTACATCTCATTACACCCTTCCAAAAACTCTCAAAGGTAGGTACTATTATTAGTATGTTCTCTGTATGGAGGAATTATGGGAGATGTCATTCTGTAAATATGTTTCTTGTACTGGTTAATGAATAAACCATTATTGGGCAATAAGATGGGTGGAACTAGGAGACTAGGAGAAGAGAGGAAGTAGTAGGGAGGAGATCTAAGATAGAAGACAGAGAGAGCAGAACGCCAGCTAAGACCACGTGGAAATACTTACATTAATAGAAATGGGTTAATATTTAAGACAGAGCTAGCCGATAAGAAATTAGTACCTGGCCAACAGCTTTATATCAAATACAGCATCTCTGTGTGTTATTTGAGGCTGGCTCAGCAGTGGGCCCAGGCTGAGGGAAAAACCTATTCCTAACAGAGGAACAAATCAGAAATATGAAAAGGTCAAGAACTTTTCAAAGTTAATGTCTTAAAACTAAAGTCTGACTTAGAATTTATATTCCATTATAAAGGATAGAGAAACATCTAATTTAAGTTATTAACAAGCAGATGGTGATTACAGAGGCTGAAAAGTTGGTGTATAACTAGAAAAGATGGCTGAAGGCATATATATCCATTTAGCATTATTTTACTGGGTATCTAGAATGTTCTAGACACTATAAGTGTATGTATGAGTGTAACTGGAGAAAGAAGATGATATCTGAAATGGGGGTGGGTGGAAGTAGCTAGTTGGATATTTAAGCAGACATTTAGAGAGGCAAATGCAAAGGACCCAGGGCAGTCTCAGCAACTGGAGGACTGGCTAGTAATTGAAGTAGAAGCCAGGAACTGATTAGTCAGAGCTCAGAGGATGACACTTGAGTTTTTGTTCTGAATGCCTTGGACTAAAGAAGAATGGTCACAATGTTGCTTTTAGGTGATTAACCTGATGGAAAGGGTTGAGTAGCTTGTAAGGAGGCAAAAATAGAAATAGAAAGGCTGTTTACAAATCTATTTGGTAGTTCAGAAGACTATTTGAAAGTGGGGTCTCAGACAGGGTTTGGGATGGCTAGAATCTGGATATAAGAAAAAAATGTGTTTTAAACTATGATTGAGAGTAAAGCCATTTATTTTAACAAAGAAAACTAGCAAACTAGCAGGGAGAACAGAATAAAAGAATGAACAATATCAAGGAAGCAATGTATCTTACATATGTCAAAAACAATATATGTGAGTTCTACTCCTTTTCAATCTCTTTTTGTCTTCCTCTTATATAGAATAACAAAACACTACTAGAAATAGTGGCTATAAAACAACTTAAAAATAACTATAAGTATATACATAAACACAAGCTTTTAAAGAGCCATCTATACAGAAAGTATGATTATCTGTATTATGTTTGTTTATACTTTGAATTTGAAAAGTGTCTAGAAGACTGTATTTCAAATGCCTGTAGGTCATGGGATTATAGTTAATATTGATCACATGAAAATATATGTACACCCAGAGCAAAACAACTTTCTAAAATATTTACATTTGTATTATTTTTAAAACAAAGGGCTAACGGTTTTTAAGTAAAGATCAATGTGTTAGTGTCTGTTTATTTATTAAACATTTATAGCTTGTTAGCCACATACCACCTGTCACAAAAGGATAGGGTACCACCTCTACTGCCAGGAAATTCATTGTCACGTAAATGCTAAAAGCAACACAGGTGAACAAACAGCACAAGTCAAAACAGTTTTACAACTAGAGGTCAGAGTCACGTGTCTGAGAAGGGACTCTGTAAAGCCCACAGCAGTAAACTGGGATTTAAAAAGATAAACAGATCATCAGAACATAAAAAGGTAATCAAAACAGGAAGAAGCAAAATGAAAAAGAGAAATCCAACAATAAGGGAAGCCAAAGAGGTTAAGCTTTCAAAATGCAACACATTTTGTTCCTTGACTGGCTTGAACTCAATGCACCCTTATATAACTGCCATTTAGATTTACCACTTTTAATCCACATATACTTAAAGAAAATAGCAATACAGACTAAATTTTTATGTTAAACACAATGATCTACAATTTGTGACTATTCATCATTATAATTTAGAAAAATTAATCTGAACATTAATTTTAATATCAGAGTATGATCATGATAAATTTTGGTGTTTTAATTTTGGCACCTTTTATTTCCATAAGTTTTACTAAATATACCTTTAAAACAACTTTTGCTCATTAACTAATAGCTAGTAAGTCAGAATTAATGAATTAATCAGCATAAACTAAGAGATATGGTCACTAACATAGTCACATGTTTCTGCTCATCATTTATTCTAAAAACAAGTAATTCATGTTTCAACTGTTAGATTACTTGAGAATTCTTTGGATTACATAAAAAATAATAAGAAAATTTAGGATTGTAAAATGTGAAGACTGGGAAAAATACTATTAGGATAACACTTAACTTTTGAGGAGAAGAGAAAAATCAGCACAATCCTTCAAGAGAGATGGGAAACAGCACATGAGTGTCATGTCTGTCATCTTTCAAGCATGACTAATTATTTTAAAATTAGTTCCTCATAGATTTATGAATTTTTTGTGGGCTACTGGAGTCAATGATCCTTTTTAAATTTGCCTTTCACTGCTAAGATTAGTGAAAAAAATTAAAATAAAATGTGATTATTTTTCTAATGCAAAACACTATACTAATACTATTAGATGAACTATAGACATCTTTTTCTTTTCTTTTTTTCTTTTTCTTTTAAGACAGGGTCTCTCTACCCAGCCCTGGCTGTCATGGAATGTACTAGGTAGCCTTGTTGGCCTTGAACTCCAGAGGCCTGCCAGGAGCTGCTCCAGACTGGCTCCCAGCTGCCTCCTCCTCCCTAGTGCAAGAATTAAAGGTGTACATCACCATGTCCAGCTAAATTACCTTGTTCGTATATTAAATAACATATATTTTCTCAGAGTTCCTAATGGAAAAGCCGATGATAAACTAACCTCAAAGATCAAGATTTCAACTTTAATTAGAAATATGCACCAAAGCATTTGTTTACAATTAAACATATCTTATTCAAATATTCCTTAAAGACATAGTATATCTGCCTATGAATATATATCATACAATTAATTTTACAATGGATATCCCTTCAATTAGTATACACACAATAGCTTCTGGTATAGTATTCTTTGAAGAATTACTGAGGTAGGAATTTATATATACTTAAATTAAATATATTATTAAAAACTTAGATATATATTCAAAATTGGAAAAATTACCATGACAAACAATACCATAAAAGATCCTATAAATATATATCTATTTCATTGTACAAATTAACAATCATATCTAGAGAGTCCAAGTGACCTGCTAAGGTTATACAGCTCATGAAAGACATTTCTTTTCTTCTTCTACAAGTTTGTTTTAAGTTTTTTCCTAAAAATTTATTTTTTTTTATTTTACATACCAAACCCACTTCTCCCTCCTTCCCCTCCTCCTACTCCTCATCCACTCCTCAGGATGGCCTTCCTTGGGGAGCCAACAAAGTCTGGCATACCAAACTGAGGCAGGACCGACCCCACCCCCACCCCACCCCTGTTATCAAGGCTGAGCAAGGTATCCCACCATAAGGAGTGGATTCCAAAAAGCCAGTTCATGCACCTGGGATAGGTCCTGGTGCCACTACCAGAGCTCTCCCCCCACCCCCCAAGAGATCAAGTCACATAACTGACATCACATTCAGAGGGCCTACCTAGTTCAGTCCTATTCAGGTTCCCCAGCTGCCAGTCCATAGTTCCTAAACTCCTACTAGCTCCAGTCAGCTGTCTCTATGGCTTTCACCATCATGCTCTTGCCCCCCACCCTTGTTCATATAATCCCTCCTCACTCTCCTCAACTGAACTCCAGGAGCCCAGTCCAGTGCTTGGCTGTGGGACACTGCATCTACTTCCATCAGTTGCTGGATGAGGGTTCTATGATGTCAATTAGGGTAATCACTAATCTGATTAAAGAAGAAGGCCAGTTCAGATACCCTCTCCACTACTGCTAGGAATCTTGGCTGGGATCATCCTTGTGGATCCTGAGAATTTCTCTAGAACCAGGTTTCTTTCTAACCCCATAATGTGTCCCTCTAACAAGATCTCTCTTTCATTGCTCTTCCCCTCTGCCCTCCCCAACTCAGTCTTCTCGATCCCTCATGTCCCCATCCTAATGTTCTCATATATATTTTAATGCTTATTGTTGCCTTTCCCTATATGTATACCTTAAAATTTGAAAATTTTACATTGATATCGATGTTTAAGTTTTCCACAAGGAATAATAACAATTCCTAACAGCAATCTTTGAACTTTCCAGAAAGAAGATGGGGCCCCATGTCGTCATTTCCACTTGACGCAACCCGATGCATCTGGACTACAAACATCACCCTAAAACCAGTGTGAGACTGTTTTGCTCAAGACAACTACTGACTAACTAACTGTAATAGGGCACCTTCTTATTACATCCTGGCCAGAGTTTCAATAGAACTCCAGTCAAGCATTTCCTGCCACACAGATTAACTACATTATGTCATAGCTAGTCCTGTCAAATTTTTGTTCCTAAAAATTTTCTTCCTACAGGATCCCATGGAGCAATCATCGTCCCATTTCAGCAGGAAGTAATCTTAAGATAATGATGCCCCCTTTCCCTACTCTTGGCATTTAGGGATAATATTCATCTTCTTAGGGTTGAATATGGAAGGTGATGCTTAGACTCGGGTATCTCTTTTAGACAGGGATAGGGTATGGTTGGGAAAGGTATGGTTTAGATGGGATATGGGTAGATTAGTCTTGTGAATTATTTTAGTAACAGTGAGATAACAGCATTATTCAGCTTACATGGTTATAGATTCTTATATGTAATACCCTATGTAAAATTGTTTTTATTCCCTTCCCAGAACTGTATATAAATTGTGTATTTTGTCATATTGTGAAATTCTCTCCAGTTATGTTTTTTGCACAATATCCTTACCATATTCTATATATGTATACTTTTATTTATGTTCAAGACATTTTTGTATATTGATTCAACTTAGGATATTTTTATCATGCTGCACTTTATAGTTCTACCTCTGGTCTAGACATTTCTACTCTACTTCTGTTTTAGGGATTTACATGTATATACACGTACATAGTTATATTGCTTAGGTATTTGTTCCTGCTTTACTCAGGGAAATTTCCATCAGTGTTATAGCTAGGTTCCTGAGTATTACATCCATGTTTCTTGTACCTATGAGATTAGTCAGACATAGACGCTTAATCTTCAAACACTTCGTAGACCTGCAGAACATGGCATTTAAACATTTTAATATTAGTACTCTGTTGACATGAGACACTATTGCTCCTGACAGCACCATGCACCTTCCCGAAAAATGTTGGACACTATTGTTGCTCCTTCTGGAGTCCATCCTTGTTTCAGCTATGGCCTCTTGGGCAAAGAACTGCCCCCACCTCAACCACTTAATTGGTAATGTGGTCCTATATGCTTGCAGGAGACAAGCATAGAAGACTGTTGAACCCGCCAAGTCAGGGTAAGACAGCCTTTCTACCTCCCAGCTTTTGTTGTGGTCTGTCAGGTACTCTAGGCCTTACCCAAAACTGGCTGTACCAATGTTTCTGTGAGACTTTGGGTGACTGTCTAGGTAACCTGCTGTTTCTGTCCTTGCTGCACCATTTGGAAGTTTCCCATCTGCACTTCCTTCTGACTGTAGCATTGTTATTTTCCTTCTCAGGTCTTTGATGAGGTTGAAGATTAAACTATCACAACTATTATTTTCTCTTCCTAGTTAGTACCTAGTTAGGTACTAGACTTAAGCTTTCCAGCTTAGGACAACTCTATTGTAAACACCGTTTTGACTTCACCCTAGGACTAGAGTTAGGTCTTAAATTTGTATATGCTCCCAATTTTCCTTTCCTTAGAGCACACTTGTTATTCATTGTTTTGTATATAGCTTTGTTATCAAGCCTAAATCTTTTCTTTAGACTAAAAGGGGAATTGTAGTGAGGTAATCACTTTGTCTGCACCTGTGGCACAGACCACGCCCATTGAGGGTGGAGAAAGGGGCGGACGTTATCTGGGGGAACTAAGTCTGAGGAGGGGGCTCTGAGAGCTCTCTTGTTTGCATTGCAGCACTGGAACAGGAGTACATCCGGAGGCATCCTTGGGACCAGGAACCTGCTGGTGTTCATCTGTTTATGTTGTAAGTTATTTCTCCCTGAATAAACTTCTATTCGGCCTATTTGTTTCTCCTGATCCTTATTAAATATCAATAACCAGGTTTCTTTCTAACCCCATAATGTCTCCCTCTAATAAGATCTCTCTTTCATTGCTTTCCCCCTCTGCCTCCCCAAATCAGTCTTGATTCCTCATGTTCCCATCCCCAACTACTCCCCTCCCAGTTTACCCAGGAGATCTTAACTATTTTCCCTTCCTGTGGCCCTCCAAGTGTGTCCCTCTTAGGGTTCTCTTTTTTACCTAGCTCTCTGGGATGGGGATTGCAGACTGGTTATCCTTTGCTTTACATCTAATATCCACTTAGGAGTGTTTTCTTTCTGGGTCTGGATTACTTCACTCGGGATACTTTTTTTCTAGTTCCATCTATTTGCCTGCGAATTTCAAGATTTCATTGTTTTGTTTTTTGTTTGTTTTCAGATGAATAGTACTACATTGTGTAAACATACCACATTTTCTTTATCCATTCGGTTCTCTGGGTGATTCCTTAATCACTTAGAGTTGTTTTATGATATTATGAATTAATTTCTTGTTTCTTCATATTAGCCTCCCATGTGCTTAGTATCATTTGTTGAAATGTATAGGTTCATTAGATGTTATAGCACTGTCCTTAAACCAAGACTCAAAAGTCTGTAACACAAGGGCAGTACAAGGCCAGCATAATAGGACCCTATTACACAACAACAGAACCCAAGGATATGTATAGACTCCCACCAACTTCATGCTCGCATTGTAAGATATTGATGTGTTACATGCTCCACTGTGCTTCTCAACTGTAACTTACATGCCTATCATTTCTCTTATTCTTGAATCAATCACACAGTGGTATAACCTTGTAGTGCTATGGTGTATGTTTTAGTATCTCACTCTTTAAGACAGACAGACAGACAGACAGACAGACAGACAGACAGACAGACAAAAAAGTCAAGCCCTTTTACTATATTGGGTTAAGTTTTTAGTATTATGTGTAAAATGAGAATGTAACAGTGATTAAGATGAGACTGATGTGAGTTAAGCATAGTGGTATGAGATAAAGCACTACCAAACGTTTGGCACGGTATCTGGAATACACCAAGCCTTAATTGATCATAAAACCTCACCGTTGTTTCTTCTCTCCATTTTTTTGCTCAGAGTGCTATTTTTATTAGCTCTTTATTTTCAAAAATCTACTTAGATTTTTAAAAATTCGGCAGTTCTCTTGTTTGCTGTACAGTCTTCAGTCATTATCTGTTTCATAGAATAGTACTCAGTACTTTGAGATACTCTTGCATCTGAATTTTTTGTTTGCTTCCAGATCCCAATTTTATGCCCATTGAGATAAAAACAACACAAAAGAATGCCTTATGGCTTCTGTGTCTTTTTCTTTTTCATTCTTCATCTTATCTCCCAAATCATCTTCATTAATCCCCATTCCATTTCTTTAATGGCAATTAATTTGCTGACACACCAAAAGTCTTTCTTTACTGAGAATTTCATAATTATTATTGATTCAGAGATATAAAACACATTAAAAAACCTAGATACAAACCTAAAGAAAAGAACTTTATATATATGTATATATTTCATCTAAACAATAAAAATCAGATGTCATAATTTACTCTTTAAAAAAGTCAAGGTTCATATTATCTAGTTAGATAATTTAGGAAACATGTTATCAAAAGTTTAATGCCAAAGTTCTGCTTGTGATTACTGAACATGTTACTGTATTTTTAAATGATAAGACAATATTTTTAAATTGCACAATTTTTTTTTGGATGGTGTAAGTCCTGAAGTTCCTTCTCTTCAGTATTCCAAGCAATGTGTCATAGTACATTTCGTATGAAGTAATTCACACCAAATGAGTTAAGATCTATTTTGAACTGTTAATGTAATCCAAAAATAAAAGAAAAACATATTTGTTAAAAACAGTTCCAAAATTGAGAATAATGTTAATGATGACCTAGAAAGGAATGCCTTTTAGTTTATTTCTCCAAATTCTACCTCATGGTTTATACTCCCATTCAGAACAAACTCAAATGACAACAGTTTGTTTCCAACACAGAAAAAGGAGGCTTACAACTTCAGCAGCACCTAATACATCACACAAAGACAGAATCCTAATAACATGTTTATATTTTCAGGATTGGAAAAACTCAAAAGGAAACAGGCTTTAAAAATTTTAAAGTGAGCTTTAAAAGAATATTACAATTTTTTTTTTTTGTTCCTTTAAAATGGCAAGTGTACAAACACCTGAGCTCAATGAAAGGGAAGCTGTAAGACACTGATTCAAAGCACACAAGAGCCCAGACCATGGCTTCCAGTGTTACCCTCTGCAGAGGAGACAAGGCTCCCTAACAAAATGTCTCATTTCAGGGCTGGTGCTAGAAAAGACTAAGAGTTGGTTTAGATCATTTTATGACAGAAATTTAAAGTGTTTACATGAAAAAGCAAACCACAAACCCAATGAGACCTAACTTAGAAGTGGCTACTGGCCAGATATGAGAGAACATGATCATAAAAATAATAAAAGCCATTAATGAATTATATGTTTCTGAAAAGTGGAAAAAGCCTGAATCGATGAGCCCCTAGCTTAGTCAGAGGATAAGAGAACTTTACTTATAGGAAAATGTCAACTACTGGCTGGGCATAGTAGCACACACCTTTAATACCAGACTTGGGGAACCAAAGCAGTTAATCTCTATAAATGTGATGTCAGACTGATCTACATAGCAAGTTCCAGGCCAACCAGGGCAACACAATAAGGCTCTTTCTCAAAAGGGGGGAGGGTGGTCAATGGTCTTTTTCAGTCTGAGTTACTTCACTTAGAATGACTGTCTCTAGTTCTATCCATCTACCTGCAAATTGGATTTTTATAACAGCTGAAAATATGCCATTGTGCAAATCTATCATGTTTTCATTATCCTTTCATCAGCTGGTGAACAACTAGGTTGTTTCTAATATCTGGCTATTATGAATAAAGCAGAGTGGCAGTGAATAAAGAAGAGCAAGTAAGATGTAGAGTCCTTTGATTATATGCCCAAGAGTAGCACAGCTGGATTTTGTAGTAGCTAAATTGTTAAGCTTTTTGTGGGATCTCCTTGATTCTGATAGAGGCACTCCCACCAGCAATGAATAAGTGTTCCTCTTTCCTCACAATTTCACCAGCATGTACTTCCATTTATTATTATTATTATTATTATTATTATTATTATTATTATTATTATTATTATTATTATTATTATTATTGGCATTCTGGGTAAAATGAAATCTCAAGGTAGTTTTAATTTGAAGTTTCCTGATGGCTATGGATGTTAACCATCCTTAACATTCCTGTAACTGCTTCTCAGCCAATTGTGTTTCAATTTTTGAGAACTCTGTTTAGTTCTAAAACCCAATTTTCTAATTGGGTTATTTACTTTCTTAATGTTCAGTTTTGGATTTTTTTTAAACTTCTTTATTCTTGATACTAACCCTCTATAATATGTACAATTGGCCAAGAATTTTTCCTCATTCTGTAGGCTTCTGATTTGGTTGAATGATGTGTCTTTTGTTATATAGAAACTTTTTCTTTTTAGCTTCATGAGGTCCCATTTATTTACTGTTGTTGTTCTTAGTGCTTGTGATAATGGTGTTCTGTTCAGAAATTCCTCTCCTATGTCAATGAGTTCAAGGCTATCCCATACTTTCTCTTGTTTCAGATTCAGTGTATCTGGCAATACGATTAAGGTACATGATCCATGTAGAGTTGAGTTTTGTGCAGAGTGATCGACATGAATCTATTTTCTTCCTTCTTCATGCAGCCATCTAGCAGACCAGACTATTTGTTGAAGATGCAATTTTTTCCTGTGTATTTTTGGCTTCTTTGTAGAAAACTAAGTGTCTGTAGGTGTGTGGAATTGTGTCTGGGTATTCAATTCAATTCCATTGTTCAACATGTCTATTTTTATGCCAATACCAAGCTGTTTTTGTTAATGTAGCTCTGTGGGATGGTAATACCCTCAGCAATTCTTTTAATATTCAATCTCACTTAGCTATCTTGGGATTTTTAATTTCCACATAAAGTTGAAGATTGATTTTTTTAATTTCAGTGAAGAATTGTGTTGAAATTTTGATGGTCATTGCACTGAATCTATAGATTGTTTTTGGTAGGACAGCATTTTCACAATTTTAATCCTACTGATATAGGAGCATGGGAAGTCTTTCCATCTTCCTGGAGGCTAGTAGGAACCAGAAAGGAGGAGGTGATCTTCCAAGGAAAGAGAGTATAGTGTTATATAGACATAAAGAAGAATGTGAATAGGAGGATTAAATGGGAAATGGGGGCGGGATGACAGGGTACAGGAGGGAACATGGGAAAAGACAACAAACATCAAAAGTCTTTTGAAAAGCTGTATGGAAACATACCACAGTAGAAGGTACCTAAAATATAAACATGTGTGAAAAGAATTTAAATAGATCACCATATAATGGAGGAAACAATGTGACAACTAGACATCGTAAGCCTCCAAATAAGGTCTCCAGTGCTACAAATGAGTTATATCTTGTTAAGTCATTGGCCAAAGGGGTCCTATAGACCCACCCACACACACACACACACACACACACACACACACACACACACACACACACACAAATATCACAGGTTATTTCCAAGGTTATTGGTTGCTCTTTATGACACAATTTTATGTCATTGAACATGATAAAATCAAGCAGATGCCCAACTAGAAGCTTCAGCACTACTGACTGGAGTTTATGTTGTTGGAAGGTACTTTTCATGCTAACAGAAAAGTCATCACCAATATCTCCAGCTACAAACCCTGTAATCTACAACAGTAACCTGCCTACAAGAGGTACTGGTATAATAGTGGTACTAATGTCATGAGAGTAACCAACAATTTTTTTTTTAATTGTCACCCTATGAGACAAAACCCACACCTGAAACTGCTAAAGTGGTCAAGAATCTGAGCTAGAGAAGTCATGGGGTCTGGGGCTAAACCTACTCCCATTATTCTATTAAAAAGAACACAGAAATAAAATGATGCCTAATGATATATTACTATTATAACAGAAGAGAACATTGTTCAACTCTGATCAGAGAAGTTTCTTTTTGGAGCCGGTGATATTTAACAACTGGACAATGTATAGGATTGAGAGACTTTGACTTTGGAGCTCTAAGCCCTAAATGGAATAGCTTTATTGACTCCTTCCCCTCAAGACTCAGGGATCATTGTGGAAGAGAAAGCAGAAAGATTGTAAGAGCCACAGATGGTGGGTGACTCCAAGGAAGCAGTGTCACAATTCGCAGAGATTGTGTGTGACAACATGCACAAAACCTACACAGGTTCAAACCACACAAAATCTGAGAAGGAGAAAGCAGACATAAAAATCCTACTTCTAACCAAGAAGGGATCTGCAAGTGATAGCTACTGAAAAAGGGAAAATCAGTTTTCTAGTGGAGTGTCACTGGGTATAACAACAACACTCCAGAGCAGGCCCCTTGCCCAGGAGTAGATGACAAACATAAACAGATCCTTTTATTTGTGATTATTTAAAAGTATTTGTTTTGATTTGATTTTTATTTTGGGAGGGTGTTGTGGGGGCAAGGGAGAAAGAGAAAGAACATCAAACTGGGTGGATAAGGAGAATCTGGAAAGAGTTGGAGAAAAGAAAGAACATGACCAAAATATTCTATATGAAAAAATTAATTAATTTTAAAAAGCCAACTACTAGCTGGGCATGGTGGCGCACACCTTTAATCCCAGCACTTGGGAGGCTAAGGCAAACAGCTCTCTATGAGTTCAAGTACAATCTGGTCTACATAGTGAGTTCTAAGACAGCCAAAGTTACACAGTGAAACCTTGCTTCAAACAAACAAACAAAAAACAAAAATGTAACTATTTACTAATAAGACAGAGGGAAAGTCAACACTGAATACTAAATCAAGGGGAGCATGAGTGACAAGCAATGTGACCTTCCTTGGAATACTTATTAGTTGCAACTGAAAAAAGAATCTGCAACTATAACAATCTAACAATTTAACAAATGAACACCAGCAGTAAAAGACAAACAGACATAAAATGCATCAAAATGTGTACTCTTGGACACTATTGGAAGGAATATACTTGGGAAGTATTCTTTTTCTTTTCTTTAACTTTTTAGTTGGTGGGCCTTCTTTCTTTCCTTCCTCTTTTTCCTTCATTTTATTTTTAAGACAGCCTCACCATGTAGCTCAGGGTATCTCCATATTCTCAATTCTTCTGCTTCAGACTTCCTAATTCTGGGATTATAAGCATATATCCACCCATCAATCTTGTTTTACTTAATGATGTTTTAATATACTGCCTTTCTGTCAGCTCATCTGAGGACTGAATGCACGTGAAGAAAAGAGGAGGGAAAAGTCAAATTATCACTTAGTTTCCATTGGACAACTCAAGGGAGTTATTAAGAATATGAACATAGGGGGCTGAAGAGATAGCTTAGCGACTAAGAGCACTGGTTGCATGGGTTCAATTCTCAGCACCCACATGGCAGCTCACAAATATTAATATCTCCAGTTCCAGGGGATCTGACACCTTCACACCAATGCACATAAAATAAAGTTTTGTTATTTTTAAAAAAAAAGAGCCAATGAAAGAATTTTTAAACATTACTTTTAAAAAGAATATGGACATAAAGAATACTGTGTTCTCAGAATTAGCATAAGGTCTAAACACCATCATTAAAATTAAAGATCAACTAAGCAAATAGAGTGACACATGGGTTACAGAACACTGTCAGGTTTTTGAAATGATCAAAACAAGAATGTGAACAGCCTTTTACAGGCAAATTCCATCACTATAAAGAACACTGTCTGGGATAAGAGGAACAAAAACACAAACCTATAAATTATGTCACTTCATCAGCAATGTAAGCTCCAAAATGTCATGAAGCATTTCACAGCAAACATTTCTTAGTTCACAATCTAAAGCCTTAAAATGTTAGTATGGCTTCCCACAAAGATTTTTAACAGAAAAAGTATGCTTAAATGCAGATAACTTATATTTGTTGTTGGGAATGAAGACAATAAGTATTTTGTTCTACATAAACTTTTGACCTTCCACTATAAAAAGATAATAGTGTAAGTTTCCTTCATGATAGGTAACTGTCTCCTCTGTATTGAAAAACCAGATCTTGTATCCAAAAAAATTAGATTTTTAACTTTAAGAAATATATTAAGCAACCTAGATGCCCCTAAACTGAAGAATGGATAAAGAAGATATGGTACACAATGGAATACTACTCTGCAGAAAAAAAAATAGCAGAATCTTGAAATTTGCAGGCAAGTGGATGGAACTTCAAGAAACCATCCTGAATGAGGTAACCCAGTCACAAAAAGAGGAACATGGTATGTACTCACTCACATATGGATTTTAGACCTAGAGCAAAGGATCACCAGCCTATAATTCATACCACCAGAGGAACAAGGATACAAGGTGTATTCTAAGAGATTCATATAAGGTCCCTCATAGAAGGGGTAGGAAAAAGTCCCCCCCACAGAGCACATGGGAAATGAGGGGGCAGTGAATGGAGAGAGAACTAGGAGAAAGAGAAGGGGAGGAGGGGAAAGCACGTGTGACTAGGAAGACTGAGTCAGGGTAGGAATAGAAGACAGAAAAGAGAGAGAGGGAGGGATGGAGGGAAGGAAAGAGAGGAGAGAGAGAGAAAGAACATAAAAGAGGGAGCCATTATAGGATTGAAGAGAAAACTGAACCTAAAGAAAGGTCTAGAGACCTACCAGACTGACTCTAACTAACAATTTGAGCAACTGTGGAAAGGCTACCATAAATGCCCTTCCCTGATAGTGAGATCAACAACTAACTTATCCACCATTGTGGAGTCCTCATCTAGTACCTGTTGGAAACAGAAGCAAACACCCATAACTAAACACTGAGTTGAACTAGAATCCAGATGCAGAGAGAGAAGACAAGACCACGCTGCAGAAACACATAGAGACAGCTGACCTAAACTAGGGGGAGCTAATAGGTCCCCCAGAATGATAGCTGGGAATCCAGCATGGGACTGACTCAGACCCCTTGAATATGGGTCTCAGCTAGAAGGTCTGAGCAGTCTAAGGGACCTCAGAAAGTGGAACCAGGATATATTCCTGGTGCACAAAAGGACCTTGTGGATACATCCCCCATGGAGGGATACTCCCTTAACCTAGAGACAGGAGAGAAGTCCTAGTCCCTACTTCAAATGACTTGACAGATTTACATGACCCCATCTGGATGGTATAGCCCTACATGTGAAACTGGGGTAGGGGGAGGGGAGGGTGGTCAGGGTGCATGTGAGGGAAAAAAAAAGAAAAAAAAAGAAATATATTAAGACTGCAAATACTGCTTTGTGAGGCCATTTGTGAAAGCATCTTTTCTCTTTTCTCTCACTGGTGATACTTTTCTACATAAAGCAGAAGGTACAGTAATTAATACAAAGTGGTTTACCAAAAAACAAACAAACAAAAACCAAACAAACAAAACAAAAGTTCTGTGCAGTTTCTATATTATCAAATAAGAGCCAAAATGAAAACAAGTTACTGGCACCAAACTACCACTAAGGAAACCTTTACATGTTTATGACTCCCTTTCACAAGAATGGGTATAAAATAGAAGAAACCCACTTGAAACATCAAAGGAGAAGTTCTGATGTGTGTCAGGAAGCACTCAGGGGAAATGGAACATTATAGGGCAACTAGGGTGGAGTTATACTGATTGATATCAAGCTCCACAAAGTGCCAGTGGCTTAAAATAGGACATAAATGTTACTTCTAGGGATTATTCCTCACACTCAGAATATGATCCCCTCTGCTCATTCCTCATCCCTGAACTTCCATAAATAGCCCAACTCTTTGTCATAGATATTTCTGCTTAGAGAAATTAAACGAGTTGTCTGAAACTAGGAACTTAATCACTGATCTAAAAGAGGAAGGACTATACCTTTCTTCAGTAATTGGATATGGATAATAACGTGAAACACTGTGACAAATTGTGTCCCATGAAAGATCCCCTGAAAGACATATGTGTAGGAGAACTGTGACAGTTACCACCAAAGGAAACTAATCTTAGTAACTAATTTACAGATACATTAATTCAAATATGACCACTATTTTAAGTGAGGACAGTTCAACTGCCAATTTCTATTTCATTGTTCCTTCTCCAACATTAAACATATACAATCCTCAAGCTTTTTAGAGAACAGCATGAAATTTTCTATTTTAACAAAAACAAATATTGAACTTAAAAGATTCTGTAATACAATCTATCTCCATCCTTGGATAGGGAAGTTCCTTTACCTGGAGATTGATCTCTGCCTCATAGAAGGTTAGGCACGAGCAGTAATGTCGATCTGAGTCGATATCTGTTAGGACCACCACAAAGAATGTTGGCTGTTTCCGCTCTCTGGACAGATGCCATCCACCAGGCTGACAAAACTAAAAGGATAGCAAGAGGAAAAGTCACATTTTAAAATAAAAATAAAAATTTACCATTTGTTAATACATAAAAAATACTAAACATAACAATGTGATTACAACTATATAATTGAGGGGCTCTGGAAATGGCTCACAGAGTAAATAGTGCTTGCTTCAATCCTAACACTCATATAAAGAAAGTCAAGGGTGATCACATGTGCCTGACATCTCAGCATTAGAAAGCAGACGGGGATCCTAGAAGCTCATTGATCTGCCAGTCTAACCCACAGGTGAGCTCCTGAATCAGAGAGAGACTATGATTCAAAAAATAAGCTAGAAATCAATAAAAGTACATGCTACTGACCTCCGGCTTCCATACATGCAGGTGTGGGCACACACATATACATGTATCATATTTATCTATTTGATATAGTATGCTACACCAGCTAATATTAAAAAATCCACATACAGGTAGCTATGAAAACATTCACCAAATTGTTCCACAGATATCATTCTGTGATGCCAATCCACCTTTGGCATATGTAGGAACATAGCACCAAATATTAGAATAAATCATGGTACAAGCTGGAGATGAAGGAAGGTGACCAGCAAAGGGGTGAAAAGTAAAGAAATGACAGCAAAGGATGAATAAAGATAAAGTGGAATAATGGGCATTTATGAAACACCACTTCTTTATGTGCTAACCAAAACATTATTAATTTTTTATTATTCCAAAACATAATTTTAAAGTCAGTGGGGAGGGGGGATTGTAGAGATGGCTCAGTGGTTGAGCGCTTGCTGTTTAACCAGACCACCAAAGTTCAGATTCCAGCACCCTTGTAACAAGTATGATCTCCCATGTACCTGTAACCCCTATGCTGCTACAAGGAAAGATAAAAGGCATTGCTGAGGCTTGCAAGCAAAAAATAAATAAATAAACAAATAAACAAACAAAAAAAATAGGTTCCAGATTCAGGGAATGACCTTGTCTCAAAGGAATATAACAGAGAATGATAAAGGAAGATATTCCACACCTTCCTCTGATCTCTGCACCCACCGTCATATACATGTTTGCACATACAAGTGGACACATATACTATACATGCATATATCACACACATTAAAAACAATAAAATGTATTCATTAAAAATTATTGTAAACTCTAACATGTGAGTAAATTATATGAATAATACTCTTTTATAGTCCTTACAATCAATGAACACATAGGATACTGAGCCAAAAATTCCTGAGAATCAGTTTTATGGTAAATGGTTGTTAGCATGTAACTAACCTTGGCTTATACTCCAGGGTAGAAGAAAGGCATAGCTGTGGTACCACCAAGAAGTTTATTCAGATTGTAACAAGCTCAGAAATGTCTTTCAAAATCCTGTCACTTTCTCAATGAATTATTATGTCAGAATTTGATACACTTTTTATTAGATTTTTGTTGTTGTTATTAGAATTTTGTTGTTGTTTTCCTTCTTGTTTGGTTGGTTGGTTTTTATTTTTTATTTTATTTTTTTTTATTTTTCTAGACAGGGTTTCTCTGTGGCTTTGGAGGCTGTCCTGGAACTAACTATTGCAGATTAGGCTGGTTTCAACTCACAGAGATCTACCTGCTTCTGCCTCCTGAGTGCTGGGATCAAAGGCATGCGCCACCATCGCCCAGCTTATTTGTTATTTTATGCTTTGATGGTTTCATAGATGGACATGCTGAATTTTAGTCACTTTCATACATACACCCGTTACCTCTCTTTCTGAAACCCTTCTTCCTAACAGTCTCATCTTGTAAAGTGACTCAGAATCAGACCTAAGGTGCCTGGTATTGATTGAAAATAATAAAAGTTGCACATTCACCATCACCAGGTATACTATTACCACTTATTTGACAGACTACTAGTCTGACATAAAGCAAATCAATTCTATGAATAAATAGCAGATACATATACACTCATGGGGTATAGTTCAGTTTCATTAGCATATTGTTGGGTTTGGAAAAGTGCATACCCAGGAGAATTACTGTTATTTTTATTGAATTTTAAATGATACTAAGGGTTCAAAAGAAAAAAAATGGTATTTCGGTTCTAATTTTGTCAAATATAAAACTTATAAAACTGAAGTAACCAGTCAGAGAATAATTCACAAACAACAAAGTAACCTTTTTAGAACAATTAGACCTATAAGAAGGGTACTTGGGTATTTTTCACTACCTGAAAATAGAAAAATCAACTATGTCCAGTTTTCTCAATTTTTATATACACAGAGAATATAAGAATTTAACAGAATGACAAGGTTCATGGTTTACTTGAACTAAACTGAATGATCTTTCAAAGATGGCATACTAAGATCTTTGGACAATGGTCACACTGAGCATCTCTGGTACGTAGCCTTCATCCACATCTGTAAAATCATACTTTACTGACCTGTAGTAAGGGGGTGTATGCCATCATTAAATCAAAATAATAAGTGTGCCCCTTTTTAAAGTCTACAAAAAGCTGGAGAGATAACTCAGTGGTTAAGAGCACTGGTTGCTCTTCCAGAGGACATGGGTTCAATTCCCATCACCCATATGGCAGCTAACAAGTGTCTGTAACTCCAATATCTGACACCTCACACAGACATACATGCAGGCAAAACACCAATGTAAACAAAAAATAAATTATTTTAAAACAAAACAAAGCAAAAAGGCTGGGCAATGGTAGTGCATGCCTTTAATCCCAACACTTGAGAGACAAAGGAAAGCAGATCTCTGTGATTTTGAGGCCAGTCTGGTCTACAGTTCCAGGACAGCCAAAACTAAAACAGAAAAACTGTATCTCGGGAAAAAAACACAACAAAACAAAACAAACAAACAAACATAAAAAGCAAATTAAAATATGAAACATCCAAAGGGAAAAGATTGTAAGACTTCCTCAGTCACTCAAACAGTCCTGTTTCTGTAGTTTACACTACAAAAAGAATTGCGGGATTAAAAAGGTACTAACCTTATAATTCAGAGAAATTCCAAGGATCATTTCAATTTTCATTACTTTCCAAGGTAAGTATTTCTTCCTAATTCTATTTAATGTAACCAGAGCTAAGAAAACAATGGCACTTTATGGTTGGCTTGGTTAGATAGTTTTAACAAGCTTTTCAAAAAAACTTGCCAATAGTTTCTATACACTAGTTACTTGTGGGGTCCCTTATTTCAAATATAAAATTATAACTACACAAAGGAATTATTTGAAAGTATGCATTGGAAAATAACATCAGACTCAAGCTTTACAGGAAAATCTGAATCTATATTCTTATATGAAATACATGAGTATTTCAGTACATAAATATCTTGTTAATAAAGTTTATACAACTGAGTATAAAAAACGATGTTTCAAAGCACAAAAATGAACAGCTTTAAGCTATGATTACAAATGCACGTTTACTGTATCACAGCAAAGCAATAACAGGATTTGGGGATCGGGATATGATCCTAATATCTAAGGAGAAGTTATTTCCTTTAGGATCTGGATTTGAAAATCAAATAATGCTAATTGGTTTAGTCATTTTAATTCTTCACAATGTATGCTGACGAACCAATAAGCAAGGAGAGAGTAGACATCCCAATGCTTAAACCTAGGCTCCAGTCATATTTCTGACAGGAATGTGAGAGACTATTTAGACAGCTGGGAACAGGGTAGTCACTAAAAAGACAATGAACAGAATGATAAGCTTTAAACAAATAGAAGAAATTCAGGGTTTTGTGTTCCCTAGTGTCTTTACTGGCAAACAAGAGAACAATTGCTATCACAGGTGCAAACTTAAATTGCTTGGAACTGACTGACAACATTTAGTCTTACAGTTTGGCTGCCTTCAAGTAGCTGAGAAAGCATACATACCTGGAACTACATTATCAAAGAGGATACTACAAAAACTGATCCAAAAAAAATCTCTAATTTTTATCACACACACACACACACACATGGGTAGATGCAACAAAGTATGTCTCAACATTTTCCTGTGGTTATATTTCATTTATCATCTAACAATGCTTGCCTAAATAAAGATCAGAGTGCAGAGCTAAACCACTAGTTAGCCAAACATCTAGTTAAGAGCTAAGCCACTAGTTATCCACAGAAGACAAGCAGTGGTGGTCACACCTTTAATCCCAGCACTCTGGAGACAGAGGCAGATGGATCTTTGTAAGTTCAAAGGCACCCTGGACAACATCAGAGTAAATCAGTCTAAAAGAGAAATAGAGCTCACACCTTTAGTCCCAGCACGAGAGAAAAAACAATGCAGGAGCTCAGTACAGTCTCTGTGAGTCTTAGGAGCAATGCAGTGTAGCCTGAGGTTCAGTGAATCGTCATTTGGAGGTGAGAACTCTCAAGTGGCTGGCCACCTTGCTTCTCTGATCTTCAGCTTTAACCCCAATATTTGTCTCTGAGTTTTTATTATTCATGCTACATCCCCCTTCTGTCTTGACCTCATCACTTCACACAAATTAGGTCCATAAAAATATTACAATGTATCTGGGAATACCCAAACAGGGCATTCCTTGTTAATCTAAAGTTTCCCTAGCATAGCTTAGCAACTGGTACTCATTCAGTGCTCAGTACCCTTGGTTTCTGTATGGCAATGCATTACAAACTCTTTGTTTCATTACCCAAACAATAGAATTAGATCATGTTCAGAAAAACAACTCAACTATCCACAAACTAAAGTATAAATATAGAAGACCTCATATTTGTAAAAGCATTATGCACAAAAAGGGCATGGAGTGAGGAGTTCCAGAGGGATAGCCATAGTCATCTTGGTCTCATAAACATGCATGTTTGTATAATAAAGCTAATCTTTTTGCTGGTTTTCATTTTGTTTAAAATTTGTAAGCAATTAAATTAACTACATGATAATTTAATGGTACCTAATAATGTATTAAAGAGCTATTAAAATAGTGAGTTGAAAAACAGAGACTTTGTGTCTTTAAAAACACTAACAAAATGCCATTAACCAGGAGCCCTGGATTCTCACCCCCCATAGCTGAACTCTCCCTTATCTGGAAGGTGGCTAATGAGTTGGGCCCAGATTCATCTTACTTTGGGAGGGTCCTCACTCAGGGGCAATGTAACTAACAACTTACTTTGATTGATATAATCTGCTCAATGCTGTACTGAAGCCAACTCTTTCTTAGCTGGAAATTGGCTTACAATAATCAGGCAGAAGCTCAAGCATCAACGAACCTCTTAATTAATGTTCCAGTGACCCTTGACATGCACACTGGATGAGGTAACTTTGTCCATTCTGTCCATCAGGCACAGACTGGCCATCAAGCCTACTACAAACTGGTTTCTGTTCTGACCTTCAAGGCTCTTAAGGCATGCACCCCACAGAACCCTTCACCATACTTCCACAATCTTATTCAACAGCCAGGAATTTCTTACTGATTTTCTCACATGTGTCATTGAGGCAATGGAGCGCAGAGTAGACCTGGGCCCCATTAGGAAAATGTTAATCAAACAATTGGTTTGGGAAATGCTTAATGCCCTACCTGCAATGTGGTCGCTACAGTCTGCAATGAGGACATTCACAAGTGGGTACTGGCCACAAGAGATCTTAACCCCAGTAAGGTCCCATCGCTGGCTTCACTGCTTTCCTGGATGCCCTTCTTGCAGACAGGCAGCGTGCTGACAAAATACCCAAGGGCACTAAGTAGATAGATCTTGCTGGGGATGTGACATACCAGGCCATCTGCAGGATGACTATCCTCAGGCAAAAGCTAGGACCTGATGCCCCAGATGCAATAAGGGATTTCATTGGGCAAATAATTGCAGATCACAGTCTGTCAAAGCACCTGACCCTTTAAACTGTAGTCAGGGTGCTCCTCAGCCCCACCAGTGAGAGGACAAGGATCTCAACCCAAACTACAAACACTGAGCATCTCTGCCAAGGAACACACCCATGCCCCTGGTGAGATGGAGAGATCTTACTCCCTCCAGTGGCAGTCACCAGAGACTCTGCTAACCCATGGGCTAGGGTATGCTTGTATTTATCCTTAGACTGCCACGATGCCAATATGGGTCCCAGTAAGAGATGTGCACCTAACTATAGATCAATCTGTTCCCACCAAGAAGGGAATAACCCAGGATGGTTAATGAATATACTCCTCTTTCTTGCTTTCATTGCCCCACTACCAAAACTTGATTTATTAAGGGCAAAGATTATGACCTTTGACTGCATTTTTAGAGAAAGTTTAGCACAACATAAAGAAGGATATTTGATCACTCCCAGATGGTTACATATGTCTTAATTGGAGGGATGCCATTGTTAATCTTTATTCTCTTTAAATATCTCCTGAAGCACATTTAAAGACAGCAGCAGCCAGCAACAGGAGAAACTTTTCAGGTATTAATGGCTCTAAGGCATCCTTCTTGAAATCCTCTTTATGCATGCCTGGTTATTTGAAATTCAAAGGGCTACTGCCCTCTCTCCCTATCTCTAGAAATGGATGCTCTTCCAGGGCTGGTAGTCAAGGACAGGTAAACGCTTGTTTGGCAGGCCAACCTAAGACAGGCACAGTCCAGTTGCTGAGCCCTTCTGAGGCATGGTCAACAAGGCCTCGGCAAAGAACTTTGTCTCCCAATGAGAGCCCATGCAATAAACTAAAAAAAAAACAGTGGATATGCAGTAAAGACCTACCAGGAGGAGAGATGAAACAACCTGGAGTCTGCCTGGCACTGTCAGAGGTCCTGATCATGCTTAGCCAATGAGGGGCAACCATGTGGTGTAAATGGATCAGAATACCTGGGTGCTGAGAGAGTATATAAGTTTCACCCACTGCTAAATAAATAAATCTGCTGTTTCCCTTTAACCTGTCTCCAGGTGTCCATACCATTGACAATGTGCTTTCTCAGCCCCTCTCCAACTTTATTTTCTTTCTCTTTCTTTCTTTCTTTCTTTCTTTCTTTCTTTCATATACACAATATCTACCATATACACAATACAAACCCCCTTTTTTCTTAACTTTCAGTAAGTTACATGTACATGTTCCTGTGCATTTCTCAGTGTTAATCAGACAAAGTCTTGCTTTTGAGCCCAGGTGACAACCAACTTGCAACCCTCCTGCCTCTACTAAGATTACAGGCATGCACCACTGAGCTAAGCAACACAATTATTTTTATTAACTATAATGTCATATACACACATACACACACACACACACACACACACACACACACACACACACACACTTTTGCTGAAATTTAACCAATTCTCTATTGTTGATGTTTAGAAGACTTACCTTTTCATTATAACTAATGCTAAAATACAGAAAATATTACAGGAATCTTTGGAGATATTTTTTGATATTCTCTATAGAACTATGACATTTTGAAAAGTATGTATAGTCTAGCATAAAAAAGTTTAATTATCCTTGAGTTCCTTTACTAAGGTTGTGCAACTGCAATAATATTTTAGTTTTGTGGCATATTTCTAAGGGAAATTTTACAACTGATTTTTAAAAAACAAACTATTGTTATAGGGCTAAAGAGATGGTTCAGTGATAAGAGCTTTGTTGTTCTTTCAGAAAACCCAGGTTTAGTTCTAGCATCCAAGTGGTGGTTTACAAAAATCCCTACTCCAGTTCCAGAGGAATCAGATACCCTCTTCTGGCCCTGGCACTGCATACAATGTATGTATACATAAATACAGACACAAAACACATACATAAAATTTTTAATTCTTAAAAAAATTAAATGAGATCTTATGAAATACAAACCAAAGAAAAATTGCCTTGCTAAGTAAATTAACAAAAAAATTTAAGAGACTAAACTATATGTCAGAGCAGAGTTAGACACATGCTCTATTCTTTGTATATATTTTTCCAAGTTCAGAAAAAATATAATAAACAGTTTCAAAGGGTAGCCATTTTAAGACTTTGCAAAACTTGAACCTTTTATTATAAAATGACGGGAGTCACATACATGACATGTCACATACATGTCAGCAAGGACCTTTTGATGAAGCATATTTTATAGCGACTACCCAAAACTCTTTGATTAAAATGAAACTTAAAAAGTCGGTAACCCTACACAATTTTAACATTTTTTAAATTTTTTAAAATTAATTTTTACATTCCAATCCCAGTTCTCCCTCCCTCCTTTCCTCTCACTCCCATACCCCCCCCCAACCTCCTATCTGCTCCTCAGAGAAGTAAGGCTTCCTCTAGAAAGTCTACTAACTCTGTCCTATCATTTAGTTGAGGCACCTCTTCACCCCCAAACCCCTATGTCTAGGCTGGACTCCACTAAGTCTGTTTGTGCATTAGTGTTAGATCTTGGACCCACTTCCAGCGGCCTCATATATTGTCCCAGTTGCACCATTGTTACCTACATTAAAGGAGTCTAGCTTGGTCTAATGAAGATTTCCCATTTGTCAGGCCTGAGTCAATGATATCTCACTAGCTTGGGTCAGCTGATTTTTGACTCCTTTTTTCATATTATCACTCACCCCTCACTTTGATTGTACACCAGGAGCTTGGCCCATTGGTTAGCTATGAATTTCTGAATCTGCTTCCATCTGTTTCTGGAAGAGGGTTTTAGCTTCTCTGGGGTTGCAGATTGTAGGCTGGATATCTTTTGCTTTATGTCTGGGGTCCACTTATGAGTGGGTACATACTGTATTTGTCTTTCTAGGTCTGGATTACCTGACTCATGATGGCTTTTTCTAGTTCTGTCCATTTGCCTGCGAATTTTAGGATGTCATTGTTTTTTTGCCACTGGAGTAGTACTCCATAAACATACACCTTTTCTACATCCATTCTTTGGTTGAGGAGCATCTAGGCTGTTTCTAAGATCTAACTATTATGAATACTGCTATGAACATAGTTGAGCAATGTCCTTTTGGTGTGAATGTACCTCCTTTGGGTATATGCCCAAAAGTGGTATTGTAGGGTCTTGAGTTAGGTTGATTCCTATTTTCTGAGAAATAACCACACTCATTTCCACAGTAGATATGTAAGTTTATATACCCACCAGTAATGGAAGAGTGTTCCCTTTCTTCAAACCCTCTCAAGCATAAGCTGTCATTGGTATTTTTGATCTTAGCCATTCTGACAGGTGCAAGATGGTGTCTCAGAATTGTTTTGATTTGCATTTCCCTAATGACTAAGGATGTTGAGCATTTCCTTAAGTGTCTTTGTGCCGTTTGACATTGTTCTGTCAAGAATTCTTTGCTTAGATCTACACTTCATTTTTTAATTGGATTATTTGGTAATTTGATGTCTAGTTTCTTGAGTTCTTTGTATATTTCAGAGATCAGCCCTTTTTCCGGTGTGGGGTTGGTGAAGATCTTTTCCCATTCCATAGAAGTTGTTTTGTCTTGTTGACTGTGTCCTTTGCTTTACAGAAGCTTCTTGTTTCAGGAGGCCTCATTTATTAATTATTGCAACTGGTGTTCTATTAGGAAGTGGGCTCCTGTGCCTATGCATTTAAGTGTATTTCCTACTTTCTCTTCTATGAGAACTCAATGTGGATGGATTTATATTGAGGTCTTTGAACCATTTTGACTTGAGTTTTGTGTGTGGAAATAGATATGGATCTATTTGCATTCTTCTACATGTTGACAGCCAGTTATATCAGCACCATTTGTTGAATATGCTTTCTTTTCCCGTTTTATAGTTTTAGCTTCTTTGTCAAAAATTAGAGGTTCATAGGTGTGTGGATAGATATCAGCATCTTCAATTCTATTCCACTGGTCCATCTTTCTGTTGTTATGCCAAGCTGTTTTCATTACTATAGCTCTATAGTGTATCCTGGTTGTTCTGGAACTCACTCTGTAAACCAGCCTAATCTTGAACTCATAGAGATCTGCCTGCCCCTGCCTCCTGAGTACTGGGCACAATGGATTAATTTTCTTTTTTAACATGTAGTTATTTCACATATCTTACACAAACTCTATAAGATACTTATTAAAACTGTAGTCACTCAGAACAAAATTTTATAAATAACTTCAATGGAACAAAGAATCATAACATCAAGACTTTGTATATTTTAAGAGAAAAATTAAGATTCTAAAAAAGTTGGCATTTTACAGTCTTTTAGGACCAACAAATCTCATTCCTTGAAATGTACTCTTTTAAAAGTCAGAAATATATATACATATATATATATACATATATATGCATAATGTCTCAGAAAGGAACTTTTAATAGAAATTTAAAATTAACAGTAGTCATATAAATTCCTTGGATTTTGAGAAAATTTAAATTTTTTTGCTTAAATAGAGGAAATAAGGTGCATCCCATTTTAATACTTCTTCCCTTCTGGTAAACTTCAAACACTGGAATTTTACTCATTTCCTGGATAACAAACAGAAAGTATGCTATCACTTGGGACTTTTCCACTCATAATTTCATTACCATGGTCTCAAACAAAAATCATCAGTATAATATTGCCAATTAACTTCTTCACAAAGATTACACATAATATGGTCTAAGAGCTACATATATAGTTTGTAATAGAGCATTGCCCCAGTGTGTGCAAGGTTCTAGGTAACATCCCTAGAACCACTGAAGAGATAAAAAAGGTCTAAGCATCTGTGACCACAACAAAATACGAAGTCATTAACAAGTCTTTATTCAGTTGTTGATTATAAGAGTGCCTCCCATAATAGGTGCTCAATAAAGATCACTTTAAGAAAAATAAAGTTGGTTTAATATATATTTACATGTGTTTCCTATATTTTTCATTAAGAGAAATTAAAATTATCTGAAATATTTCACTTTTAGATGAAAATACGAAATTTCTTATTAAATGAAAATTAAGGAGGAATACTTTAACAAATGACTTACAAGAAAAAAAATCAAAGAAAGGGAAAAACTATAGATTAAGAAATATTTAAAGCCCTCAGGAGGCAGAGGCAAGAAAATCTTTGAATTCCAGGCCAGCCTGGTCTACAGGGCAAATTCCAGGACAGTCAGGGCTATACAGAGAAACGTGTTCTTGAAAAACATAAGAACAAAAGAGAAGAAATAGTTAAAATACTTATCTTCTAAATGCATGTATTGCCATTGTGTCATTGTTTAGATGATAACTCAAATAAAACCACCATGGAAAGACAGTAAAAGAATAACATTCACAGATATATACAAACAGATATGTGAAGATTAAATATTTGGCCTCTTATCTGTTAGGTGTGATAATGACAGTGTGGTTAGTTTTTTAAAGTTTTTTGGGTTTCAGAAATACATACTGATGCTCAGGTGTGGTAGTATACACATGTAATCTAAGCACTCAGGAGGTACAGACAGAAGGATCATGAGTTCAAGGCTAGAAAAGCCTAGGCTACATAGTGAGATCTTCTCTCCCCTTTTCCCCTACAAGTCACACATACAGAAGTATTTATGGATAAGATGATATTAAATTGAATTATATAGAATGATTTTGAGACATGAAGATGACAAACTCAAAATTAGCCTTGTCTACAGAAGGCTAATTCTATATCTTGTCTCAAAATAAACTTTTGTTGTTGTTTTCATTAAGAACATAGAAAAATTAAGGGCTGAGGAGATGGCTCAAAAGGTAAGAGCACTTTCTGCTCCTATACAGGAACTGGGTTCAATTCCCAGCTCCCATATGGTATGGCCCACAGTGGTCTATAACTCCAGTCCCAAGGGATTTGATGCCCTCCTCAGACACCAGAAACATACATGGTAGACAGACACATCAAGGCAAAACACACGTGTACATAAAATAAAATGATAAAATGAATTTCAAATTATTTTAAGTTATAAAAAACACAGAACAGTGACTCCCTTTTTCACATGTGGGTTGTTTGCTTTTTTGTGTTTTGTTTGAAATGGAGGATTGAACCTAGGATATCACACATGCTGAGCAAGTGCTCCATCACTGAACTATCAATCTAGTCTCTTAACAGAATGAAACTGTAAACATTATGGCAATTTACCAGACGTATTAAGGAGAGTTCATAAAGAAGGCTAAATATGATTATCTCATGACTTTTGCCACCATACAGATAAGAAGTAGGTCCTGATTTGAACCCTAATTTAGAATATTATTTGAGTAAAATTTCCTAATTTCTCTAAACCTCATTCTTTCTTGAATACAAAATATCTCTCATTTCACAATCAGTATTAAATAATATGCATGTAAATGATTAGCATAGTGCCCAGTGCTGAAATAGTAATGCTATAGAGCTAGCTAATCACAGCCATACTATTCAATTTTACAAGTAATCAATATAATTTTCACTGTTAATTAATATTACATAAAGCAACAGGAGAGGGCTGACAAATGAAACCTACCAAACTTGGGAACTGAGTCACAACCAGTTGAATAGTACAGGGAACAGAGGAACTGTTTTTTCAAATGATAAGAGAGAGAGAGAGAGAGAGAGAGAGAGAGAGAGAGAGAGAGAGAGGGAGGGAGGGAGGGAGGGAGGGAGGGAGGGAGGGAGGGAGGGAGGGAGGAGAGAGGAGAGAGAGAGAGAGAGAGAGAGAGAGAGAGAGAGAGAGAGAGAGAATGAATCTGTTGGGAATGTAAATGATGGTGACCCTCATGCTAAAAGCAATTAGTCTATTGAGAAACTACCACATGCCACCCTCAGTCTCCAGAACTGAGAAAGCACAGTTGACAGATGAAACCTTTCCCCTTAACTTCACTATCTGGTATTTTCTGGTGATTTCAATGACACATGGTTATTAACTTATATATAACAATAATTCAAAAAACACGTGGACTTAAAAATACATAAACAGTAGCACTCTATTCTATACACACAGGCAAGGGTTTATAAAAATTGGCCACTTCTCTTAGAATCTGTTCTCTTCCTTGGTACCTGATAAAGAATTCACTCACATAAACCTCAGAAAAGACCTACATCAAATTATTCCTCAGACACCAAAAACCAAATGAAATAAATCTCCAAGTACAATTCAAGCCACAGACAAGATTTCGGTGCAAAAATTAACTAAGCTTTGCTGTAAATGCTGACTGGTTGGAATAGATGTCATTTTGAAATACAGGACACTGTAGAACCTGTGATTTGGAAATGACTCAAAACATACAGCTAAAGAGAACTAATGAAATATGATTCGAGCAGTTCAAATTTGTTAGTTTTAGTTCTCATGAGCTTCATAAAAATGTTTGGTATGAAATGTTAACACTGTTTTTGATAAGACCTGTCTAAACAAGATGGTCTATTTACCAAAACAGAAACAATGTTTTAGCTTGATGTGGGCAATCAGATAACTTTAGAAGCTATCATCTGTCAGTCACCAGAATGTTTACTGCTTGTTTACTTAATGCAGCCCTTCTGAGAAAGGCATTTGTAGAATACTTTCTGCCTGCTAAATATTATTGTTAGAAGCAACAACCAGAGATGGCTATCTAGTTAAGCTGTTTGTCTTCATCCCTTGAAAAAAAAATTAGAACAAACAGAACAAAATGTTCTACTCCAAAAGCTCATTCTGAATGTATCTGGATGATAGCAAATGGGTGTTTCTTTGGAACTTCAGAGGTAACAACATTTGAAACAAAGCCTGGAAAAAGACACTTTTTAATGTTATATTATTAAAACTAAAACATATAAGGAAGAAACTTCCATTGAAACAGCAACATCAAAATTAGTTGTTCACAGCTAGGGACTGACTGTCGCAATAAAGGCATGCTTCAAGCCAGACATAAGAACCCAGAGAAACCAAGATGAAAAAGAAAATAGTCTTCAATTCCATCCACTCAGTTACTGCCACATAATTATACACTTAAAATAGTAAATTTTATGTTGTACATATTTGAACTAAATTACACATAGACACAGTGAAAGAAGAGTCAGCAGACCCAAGCTACTTACCAACATGGGAATACACAATATTATTTTAAAATGAAAAAATAAAACTATCATAATTGAAGCCAGGTATGGTATCACACAACTGTAATCCTAGCACTCAGAGACAAGGAGGTAGGAGGCTACCTAAAGGCTCAAAAATAGCCTGGTCTATACAGTAAATTCTAGGGTAACCATAGAGACACAGTAAGACATATTTAAAAAGAAAGACAAAGAAAAAGCACTTCAAACCATTAAAATTGGTACAGTAAAATGGGCAAAAGACAATTACCCTCTTACCTAAACCCTTGGAATTAGGCAGATATGCTAAACCAAACGCAACCTTTCTCCTCTTGAATTCTTGAATCTAGAATCTATGAACAGGAGCATTAACTGCAATTCTGACACAACAAAAAAGAAATGGCATTTCAAAATGATTACTGTAAAATCATCAGCAGACCTAAGGAGTAATATAATCACTAAATCATTAAATGTAATCCATTATTAAAGCAAACTGAAAGATGAAAAAGCACATGATCATCTCCTTAGATGCAAAAAAGACTTTTGACAAAATTTAATCCTTCATGATAAAAGTCTTGGAGGTAATTGACAGTAACCCCATAGCCAACTTCAACTTAAATGGAGAAAAACTCAAAGCAATTCCAGTAAAATCAAGAACAAGACAAGGCTGTCCATTTTCTTCACATCCATTAAAAAATATAGAACTTGAAGTCTTAGCTAGAGCAGTAAGACAACTGAAAGAGATCAGAGGTAGACAAATTAAAAAGGAAGAAGTCAAAGTATCTTTATGCGTAAGTGACCCTAAAATTTTCCCGGGGGGAGGGGGGGGGATGGACTCCATACAGCTGATAAGCTTGTTCAGCAGAGTAACAGAATACAAAATTAACTCACAAAAAATCAGTAGCCCTCCTATATAAAAATGACAAAACAAATGAGAAAGAAAGCAGGGAAACAACATCTTTCACAATATTTGATTGTGAAACTCTAACCAAGGAAGTAAAAGACTTGTAGAATAAAAACTTTTTAACACTGAAGAAAGAAATTGAAGAGTTCCTCCCCACCTCCCATTCCATCCTTATCCACTCTCTTTCTGTCTCCCCTT
The DNA here is from genome assembly GCA_030556225.1 of Cricetiscus sungorus. Taxonomy (NCBI): domain Eukaryota; kingdom Metazoa; phylum Chordata; class Mammalia; order Rodentia; family Cricetidae; genus Cricetiscus; species Cricetiscus sungorus. The sequence continues at coordinate 70,980,015 of JANBXA010000007.1, forward strand.
AAACAAACAGGCATCTAAGGAATAATGAAATAAAGTAAAATATAATAAACAAAAAACAGAATAGTACAAAACAAAGAGAGCTAAAGAAAAGGCACATGAAACAGATACAGATAAACACACTCATTTGCACACTCAGGATTACTATAAAACGCAAAACTGGACAGGCAGAGTAAGTTTTCAGGCATCTGTATTGGTCTGTCCTTGTTCTGACAGGATATGCCTTCAGCTGCAGCTACTAAGAGCACCACCTGTGCATATTCACTGTGTTCCCTTTTAAAAGGACCCTGCTCACCTCTCATCCTTTCTCTTTCCCTCCTTTTTCCTTAATTCAAACAAACAAAACAAAACAAAAAAGAAAAACCTTTGCTTGAACTCTGCCACATGGTTTCTTTCTCAAGCTGCTTTCTTAAAAATTACAACAGGTGCCACTATAATGAACAGGTATATGATGGAGAAATGGGAAAGCCAAGAGATTCATAAATTGTGGAAAGAAGCAAAACTGAAGATGCAAAGGCAGTGAGGAACAAATTTGATATGGGTGGCCTATATACCACCTGGAGCCATGTGCTCCCAGACAGGGCCATGTCTGGATTCATGGCCCTATGGCAGCAGGGGTCTATGATGATATCTGTGGTCCATGTTGCCACCAAAGGCCATGGATGTTCATAGTCTGGGACATCACCTGAGGCCATGTTGATGTCTGAGGGCCATTCTACCAATGGGGCCCTGCCCTACCACCTGAGGCTATGGTGGTGTCTGGTCCAAGCTTCAGGCCAGGGTCATGTCTGGGTTGGTGGCATCTGGGGTCAGAATTGATGTGCATTACTCATGTTAACACTGGGAGCCATGAGAAAGCTGGCTTTGGTTGATCTGAGCACCAGACAACTGGTCCCACCCCCAATGCCTCAGCTGAAGAGCTGTTCCCCCACCCCCATCTGGCACTGGTGGTATGAGAACAGGGGAGCTGGCTATGACCATCAGCTGGGAGAGGCAGTCCCAGTGGAGGCCCAAACTGACAACTCAGTTACCTCCCAGGCCCAAATCCAGGGCTCTGAGTTGGCACATCCCAACATCTACTCCATATACAACCTGACAGAGCATGTGAGGGGACTGGTCCTGTGGAACCATAGCTGTGTCATCTTCATTATATCCAAGACAAGTTTCAGTGAGGGTCCAGCATTGGTGTACTAGGAGCCAGAGGCCTTGAACCTGACCAACAACTTTTTGCAATGAACATTTGTAAGTAAAGTTGTTTGGGCAAAAGGGTTCACTGCAGGACACACTGTAGCTCCCAAGGCTACAACAAACAGAAACATGTGATGAAGAGGCAGGAAAGATGGAGGAGTTAAACATTTTGTTTTGTTTTAATTTTATTTGGGGTGAAGTTACAGGGGGTGGAGGGCAGGCATGAATGGACTAGAAAATGTGTGAGACTGGGGTATAGAATGTAAAATTCCCAAAGAATCAATAAGAGGAATTACATTTAAAACAAACAAAAAAACCAAAAACCCCATGAACCTGGAAGCCATCGTGCGTGCGTGTGCGTGCGTGCGTGCGTGCGTGCGCGCGCGCGCAATGGACCTGCAGTATAATAAACTTTTATAAAACTTTTATTTTAAAAAGAAAGGGGGAAAAGGCCCTGACATGCCATTATGAGACAAGGCACTTCCAAAGATGCCACAAATTAGCTTCTGTGTTAGAGATGTGTTCAGTTCTCCTTTCAGTTCTAGGACCCATCTGGTACAGTCCCTCAAGCCTTGTGCATGCCTCCTCAGTCTCTGTGAGTTCATATGTTCATCTATCATGCTGACTTAGAAGGTCTTGTTTTCTTGGTGTTCTCTACCCTCTCTGGGCTATCCAAAGGGTGCCCTGAGACATTCCATTCAGGGCTGAGTGACCAAGGTCTCTCACTCTCTGCATAATGTCTGGCTGTGGGTCTCTGTTGTTTGTTCCCATTTGCTGCAGAAGGAAGCTTCTCTGATGATGGCTGAGCAAGATTCTGTAGCAGAATGTCTTAACAGTCATTTTACTGCTATGTTTTTTTTTGGGGGGGTTGTTTGTTTGGGGTTTTTTGAGGGGTTGTTTTTTTTTTTTTTAGGACAATAGTATTTGGTTTTACCATAAGTCCCTCAGCTATCTAATCTCAAGTGCCTTGGTCACCCAAGCACAGGTAGTGAATTGTTCAGCTTTCATGAGTTTGTACGCTTTCTACAGTTGGTGATATTCAGTTTTTAATCAGTGGTGGTAACATAGGATGTAGGGTGCTACTTCAATTTTCTTCTATCTGTTGAGACTTGGTATCTGATATGTGGTCAGTTTTGGAGAAAGTTCCATGAGTTACTGAGATGGTACATTCTTTTGTGTTTGGACAAAATGTTCTGTAAATATCTGTCAGGTCCACAATTTACCTGAAAATATTATTGAATATTTCTTAAAAATTAAAATTAAAATGGCATAATTGATGACCTTCTTTGATTTGTTTGGGAATCGTGTCTCCATATATAACCATGGCTGTTCTCAAGCTGGCACTTTTCCTTTCTCAGCCTTTCAGGTGCTAAGACATAGGAATGTGCTACCATGTAGAATACTTATGTTATTTTGTAATAATGTGAAATCTTGATACACCATAGGAGAAAAAGTAAATACTATTATTGTTGTCACACATAAGCTTTAAATTACATGCAGTAGGAAATACACACACAAATTAAGAGAATTCTTGTTGAGCAGTGGTAGCACAGACCTTTAGCCAGAGCACTGAGGCGGCAGAGGTAGGCAGATCTCTGAGAGTTTGAGGCAAGCCTAGGCTATAGAGGGAGTTCCAAGACAATCAGAGCTACACAGAGAAACACTGTCTCTAAAAACATAAAAACAACAACAACAAAAAATGTCTAGGTTAAGTTTCTAAAAGTACTCCTTGGCATTTGTCAAAATAAGAATATTTTTAATATGTATTTATTTTTGTTTCACTTGCATTGGTGTTTTGCCTGCATGCATGTCTGCATGAGGGTTATCAGACTCCCTGGAACTGGTGCTACAGACAGCTGTAAGCTGCATTGTGGGTGCTGGGAAGTGAACCTGGGTCCTTTGAAAGAACAGTCAGTGCTCTTAACTGCTATGTCATCTCTCCAGCCCCCCAAAAAAGAATTTTTATAAATAGGACTAGTAAGATGGATCACTGGGTAAACACAACTCATGTGGTAGAAGAACCAATGCTGCAAGCTGTCCTCTCAATTCCACATGAACTATAATAAATAAAAACCTTAATTTTGTAAATATTTTAACTTATTAAAAATTAGACATGCAATGTCTCATTTCACTTAGAAATCACTTTCAATATATAGCTATGCATTTAAGACAATTACCAGTTCACATAATGGCTGTTTATAAGTCTCTGGGCATTGGTTGCATAAAATTTTTATATACCAAAATGCATATGGATATTGATATTATTTCCTGATTCTTCAAAGGTGAGGATGAGGACCAGTATATGAGGTAATAGCATTATCAATAAGGTTAGTTTTTGAGTGGCATAACAGCATCTTCTTTAAGTTACTGTATTTAATTTTGAGAAAGTACTAAAATTGAAACAAAATAACATAATGTATTTTGGTACTAAAATGATTATTCTTAAAAAATAAGTTCAGCATGTTGAATGTGTACAGAGAATGTAAGACACCATGAAATAAACATAGTTAATTAAAAAAAAAAAAAGGTGGTCAACAACTAAATTGCCATTTTAAGCAAAGTATGATAGGACTAAACATTTGTACCCCCAAATAAAAGGAATATCATTCAAGTCCACAAATATTTTCTAAAACAACAATTGCTATTACAGCCGATCAATGGTACAGAATAAGAAAAATAAAGCATGTGGTATATAAATATAAATAAACATTTGTTAAAAGTTTAATAAACACCATTGGTAGAAGCATGAGTGAGCCAGTCCCAAAGTTGTGAGCATGTGAGAGCTGTCCCCATTACTTATCTCTCTTGTGGCAGCATGAGGGGGTGAAGAAGAACTGGCCCTGATGCTATAACGGCAGGAGAGAGCAGCCCCTATTCCCCACCAGTTGCAACACTCAGGAAAGCAGGCCTTGAACCTTGCCTGGGCAGCACAATAGAGCCAATCCTGTTGGTGGAGGTGTGGGTGAGCCAGCCCCATAGTAGTTGTTAGCATGGGAGAGCTGTCTCCATTACTCATCTGTCATGTGGTAGCATGGGTGGGGAAGAAATGTCCCCCTCCCATCAACACCTGAGGCAGGTGAGGGAGCTGATCTTGTCCCTCATCAGCTGCAGCAAGTAAAGATATATGGCTAAAAGACTTTCCTGCATGACTTGCTGTGTCATATATAGCTCCCATGACAATATTGATTCCCCCCCTTCTCTTTTTTCTCTTAAATTTTATTTTATTGTAGGGCAAGGGGTGGGGTTGCAAGGGCAAAGGGTAGATACAAAGGGATGGGGAAATGAATGGGATGGAGATGCATGTACATAGAAAAAAAATTCAATAAACAGCTGGCATAATGGCCTTTAATCTTATCTTTACTTTAAGCTACCATTGCTTAATTTACTTTAAATAGTGAACTATTTCAAAAGTAAACTGCACCAGGAGTTATGAACCATGCCATACTGATTCAACAATAGAAATAACCTCCACATATATTTTAAATGAATTCTAAATTTTTTTAAAAATCCAGATATTTACATTCTTCTAATTCCAGATAATTTATCACTAAGTCTTATATATCATCAAAGGTTTAAAATTAAAACTATATCTTAATAAAAACTTCGGGTGAGTACAAATTTTCCATTTTTAACATGTGATATAGTATATAAAGAAAATGTTTTCCTACCTTCAGTTGTTGAACTAGATTGGCCTTATAACTCAAGGTTCTGATTTAAAAAAAAAAAAAAAAAAAAACAATAAAATAGCAAAATGTTCTTAGCTATAGCCATGACTCGATCAAAAGTCAGTTATTTGAATCTAAATCACTGGTTCTGTATCCCACAAGGCATTTCAAAATACTATTATTACATTATTTCTCACAAGCCTGTGAAACTCAGAAAAAAGTTGCACAGTGAAAGAAATGTTCAAAGCTGGGAACAAAGCATCCGCAACAACACATACAAGGCAAGTCATGAAAAGTCCTGCCTTCCTGTTCACTTGGAAAAGCAGCTTGACACAGGAAGGCTGAACTTCTGAATCACCTAGCAATTATTTTTCACTTCCTAAAAATGTTTATTGTCTTTGTAATAATAATAATTATTATTACCAAGGGCAGAACTTGGGCAACCCCATTAGAAATCAGATGACATCTTTGGAAGCCAGCTATTTCCCCTAATAACAAGAGATCCATATATCAAACTCGGATCATCAGCTGAGCCATCCCATACAACTAAGAAAACTATTTTATAAAGAACCAAACAACTTTAGGCAGTAATACCTAAAACTGGGAAAAAGTGTATATCTATTATAAAAATGCCTTGAGAAAGATGGAAGAAACAGACAAGCACATTTGTAGTATTTGGTCACTTCTGCTCTCTCCAGACCCCATTGGGGGGGTCTAAAGCTCCCCCAAAATTTATGTGCTAAACTTTAATCACCAGTGTGATGACACTAGCAAGTGAAACCTTTATGGGCTCAATCATGAATGGGATTAGAAAAGTCTATAAAAGGGCTAGAGAGCAAGTTTACCCTTTGGCCCCTTCTACCATGTGAAGATGCAGCTTGTGTCTCCTCTGAAAGACACTGTAACATACCATCTTGAAAACTAAACTCATGACCTCAAGAGACAACTAACCTGTTAGTACCTTGACAGAATGTTCAAGAATTCTGGTTTGTGAGAAAATAATTAATTTTTTTTTCTTTTGGTTTTTCAAGACAGGTTGTCTCTATGTTGCCCTGGCTGTCCTGGAACTTTCTCTGTAGACCAGACTTTCCTCAAAGTCACAGAGATCTACCTGCTTCTGGCAACAGATGCTGGGATTAAAGGTGTGCACCATCACCACTCAGCAAGAAAATAAGTATCTTTTATAAACTGCACAGCTTAAAGGAGCTGACATACTGACTCAATCATACTCTGGATGATACAGTTAAAACCATGCAGTAGAATAAGTATTACATTCGAGTATTCTACATTCTAGTAGAGTAAGTATTACAAGTTTATTTTAGCAGAACCCACAAATAAATAAGATATCCCTAAACCCATAAAAGAAAAAATAGTAGAAAAAATTCTCATGAATTTTGATGAATTCAAGAATTATGGAATTGTATTAATCTGCCCAAATTCCAGTATATCTTATCCACATTATTCCTCAGGAACTATTTAGTAGGGTGCACTATTATCTTCACTGTGCAATACTCCCCTCTCCAGTCTTCCTCTGAATGAGGGGTGCACATGTGTACAGGTAGGTCCAAGTTTGATGGTGGACATCTTCCTTCACTGTTCTTCTTCCTTGTTCTTTCAAGGCAGAGCTTCACAACGTACCCCAGATATGGGCTAAATGGCTCATCTCACTAGCCAATTTGCCATGGGATTCATACCTCTACCTGCTAAGCAGAATTACAGGTAGGCTATCGTATCTACTGGCACTTATATGGAGTCATATCCAAATTCTGATCATGTTGTTTGCACATCATGGTGGTTTGAAGAGGTATGCCCCCCCCCTAGATTATATGCTTGAAAACTTGGGGAGTGGCACTATTCATACTGCTTTATTGGAGTAAGTGTGTCACTAGGGGATGGGCTTTCAAGTCTCAAATGCTCAAGCAAAGCCTAGTTCACTTCCTATTGCTTGCAGATCAAGATATAGACGTTGGACAGTGGTTGATGCATGCCTTTAATCTTAGGAGGCAGAAGCAGGTAGATCTCTGTGAGTTTGAGGCCAGCCTTGTCTACAGAGCAAGTTCCAGGACAGCCTCCAAAGCTTCAGGGAAAACCTATCTGGAAAAAAAAAAAAAAAAAAAAACAACCAACCAACCAACCAACCAAACAAACAAACAAACAAAAAAACAATGTAGAACTCTCAGCTACCTCTCCAGCATGACATCTGCATGTTACCTTGCTTCCAACCATGATGTAATAGACTAAACCTCTCAAGTGTAAACCAGCCACAATTAATGTTTTCTTTTATTAAAAGTTACCTGTGGTCAGCTTGGGCCCACGTCTTTAATTCCAGCAGTAGGGAAGCAGAGGCAAGCAGTTCTCTGAGTTTGTGACCAGCCTGGTCTATCTATAGAGCTAGTTCCAAAACATCCAAGCCTACACAGAGAAACCTTATCTCAAAAAAGAAACAGAAAGAGTTGCCATGACCATGGTGCCTCAACACAGCAATAGAAACCCCAACCAAGACACACAGGAAAAACTATTACCACTGCACCATCTCTACAGACTCAGCAATAGTTACTTTTATGCGGTTCTTTTCTTTAGCAGTAGTTTTTTCTTAAAACTGGTTACTGGGGACATTATAATAACATTTATATTCTAATTTTAATTCATACAAGCTTAACTTCAATAATACACAAAGACTCTATTCTTTTAGACTTTTGTCCCAATTCTTTTGGTCACTGATATCACAAATTAATCCTTATAGACTATATGCCCAAGATACAAACTCAGTTGATTTAAGTGTACTAGCCTTTAAAAAATAATTATTATTATGTGTCTGTGTAAGTTCATTATAGGGAGTCAGACACATGAAAAAGTACATGTTTGGAGATCAGGAAACAGTCCTGTGGGGCTCGTTTTCTCTTTCTACTTTACATGAGTTCCAGGGATCAAACTCATCATCAAGTTTGTATAGCAAGCAAACTTACTCACCAAGCCATCTTTCAGGCCTCTACCTAATCTATTAAAATGTGCATAAAATAAATTTCAGAGTTACAAACTAAAATTATAATAATACTGGTTTTTACTAATTATGTTTAATATGTATTAGTATTTAACAGGAAACAGAAAGATTTGCAGAGCACTTAAAATAATACCAGCTTTTTTTTTTTTTTTTAGGTTTATTTTTTACTTTATGTGTATACATAAGTACCTTTCATTTGTGTACCACATGTGTGCCTGGCATCCAAGAAGACTAAAACAATGACACTGGTTTCCTGGAAGTGGAGTTACAAACACCTGTAAGCCACAATGTGGGAACAGGGAACTGAACTCAGGTCCTCTGGAAGGGCAGCCAGTGCTCTCAACTGTTGAGCCATTTCTCTAGCCTTCAAGTTTTTTCAGCACTCTTATTTTTTATTCAGCACTCTTATGTATTTATTATTTTTTCTTATTTTACATATCGATCCCATTTCCCTCTCCCTCCCTCCCTTCTTTCCATCCCCCCACACCCCTCCACATCCCACCCCCACCCTACTCCTCACTCCACAGGGAGGGTGATACCTTCCAGGAGGGATCATCAAAATTTGTCAAGTCATTTGGAGTAGGGACTGGGCCCTTCCTCCTGCTCTCAACAACACTGCCTGCCACCATGCTCCCTGTTGTTGTGATAATGGACCTGAAACTACTCTGAAACTGTAAGCAAACCCTCAATTAAATGTTTTCTTTTATAAGAGCTGCCTCAGTCATAGTATCTCTTCACAGCAATAGAACAGTGATTAAAACACATGCTAATCAAGAATTATCTGTCTTTAGATACTTAATTACATTTGCAGACTTTCATTTCCAAATATGGTCCATGTGTAGATTATGGGTAAATACATCTTTTGAAGAACATCATTTAACTTATGTAATTCCAGAGACAGAAAACAAATTGAGATAGGGAGAGATTATAAGAAAGGATTACAAAGAGGCATGAGAAAATTTTTGGTCTGTTAACTTGATTGTAGTGACAGCTTCATGGATATAAACATATATTAAAAGTTATTAAAATGAGTTGGGTGACTTTAATCCCAGCTCTTGTAAAGCAGAGGCAGGTGGATCTCTATGAGCTGGAGGCCAGCCTGGTCTACATAGTGAGTAATAGGATAGCCAGGACAACACAGAGAAACCCTGTCTTACAACCAAAACAAAACACTCTCACCACTCCCCCCCAAAAAAATGTTACTAAAGTATGTGTACACTTTGAGTAAGGATTCAGGCATTATGCTGGCCTGCCCCTGTTGCCTGGCAGAATGCACTCAGGCAGTACCTGGTCAGCCCAGAGTTCCATAACTATTAGTCTGCACAAAGATTCAAAGAACCCCTTTAAAAGAAAGACCCCTAGCTGGGAGTTGGTGGCATATGCCTTTAATCCCAGCACTCAGGAGGCAGAGGCAGGTGGATCTCTGTGAGTTCCAGGCCAGCCTGGTCTACAGAGCTAGCTCCAGGACAGGCTCCAAAACAATACAGAGAAACCTTGTCTTGAAAAACCGAAAGAAAAAAAAAAAAAAAAAAAAAAGGAAGGAAGGAGGAAGGGAAGAAGACCCCTGCTCACTTAGCGTTCCCCCCACTCCATTTCCTGCTGTTTCCCTGGGGCAGACAGGACTTTTCCTGTCTCCCTCTTCTCTTCTGTCCTCTCTGTTTCTGTGTCTCTTTACCTTTTTTCTCTTTCCTTGCCCCACCCTTTCACTTTCACTTAAGCACTGTCTGCCTGGCATGTTTGTCCCCCACCTTAGTCACTCTCATTTGCCATGGAATGGCCAAGGTCCCCTCACACTTTATCATAACACTTTGCAATGAGAAAACCATCATTTATCATACTGGAATTTCAAAATCAAATCATGAGTGATACTAATTCTTAGCATTTAAAATTCAAAATAAGGGGGAGGAAGCAAAACTAGAGTTTTTTAACAAGTGAAAACTGAGGGAGCTATGACCCCAGTACTCCAGACATTGAAATGAGAGGACTATTGAAATGAGAGGATTATTGAAATGAGAGGACCATTGAAAGGAGAGGCCTGGGATACATAGCAAGATACACCCCCACACACACAAAAAAGGTGGAATTGAGGAAGAAGAGAACAAACTCAATTATAAGTTCAATGGTTGACAGAGTGATAGTGGCTACCCCAAATATGAAAGCAATGTAAATAAATCAGAGAGCTTAATGCTTGTTTCCCAAGAGCCCCACATGGATCATTGGTGAAGGCTTGTATCATCAGTGAACCACAGGAGCAACAACTCACACAACCCCCTGTGCTAACTACCAAATAATTCATATAGACCAAGGAGGTTGGCTAAGCAAAACCAAGAAGTGAGAGAACATCCAGGAAGGTTGCAAAAGCAAATAGAAAACTTTTTAAAGGGTACATCAAATCAGTCTGTATCCACTTTCATTCTCATTAACCAGCATAAAAGTTTACCTTGCAATTACCATGAGAGAAGAAAATTGAAAGGGGAGAGAAATATGAGCTCTCACAGGACTGCCTCCTCTCAGACCCTTAATAAATAAGTGTTTAATAGTGTACTGGAAAATCTGCTCAAACACAAAAATTTCTCCTATATTGTTTAGAAACTACTAAATTAAACATATATGCAAAAAGCATGTTTCCTATTCTACTGAAAGTTTAAAGTTAAACATAGTAAAGCAAATAAACTTAGATTTATCTATTAAAAAACTTTATGGTGTTATTCCATGGAAAATATATCAAATAAAAGGATCAAAACACAATCTTTGAAAAAGATCAAGCATCTTTAATGAAGATTTACTAAGCAACACCCATTTGTTCCAGTGTATCAAGTTTAACTCCCATGACTAGCAATTCAATTTGGCAATCTCAATGCATAAGACAAATAATTCATAAAAGTTTGACAATATTATTTTTAGTTCACATGCTTCTTGGATTGAGCCCATAAACGCTTCTACTTTATGCTACTCTAGGGACTGATTCCATTCAGGCACAAAGATGTTTGTTAGTCATTGTAAGAGAGTAAAACACTCTGTTCAATCATTATATTCTGAGAATTCAAATAATACATCTCATCTGGAAAGACATTAAGAACACAATTAAAAAGTGACTATTGCTGCTTTGAAATGGTGTCCAGAAGTATGACAGAATAATCAATACTGTACACTAAGAATGAGAAGTAAATCTCTAAGAATAATTATGGTTACCAATGATCATATCCTGGTAAGTTTAACAATTTAATTTATATGTCCATCATAAAACAAGGTCAAAAGGATCATCTATAACAGCTTGTTAAATGTAAACTGTTTACATGTACCTGGATTATACTATAAATGTACCTTGATTATTCTATGGAACACAAACTTTTTTTAATGAGGAAGAAATACATCTAAAATTAGAACTTAACAAAAACATCTGAATCAATTGTTTCCCCCAACTACTTCCAAACAAAATATTTCAAATTCCACACAAGATTCTGCAAACCCTATGAGTACAAGCTCTAATCTTGACACTGAATTTGGAACATCTCCATGGAGGAAATCCATAAACCAGATGTGAATTTATTCTTCCAGATGCATTTTATAAATATGAGGACAAATAAGACACTTCTTTACTTAGAAATACACTGGCTAGCAAAGAGGAAATCTTAGAGACCTTCAGCATTCCACTACTCTAAGGCATCACTCACTAGACATTAAAGAACTACTTACTGTTCCATATTATCAGTGAACATCCACCTCATCAACTTCACACTTACAATCCATCATGTCTGTGTTCAGTAGCCATGACAATCAAAAAAGAAATTGTTTTAAATAACACTTCTTTCACATTATATAGAAATTAAAGAGGAAAAAAATATACCTCCAGTTTTAATTAAATGCCATGACTTCAAGATCCAAGATAAAATTTTATATACAAAGAAAATGAATCTACAATGGTAAATTAATGATCCCAACAAAATTTAAGAAAATCTAATTTCATGATCTCAAAGTTTTATAATACTTTAAAATGCCAAATGGTGCAAGTCCTAAAATTTAAAATTTAGTATCGAAAAACCCAATTTCCAGCATATTAAGAACTTAAACAAAAGTGATCTTTGGGAACATAATTATGGGTGTATGTGTGTATGTATGGACGGATGTATTACTTTATGCATATGGATGTTTTGCCTGCATGTATATCTGTGTGTATGTATGTATTATTACTGTATGTGTATGGTGTTTACCTGCATGTATATCTGTGTCCTTGATGTATCCAAAGGTCAGAGGAGGACATCAAATCCCCTGAAACTGGAGGTGCAAGACTGTTGTGAGCTGCCATATGGCTGCTGGGAATCCAATCTGGATCCTCAGAAAGAACAACAAGTTCTCTTAACCACTGATCTCTCTCCACACCTTAGGTGCTTACATTTTTTTGTCCCTTCCATCAGATATCTTTCAAATATTTAACAGATTCTATTAAATATTTAACAAAAGTCAAGAAAATAGATGAGAGGTTATTTTTATGCAGAATTGATGCACAAATGCAATTTAGTTATAAGACTTATGAACAGATATATATGTTAATTCTTACTTTAAATGATAATTGCCTAATCCACTAAGAAAGAATGGCAACTCATGCACCATTGCAAATCACTAAGGCAAATTACCTAAATACACTTGCACAGGCACATGAGACCTACTGTAATTTTATGCAACTTTTTTCAATTGTTTAATAACAAATTTATACCTGGTATAAAAATGATTATTTAAAATTTAGCAATCTATTTTAATATTAATCTAAAATGAATTCAAATGATTTCACAGTAATACTTAATAGTTATTCAGATGATTCAAATTATAAACTAAAATAAAAAACTTTTGCAGGTAGGAGTTATTTTTAAAAATGATCACTATTTAAGAGTAAGGATAATTTCCTGATGAGCATGGATGCTGGAAACCAGTCACTACAATTACTGTAGAATAAAAAGCAAGAAATCATGTCCTGGGGACATGGTGACAGCCAGGCCTAGGCTGCTGCCAAGGACCATACCTGTACCCATGGTCATACTGCAGTTGAAGTCTATATTGATGCCCGTGTTCCCACAGTGCCACCAAAGACCACATGAATCCTGTGGCCTTGTTGGTGTTCAGGGGTCATGTTGCTGTCAGAGCCATTCTGATCTAAGTAACCAAAGATACTATTTGGAGAAAGGATGTCCACCAGGCTGAGCTGCTGCCTGAGGCTATCTATGTCTAGGACAATGGCCCAACTACACCTGGTATTGAACTCTGGCACAGGTTGCCATTAGGGCCCATACAGAGGCCTGGGAGTCAGGGAGTCATGCCACAGCAGGAGCCATACAGATTTGGGTGACCTGTGCTACCACCCAGGGACAAGGTGTGATCTGTGCCCAGGCTGCTACCAAGGGCACAGGGCAAGGGATCTGGGTAGCAGCCAGGATCCAGATTAACATACATAGCTCCGGTTGTCACTTAGTACTATGAAGGAGCCCAGGGTCAAACCAGCCACATGAGTCCAGATTGGTATCTGAGGACCAGGATGTACCCATATTTGAGTGGCCTACACTGCTACCCAATGATATGGCAATGTCTGGGCCCAAGCTGCAGCTGAGGGCCATGTCAGGGTCCGTGGCCCCAATATAGGGGAAAAGGGCCAGCCAAAGAAACACTCTGAGCAGAGACAAAGAAACACATTTTGGCCCGGCAACCAGAACCAAAGAAATGCACCATGACCCTGAAACCAGTGCCAAAGAAATACAATTTGACCTGAAATCAGAGCCAGTGAAGGAAATGCACCCTGGACCTAAAATTAGAGCCAAAAGGACCAGTGAAAAAAACACACTTTGGCCCTGAAATGAGAGCTAAATCTGACTCTAAACCTATGTAGAAAACTAACCAATCCCTGAGCAGAAGACTTAGCCGGTCTGAGCTCAAGGATTGAAGTCTGATCTATCCTCACCCTGGAAATCTCCCTGGAAAAACTCTGCCCCTAAGAAGCCCTATATAAACCCTGTGCCTGTTAAGCTTGTGGCTGATCCATCTGCCCAACTATTCTCTGCCACCCTGGCAGAGGACAGCCACTCTCCTGGATTCTTCCCTCCCAATAAATCTGTTGAATGAGCTTTGGGTGAGACCTTCCTTTGCTGGAATGGAGAGGAGGAGAGAAGTAACAACTTTTCATAGGAGCCAGAGCAGAGCAGAGCAGAGCTGAGTGAGCTGAGCTAGCAGAGCACGGCTGCAACACTTTTGCAGGGGAAGCCCTTCTCTAATGGAGCAAAGCTTTTACACTGGGGAAACCTTTCCCTAGAGCAAGGCTGTAAGCTGCTACACTATGACCTGTGGTATTCCTTGACTCCTAAGTGCCATGAATATCTTTCCATCAGAGCTGTAACACTGAGTATTCTGTGGCTCCCAAGTGCCAGAATACCTGTCCATCTGAGATATAACACTCAGTATTCTTTGGCTCGGGAGTGCAAGAATCCCTGTCCATCCTATCTGATCCAAGCCCCTGTAATGTTTACACCCATGACATCCAGGATCTGTGCTGATGTCCACTTGCTCCTGTTTCCATGGAAGGAAATAAGAGACTGAGAGACCCAGGCCTCAGAACTGCAACCAGAGCACAAAGACCTGAGCAGGATGCAGCCACTCCCCTCCCTCCCTCTCAGCAGGGCATGATTGCCCCCTGAAGTTAGCCTTAGTTACAGAAAAAACTATAAACACCTCCCTTCACAGGGAGAGGCCAATCAGAAACAAACAACTACAGATGTCCTTCTGTTGATTTCCTTCTGTTGAGACTAAAATTTGCAACTTTCCTAGACCCAAAATAGCCAATCAGCTCTGTCCAGATGCCCTTAACCAATGCTTGAGCCAATCCCAAATCTAAAACTATGAAGTTTTGGAATCCACCAACACCCCCCACCCCTTCCACTTGTCAAACCACAATTAAAAGGCCCTACCCCTGAGCTGCTCAAGGTCTCTCTTGCTCTACTGCTAGGTCAGACAAAGAGGCCTGAGTTACCTCTTAATATACTCTGTTTTTGCACTGGATCAGGCCTTTGCATTGGTGGTCTTTTGGGGGTCCAGCCTTTGGGCACCACACATACACTCAAGATCAAGAATCTCAGGGCCATACTGGCACTGGAGGCAGTGGTGACATCCAGACCCAGCTGCTGCTGAGGACCATGTTGGGGGTTCATGACCCTTCCACAGCTAGGGCCTGAGCTGAAGTTTGGGTTCTGCATTGCCACCAATGGTCACATAGAGGCTCAGGGCAGCAACCTGAGGCCTTGGTAGTATCTGGTAGCCACAGGGCTGCCAAAATTATTCCCACCTGAGTTTCTATTCCTTCCACCCAGAGCCAGGATATCATCTGGGCCTAAACTGCTGCCAAGGGCCATGTCTGGGTCCATGGTCCAGCCACAGCTGGTGAGCAAGGCAAGCCCATTACCCTCATGAAAGCCACTCGCTAGTGGTCAGTGGGAAAGCAAGTAGTCATGATAAGTGCTACTCAAAAGGTTATTCAATTTTTCACCTTCTGAAATATTTAATGTTAAATTTTGGTGAATTTTTAATTAAAGTTTCTGTTAAAGGTCAAAATTAAAGGTCAAATCTCTTTTAGTACTTCTCTTACACAGTGTTTAAAAACTAACGAGTCCCCCTCATTAATGGCTCCAGTTCACTTCCACTTCCTATTTCTAGAAAAGTAGAAATTTTAAATTGTGCACAAATTTTTCATATTCTTAGAATAAATCTGTTCAAACATGTTATTATAATTCTTAAAGTCTTAGCACATGTTCTTCATAGTACTAATGTTATTAGTTTTCCTCTTAATTCTTAATCCCTTTGATCAAGAAAACTGCTCAACTCTAAACGCTTTAGACTAAACCTGGTTGATGCACAGGTCTGCAATCCCAGGACCCAGGGAGAGAAACTATAAATTCAAGGCTTGCCTGAACTATGGAGTGAATTCAAGACCAGAGACCAGACACTATTTCAAAGTAAAACTTTTTTTGTTGGTGGTGGTAGTTTTGTTGTGTTTGTGAGTGTGTGTGTGTGTGAGAGAGAGAGAGAAAGATCTTAGCCATATAGCTAAATCGTAGCATGTTTGTCTAGCAAGTGTGAGTCCTGCTCTCAATTATAAGTAATGGGAGAAAACATACACTTTAAATACTAGTTGTGAGGCCTTAGGTAAATTAGTTTACCTAAACTTCAGTTCACTCAATTTTGAAATAGGAAAAAAGGCAGTGCTTTCTCTAAAAAGTTATAGAAGATATTAAATAAAGTAATGCATGTAAGGACATTTGGAATATCAAAACCAATCAGTGGATATTAGCTATTGCTAATGTGTTTTTATTTATCTTTGGGACTCCATGTGCATCATCAACCTGAGGTCTCTATTTTTCTTCAGCTTTGGAAAATGCAGTCTTTCTCTTTTCTCAGATACTCTAATGTCTGGATTAAGAACTCCTATAAGAAAGGAGGAAGGCTGTCTTCTAGAAACTAAACTAGGAAGCTTTATCCTTTCCCTGTCCAGACAGTGTCAAGTGATGAACATCTGGGGACAAGAGAAAGCCCCTCCACACCACAACAAGTGGAAATGTGAGCTGGAGCAACCTGCTGCCAGCACTAGGATTGACAGTATCACATATCATGACCTGAGTCTGGATGTGGAGAACTTCTGGGGCTCTGCTTATTGCACTCAAAAAACAAATGTCATTGCTGCTGTCTACAATGAATTCAGTGACAAGCTTGTCTGCACCAACACCCTGGTGAAGAACTGCATTGTGCTCACTGAGAGCACACCCAACAGTAGTAGAATCCTACTATGCACTGCCCCTGAGCTAAGGAGAGGCCAAGTTGACTCTTGAGAAGAAAGGGATTTTAAACCAAAAACAATCAAATTTAAAAGGAATATGATGAGAGGAAAAAGAATGCCAACATCAGCAGTCATCTGGTGAAGCAGTTCCAATAGGACCATTCTCTGGCCTGCACTGCATCAAGCCTGAGCCAATGTGGTAGAACAGAGGGCTACGTGCTTGAAGGCAAGGAGCTAGAGTTCTATCTGAGGAAGATCAAAGCCTGGAAAAGCAAATAAGTTGTCATCTGTAGCTCACGCAATAAAGGTGTTTATTTTTCTTTTTAAAAAGAACAGAACTATAAGATATAAACTGAACCCTCTCTTCCCATTCTGTCTTCATTATCCTTACTATCTTTTACTTTTTTTTCTTTGCATCTCTGTGCTATTTATCTATATTCATTTTAAATGAATGTGTTCTTTAATTATTTTTTATTATTTATTATCTTTATTATTATTAGCTCTACTTGTGTTTATTTTCCTGCTTGTCTGAGAAACTGACTTCTCAAAAGTAAAGATTACACATAAAGTAATACAAACATACATCATACACACACACACACACACACACACACACACACACACACACACACACACACACACAGTCCCAAAGACCGTTTTTGTTTGTTCAAGTTGTGGCAAAGGCTTACAGCTGAAATTACAAGGGCAAAGGAGTAAGACAGACATAAAAGGTAGTAAATCCATTCCCACAGAATCCCTCCCTTGATAACAGTGTTAATCCATTCCACAGGATCTGTGTCCTCATGACTTACATCCCATTTGGCCCTCCTCTCAATACCACAGCACCACACTCAAATTTCTAAAGTCTCAACTTCAGAGAATATATTCAAAACATAGTAGAGGAAATAGCAATGTTACCAAATGCATTTGGGAAACACAAGTTTACATAATCCTTTAAGTCACCTTAAAACAGAGTTTCTTTCACTTGTTTCTCATAACCATCCTAGGAAAAAAGAAAGAGCATGGTTTACTACCCCAGTTTTAAGACATACGATCCGAGGTAAGAAACTGCCAAGTCACCTACACACACACACACACACACACACACACACACACACACACACACACACACACTGATAAATAGGAAATACAATGAGAATGAGAACAACAAAACCCATTACACTAACTGTTCATTAAGAGTACATAGATTTGGTTTTCTCTTATTAACTATTCTTACTGGTTTTGGCTAATTTCAAGTATTAAAGCCTGAAACACTCCCTACCTCCTTTACTGCTTCAATTATTCACATATGATACTAATCAAGACTCCTACTGTACTAGACACCGAAGCTACTGAAGGCATTTATAAAAATACCATGTAACCCTGATCCTAAGACACATCTTTCACTCTAATATTTCTACAGTCACACAAATCTTATGTTCAAACAAAATGACACGGGTAGACAAAAAGACATCACAACAAACACAACTATGCAGCCGGGTGGTGGTGGTGCATATCTGTAATCCCAGCTCTTGAGAGGCAGAGGCAGGCAGATCTCTGTGAGTTAGAAGCTAGTTTGGTTCTCAGAAGGAGTTCCAGGACAGCCAGATGTGTTACACAGAGAAATCCTATCTTGAAAACCCAAAACAAACAAACAAAAAATTTATACTCATAAAGTATGTATCATTTCAACACAACTTTGGTTTAAAATATTTACACTTGTTTTAAAAATTATACAGTCATACTGCTCTCAAACAGAAAATAAGACCACATACATAAAGTGGATGGCCATATACTATGTAGTCAGTTAAATGCAGCAGAAAATGTGAAATCTCGAGGCTGGGGGGGTGGGATGGCTCAGTGGTTAAGAGCACTAGCTGCTCATCCAGAGGTCCTGGATTGAATTCCCAACACCTGCTTGGCAATTCAGAACTGTCTATATCTCCAGTTCCAGGGGATCTGAAACCCTCATACAGATATACATGGAGGCAAAAAACCCAATGTACATTAAATAAAATAAAATTTTCTTTAAAAAGGGAAATCTTTAAAGACATGTTCATTTACAATGCCAGGAAATGATTAATAAATTAGTTTTTAAAAAAATCAAAACAGTTCAAAAGTTCTAGTATGTTGTATTACTTTTGTATAAGAATCTATAATGGTCTGGATACAATACACACCTATAATCTTAGCACTTGGGGCAGGACAGAAGCTAGAGGATCAGCAGTTCAAGGGCATCATAGTTGAACCCAGTGTCTTAAGAAAACAAGCCAACAAATTACAATGGTTTCATATTGCTTCCTACTTCAAATACAGATACTGCACAACTGTCAAGGCCCTCCACTCCCTGGCTTCATAAATTTAGAGAACTGCACTTTCTACTGTTCTCCTCACCACTCCCTGGCTGAGCTCCTGGATTGAGTCAGGTCCAGTATCTTTGAGCAAGTTTTTATCTTTCTCTTACAACTCTGCTTTAGTCTGTTCACTGCCAGTTTTTCCATAGCAAAAAAAAAAAAAAGAAAAAAGAAAAGAAAAGAAAAGAAAAACCCTAACCAGCCTTCAGGCTCAGTTCAGGTTTCACTCAAATTCATTCTGAGTTCTCAATATCATTACTTAGTTACACCTGTTCCTTTCTAAACAATTACTTTCCCTTAATAGATCTTAGGAGTGTGGAAAGCAGCCATCTCTTCTCCATCAGAGAAGATTTTAGAAAGAGGAGGGTCTTTTAAGGATATAGTATAACTCATTTAGAGAAAGCAAGTAGGCTGATGAGGTCTGGGTTCGATGAAAAAGGGCTGGAGAATGAAGGAATGCTAAAGGAAAAGGAGAGGCTAGAAGAGAGAAGGCAGGTGAACAGCAGCAAACAAGGGAGCCTATGAGAAGGGAAGCGGAAGGGGGGCTTTAAAGACAGAAAATTCAATCTTAGAAAATTAAACGAAATCCTCAACCAAAGAGTTAAAAGTAGTTAAGCTAGTTCAAAGCCCAATTTGGGAACTGTTTTGTCCTCACAGTATTGACACATGAACAAGCAAATCAAACTGTAAGAACCAAACCCTATGCTCTACTTAGCATTTCAACTTAATGAAATTTTAAAATACAAACAGGCCCATTATTTGGCTGTTTCTTTTTAAACTGATGACTTTCCAGTTTTGGGAGTAGGCTAATTAAGTGTAATTACTGAAAGGGAACAAGTGAACAAGCATTGGTAACCTCTTAGAAATACAAAGCTGTGTTTGAACTTGGTGACACAGCCTTAAGAGTTGCTCTCTGGTACTATTCCAACACTTTTTTTCTCCCTGATTACAACCACACAATGAGAATGATTCCTCTCAAGGATTAATGTAAAACTGTAATGCTATACAGTTCCTAAAGAATGAGGAGTATCTAGTTTTAAGAAGGTCCCCAGGGGGAGGAAGGAATATAATACTTCTGGTCAATAGTCCTCTTTCTGGAATTCATGATGAATGAGAAGAATTTCCATCTCACAAAGCAACGTGCAATTCCTCGTGTCACTACAACTTGGTTATCCACTGAAACATCTGATCTTATTACAAAACAAGCTAAAGAAACAAACAAAGCCTCTTTCAATTCCTGCTCTGACTCATTATTAGAATTCACCTTTCCTTTCACCTCAACCAGAGTTAAAGATACTGAATGCAAATGTAAGTTACACTGAAGGACAGGATATTAGACAGTTTAAACAGCAGCAAATTGAATTCAGCTATCCTTAGTCACTGACTGATGACTCTATTCCTATTTGTACATTTCTAAAGTAAGACTTATGTCCTTCCTGGAAGTTCTTTTTGCATTCCAGATTACAACAGGGACTCAAAGTACAACAAAGGGGGGAAAAAATGGAATAAGTCAAGAGTTAGGCAGGACAAGACTTACAAGCACCCGTATACATGTAGTCAAATTCTTCACCAAAATAAGAATATTTAATTTTTTTCAACATCTAATTTAGCACAATGAAACTTATCTCAACCTTGAAATGTAATCAGAAAATAAATGTTTCTAATGTGTGAATTAGGAGAAAGTACTTATAAAGAAAGCTTCCCACTGGTTGCTTACACCATGTATACAATGTACTTGTATAAGAGACAAGAACTATCACCATCAATTTTCATCTTCCAGTTTAGAAGAAAAACTGTCTGTTTTCCATAAAATCTTAAATGACAGTTAAACAAGTTATTTTTAATTTCTAAAACACAAATAAAGGACTTTTTAAAGGGGCAATCTTATAACAGCTCAGCATGATATTAAACTCACAATCTTCCTGTCCTGGCTTCCCATGCCATATACTTTCAAACAGTTACATAATTTCTATACCTAAATTACTTTAACATGCTTGTTATTTCTACTGCTGATCTCCCCTTCCCTCCCTCCTCCCCTCCCTCCCTCCCCCCCCCTCTCTCTCTCTCTCTCTCTCACACACACACACACACACACACACACACCTTCCTTTGTTAAAGTCACATCTGCAGGGGGAGGGGAGGCTACTAAAAAAAGAACATTCTGCTCTTCCAAGTTCATATCCTGCCAGCAAATATTTTTCAATGGTCATGCTGAACAATGTCACACAGAAGTGATTTTACATATTAACATACTTAAGATGGAAACCCTATACTAAAAATTAAAGTAGCTGTATTTATAATATACTTGACTACATAAATCTGTGATATTTGCCTAATTATCTGATTTGCAGCATGTTTTCTAAACTGCCCCTGGTCTTTTGCAATGAATATATTTATCAGTAATGACTGTCATGCTTAAGTATTTATACTGATATGCATCCTTAAAGATGCCCAAGAATGCAGCTTAGGTTTCTGGGGTTTTTGTTTGTTTGTTTTTCTTCATTAAAAAGATTCTCTGACTTCAAGTCTAATGTCTAAATTGAAAACAGCAAGTAAATTATAGATACTTAATTCCTTAGAGTGAAATTATTTCAAAATGCTAGACAATATGAAGTAAGTATCATCCACCCAACTGATATTTCTGTGATATCCAGCTCACAGAAATGAAATAATACATACACAGAGAGGTAATGGATGAAATACAGATGAAACAGTTTTCAAGTTACCTGGTTTGCTCATACTCAGCATATTTACTTCTCTGAAATCTCTCAATTTTCCTTTGTACTACAAGGATCCATTCAGCCTAACTTGTCCTTATGGAAAGATTTAACACTAATGTGGAAATGTTCTTGACCCCCACCTCTATAAGACCCTAATAGTGTTTCGATCAGGAATTTTTTTTTTTGTTTTCTTTCCTCCCACCACACAGTCCTGAGAACAGGAGGAAAACCTGTCTCCCACAGTGAATTTTAAACATGACTACTAGATGATCTTTCACCAGAAGTTACCTATTTAATTAAAATAATAATAATAATATAAAGTGACAAATATTGCTCTAAGAATATATTTCCATTAACCAAGAATTTTCTTAAAGGACTTGATAATAAACTATATTTCTCTGATATTTTAGAGTATGAAGCTAGAACTCAAAAAAGCATGAAAAGCTGCTAAATATTTGAATAAGGATTTTCTAACATCTCACTTATTCAACACTCTTAACTGTGTGGCAAAAAGCCAAAATAGTAAAATTAGGTCAAACAAATCAACAGTAAAAGAATAAAATTACGTATCACAAATCTTGTTTAAAGGGAACTTGGTTTCACTTATAGGAGAACCCTTTAGCTGTCACTAAATCATTAGGTACTATTATCTTGAATAAAATTCTAGCAAATGCAGGTGGTGCTGGAATCCACAACAAATGTATTTACATAAAGGCTGAAGATAAAGACGTGAAAGTTTCACCAAAAAAAGTAGGTTAGGTCAGACCTTCATATCTACACACTCACATCTTATTTTAAGCACCACTTGTTACAGGAGATGATGAGGCCTAATACTCCCAAAGAATACTTTAGCTATTCATGATGAAATATTGTTAGCATGTAATTTTTGGAATGTGCATGACTTATAAGGTGTGTGCTTTTGCAGTTACACACAAACATCCCTATCTTGTCTATGCCTTTTTATGTTTTCTGCCATAGCAACTCTTTCATGAGTCACCACATCCCTATGACTTTATCCCTCCCTGCCGAGGTCTCACTACTTCAGTAGCTGGCTTCACCTGTTATTTTACCTACTGAAATTCAAGATGAATCAGGGGTTGTAGTGCCACAAAATAATAAAAGCCTGGATCCCTTTAATGTACATCTATCTTCTAAAGAGACACTTAAGGAAGAGTGATGAGAGTAAGAATGGCAACATGAGGTTTAGTTCATAAATACGTGCAATGTAGTTGAGTAAAATTTTCTTTTTTCTAAGTTGTTTACTTAACTAAGTAGTAGTAATTATGTTGTAATGATTTGATTTTTTTCTCCTTTAAGATTAATAGATGTGATATCTTTCTGTTACTATACCAAGAACACATCACCGTCAACCTATAAATAAAAGGTTTACTTTTGCTGACAATTTTAGAAGCTTCAATTCATGACTGGTTGACACCATTCCTTTTGGGTCCATGGTCAAACAACTAACCACAGGGAGTATACAACAGAGCAAAGACCTCATTCCATAGGCAGGAAGCAAAAGAGAAAGGGGAAGAGACCAATGCCCCCCACATAATCCTTCAAGGTCAATAACTAGAAGCCACCATACTAGGCCTGCTTTTCATGATTCTACACCACCGCCTCCCACCCTCCACCCCCAACCCTTGGAACCATGCAAGATGAAGGCCACCCTTCGCTGGCCCTTGGGAAAGCTGGCCTTGCCTATTGCTGGACATTAACTACAGCAAGAGAGCCGGTCCCTGCATGCTGGAGAGATGGCCCCTGCCCATCACCACAGGCCAGGGTAAATGTTTCTCTTCCTTCTTAATTTCTTACCTAGTTTAAATCTGCTATGAAAACAGGAAGTTCTCACTACCTGAACAAGCAGATGGTATCCAAACAAGTTGATTACACACTAGTCTTGCTTAGAATGAAATACTTTACCTTCCTTTTTTGCTACTATTTTTCTAGAAATCTTGATTAATGGGTTGTTTCCTTGTGATTTCTCTCCTCTCTCCCAAAGACCCAACAACTTGTTTTGTTTTTCAAAACAGGATTTCTCTGTATTGCTTTGGAGTCTGTCCTGGAACTTCTCTGTAGACCAGGCTAGCCTCAAACTCACAGAGATCTCGGCCTACCTCTGCCTCCCAAGTGCTGGGATTAAAGATATGCACCATCAATGCCCAACCCAAAACTTTTAATTAACCACATTCACTCAATATTCTTTAACACTGCAAAAACACTAAAAATTAAATTATGAATAAAACAGGAGCTCAAAATCTAATTTGATCCTCCTTAATTTTCTTGATTAGGTAGTTCATTGGAAATCACTGTATTTCCAAAAGGACTTGTACCCAGACAAGAATTATTTAATTTCTAATTTTCTGGGAAGTATAGCCAAACAGCTTTATTTAAAAAAAAAAAAAAAAGTTGCCTAACCATGCATGCTATCTTTTAACCCACAGTTTCTTTAATCAATTATACTAAAGAGGGGGGGCTAGACAAAATTTAGTATCATCAAATTTCAATATTATTCTGGTAAAACAATACTTTGAAATAACTACAAAATCTTATCATGTTAACAAAGACAGTACCATGAAATACCCTGCATTCTTTACTCAGTTCTCCCCAGAGATTACTCTTTACCTATTGTATGGTATCATAATCAGAAAAAGGATACTAACATAATGTGTACATGCACTTGTATATCATTTTATTACTTACATTTATTTGTATAATGATCCATCATCAATTAAAAAAAAATTAACTGTTCCATTACCCTATAGCTCTGTCATGAGCTACATATTTATGGGTTCATCTACCCACCTCCCATTAATGATGGGACACAAAGACTAAAAACAGAAAACCTCCAGGGGCTTTTAGCAAGTAGCCAGCTTCATGCCCAAAACTCTGCTTATTGTCTGTGGGTGTGTTTTTTCTCACTTTTGTGTTTACTAGAATATATATATATATATGTATATATATATTTATATATTTATATATTTATATTATTGGTTGATGAATAAAACATTATAAGACAAGGTAGACGGAGAGAGGTGCCTGGAAGAGACGCCATGTACAGCACAAAGGAGTAACAGGTTCAGGCATTCTCCAATAAGCCAAGATCACATGGAAATGCATAGAGTAATAGAAATGGGTTAATAATCAAGACAGAGATAACCAAATAAGAAGCCCTAGCTATTATCCAACAGTTTAATAATTAATACAGTGTCTCTATGTGTTCATTTGGGGCTGAAGCGGCGGGACCTGGAAGGAAAAGAAACTCCAGCAACACATTAACACAAATCCCTAGCAACTTTAAATTTATTGATGACATCTCTATTGTTTTGAAAAGCTTTATAAATAGATGCATACATGATGTTTCTTTGAAATTTTAAAAATACCCTTTGAGATCAATACAAATTGCTGAATGTATCAAGCATTCAAATTACTTCTCGTTGTTAAAACTTATGCCACTCTAGAGCTATATCTCAGTTTAACCTTTCAAACTCAGAGAATATTTTGGTTCCTTGATCTGTACAAGGGCAAAAAAGGAAGCAAGAAATCAGGTTTCAGTTGGAAGGACTATGGAGGGTAATATGCCTGAGGGCAGGCAAGGGTGGGGGCAGATGTTAGATCACAAAGCCTGCTTCAGATCTTTATCACTGGGTGCTTTAGTAACAGGTAAAACATCTTATCTAACACAGAGATGCATGGAACCTTTGAACACTTGCTAACTTCCTATAGGGGAATCCTTTAGAACATATCTATCATATGAACCTCATTCTCTCACAAGATCAATCTCTATACCTGGGTGTACCAGCTGCCCAAATGCCTCTACTGCATCTCAATAACTAGTCAAAAAGAGGTTCCTGTCAAGCCTCTGTCACATGATTGGTGACCTTATCTGGACTACAGAGAATACTTGACCCAGGAAAGACTTTGAATGAGTTTATCAGGAAAAAAAAAAAAAAATGAGAAGACAAAAATGTTCATTTTCTAAATAGACTGTTCTGTTGCTATTATTTTAGAGAGTGATGTTTGAGTTCTGTCTTAAATCTTTTGTTGGATGCATGATTGGCTAATTTTTTTTTTTAATCTCAGCCTTTTTTTTTTCTCATCACAGGATTCACAGGCTATTTAGTGGGACAAAACTTATTTATTTTAATGAATTTAAATTTACCATTTTTACTTTTACAGGCCACCTATTTTGAACATCTGAGAATTCTCTAGTTTTAGTTCTTAAAGGTGTTCTGTTTTCTCCTAAATGTTATATAGTTTTACATTTTAAACATCAATCTAAGATCAATTCTGAATTATTTTGTACAAATCATGCATTTTAGAGTCAATTTTTTTTGGGGGGGTAGAGGGGGATGTGGAAAATGTCTACTGATATCCAATTGATCTTAGCTCTACTTCCTAAGAAGGCTGTTATCTACTGAATTGCTTTTGCACCTTTGTCAAAAGGCAGGGTGTGTGTGTGTGTGTGTGTGTGTGTGTGTCAGTGGAATATATACATATATACATAAACATATATATATATACATATACATTGTGTGTGGCATCTGAAATATATATTTAATTACATATATATTTAGTATATATACATATATACTTAATTACATACCCAGCACAAGAAAGATGATAGGAGGATCCCTGGGTATTGCTGACCAGCCTAGTTTAGCCTATTTGGTGAGCTCCAAGACAAAACAGACCCTGTCTCAAATTCCTTAGGATAATATTCAAGATTGCCCTCCGGCTTCTACATGGCACATGCACACACGTACCCACATTACACATGAAAAAAATGAGATCACACCTATTCATCTCTTGAACAAAATTCCTGACAGGTGTGTCATCTCAAGTATAACTTTACAAACAGTTACCATCACCCTTATACAAAACTTGCATTCACCAAGAAACTATGTAATGAAGTTTCTACGCCCAAATCTAACTTCTTGGAACATTAGCTATAACACTCACCCATCTCTTTAGTTCTTAAACTTTGCCATCTCTGCACCTGCCCTCAGAAATATGTGTTCTTCAAGATTTCAGCCTCAACTTCTTTCACTGCTAATAATGAAGTTTGGAATTTGGAGAAGCAAAAACAGAAATCATGAGCTGTAAAAGTGTAACCTGTGTCACATGTATTAACAATATTATTTTTTAAATTTCTCATAGAAAAAAGACTGGATCTAAATAAGCAACTCTAAAACATGAAACAGTGCAGAAAGTTAATAAAGTACTTACTGCACACCTGTCATTTATACACAAATCAACTTTCATATCTGCTAGAAATGTGGTAAGAGAATTTAGCTTTGGCTTATCAGTATTTAAAGGAATTATACAATAAAATCCTCCTACAATGTAAAACAAACGCAAAGCCTAATTCCCATAATTAAAAAAAATCAGGAACAAGGTAAAAAATCTCTTATATGACAGAGAAGTCACAAATTCTAAGGATATCTTTGCATTTCAAAGTTAGTTTTATTGACTCAAAATATCTTCTATCTACCCAAATTCTAAAAGTTATATTTTGATTTTTCTCAAGAAAATATAGCAGATATGAAATTTCTGTTCTTTAAAATATTTTTATGATTTATAAATACAAATCAGTGGCCATAATGCTGTAAAACCAATTTGTCAATACTTTCCCCACAGAACACATTAAACTTGTAGACTGATTGTAATCAACCAATACAACACAACAGTGAAAGTATGAAGAAGGTTCATGCTCAGAATTTATCTTCAGACTATTCATAAGCAGTATCTCCAAGAGAACAATGGTCTAAAGAAAGGTACTTTCTAACAATGTAATGACAGAATGTGTAACTGATACAAGTATGCTTTAAGATTACTAGAAACTCAGGCTGCCTTCATAAAGGTAGTAACTATTATAAAAAGTACATATCAAATATATACCTGATGGGAGATGTTATTCTGTAAATATGTTTCTCATGCTGGTTAATGAATAAAGCACTGTTGGCCAATAGGAAAGCAAGATAGGCGGGGCTAGGAGACTAGGAGGAAAGAGGAAGGAGTAAGAAGGAGTCAGCATGGAGAGCCTAAAGAGGACAGCACGCCAGCGGGCTGTCCAGTAAGATGACCACGTGCAAATACTTAGATTAGCAGAAATGGGTTAATCATTAAGACAGAGCTAGCTGATAAGAAACTAGTAACTGGCCAACAGCTTTATATCAAACAGAGTCTCAGCGTGTTATTGGGGGCTGGCGTGGTGGTGGGACCAGGCAACAGGCGGTGGGAAAACATACTCCTTACATATTGGCACCCAACGTGGCTAATAAAAACTTTCACTTAAAACTAAGAAAAGCTTAAAAAAAGTTTTAGAAACAAAGGAACAAAGTCAAGCAAGACTTCTTGGTAGCAGCATTTTTCTCGGTTGGACTTTGTTTTGCTAGAGACAGATTTGCGCTGCTCCTTTAAGGAAGGTTTCCAAAATTAGCATAAGCGGCAAAAAACCACATTGCTTTTAAAGAGTTCTGCTAACAATTCATTAGTGTGTACAAGAGCTGGCAATGAAGGTTTACAGTGTGTTTTAAAATATACGTTGGCTAGGGAGAGAAAAAAAAAAAAACAGGATATAAGATACAATGGTTTAAAAAAAAAAAAAAGAGTAACTGGGTTTGGTGGCACACACCTTTAATCCCAGCACTCGGGAGGCAGAGGCAAACAGATCTCTGTGATTTCAAAGTAAACCTGCTATGCAGACTAAATTCCAGGACAGATAAATGTCACACAGAGAAACCCTGTCTCAAAATATGTAAAAATAAAAATAAAGGAAATAGAGTAATAAAAAGGCCACGTAAAGATGGAAAGCACAGAGAAACTTTGGATATTGTACACTGTTCTGTTATCTTTAAATTTTTTGACTGCTGAGGAAATAACAACAACTGATAAAAGAAATGCTGCTGGATTAATTCAATTTATATATTTTAAAAATGCTTTTACTCCAAACTTTAAGCCTAAGGACAAGTTACTGGGAAAAAGGATTTCTATTTTTGTTTCCACAGAAAATAAAAAGCTGTGGATTCCTTCCAGACTAACGTGGTTTGATCAAGCAAGACCCCCTGAAGCATTATCCCTGGGACAAAGCAGCCTTGCAGACTATAGCCAAGATTTCTGCATCTTCTTAGGATCCCCATGACAGTGCCCCCTACCAGCAGGAAGTAGTTTGGAAAGAATGACACCCAAATTCCCAAATATTGTTTATAAATGTTTGTTTTCATTTAAATGGGGTTAGTTTTAAATGGTTAATGATCACAACCAACCTCTTTTTAAAGGTAAAAAGGGGATCATTGTATAGATATGAATACTTTGTTTTGGAATAGATTTTCATTTATTGATACAAATTTTAGGTCAATTTTGTGATATGTATATTTCTCCTCTTGTTTAGGTATTGTGTTTATATAGCTCAGTTATAAATGTATAATTTAGTGCAGATTATAACTAGTTACCTATAATAGTAAAAACTTATAGATAGGTGAGTTACGTTTTCTAGATATGTAGAGATATATTTGAGATGAATAGGCATTCTTCAAACCTATCAAAGACCTACAGAGTTTGGCATTTAAAATGGTTTAGGGTTTTTCTTGACAGTGAGGCACAATTGCTCCTGGAAACATCACCTGCATCAGAAAGGAAGATGGACTTAGAAAAAACTCGTTACGAAGTTTGCTTTCAATATGGCAAGACTAGCCATATGAGCAAGATACTGCTCTTGTCTGGACTGTTTGACTTTATGCTGTATAAACTGGACATGCAGGACCCATAGAAAAGTAACTGCTGAAACAAGATGGACAGTGCTACAGGGTTCCTGCTTCGTGGAAGAGTCTGCCAGACAGTCTACAGGACACAGAAAAAAAGTGACTGACAAACTGCCTATACAGGTGAACAGTTTATAGTTTCCTGCTTTGTTGAGAAGTCTGCCAGACACACTATGGCCTATGGGCTGAAGATGGAACTTTACAGAAGAACATTGGGTGACTGACCAGGTGAGTGTCTCTGTCATTCTACAGTTTATGTATTATCCTTCTGTGCTCTTTGATGGGAGTTGAAGACAGATAGTTATGTTTATAGTTTTCCTTAGTTAGGATTAAAGATAAATTACATATAAGACTTTAGACTCACAAAGATAGGATAAATGATAGAATATTTTCTTTAAGTCTTACTAAATGTTAATGAACTAAATATTGCTATCTGTGATTCTTATTTGATAACTGTTGTGTGATATATTTGTGATATATTTTGCTATGCTAAGGTTAAACTCCTTCTTTTTATTTTAGACAGAAATGAGGAGATGATGGGAGATGTTATTCTGTAAATATGTTTCTCATGCTGGTTAATGAATAAAGCACTGTTGGCCAATAGGAAAGCAAGATAAAGATAAGCGGGGCTAGGAGACTAGGAGGAAAGAGGAAGGAGTTGGGAGGAGTCAGCACGGAGAGACCAAAGAGAACAACACGCCCGGTCGCTGGGTAAGATGAGCCACGTGGAAATACTTAGAATAGTAGAAATGGGTTAATCATTAAGATAGAGCTAGCCAATAAGAAACAAGTAACTGGACAACAGATTTCTATCTAATACAGAGTCTCAGCGTATTATTTGGGGCTGGTGCAGCGGTGGGACCAGACCGGCAGTGGGGAAAAACCTGCTCGTAACATATAACCAAAGATGAAATATCCTGTCAACAAAGTCAGAAGGCTTGTAAAGCATCTTTAAATTGTAAATATTGTTGACATAAAACAGCAATTGTATTGGGGTACAAATAGAAAATTATACCATTTTTCTGTCCTTAATTCAGTGTTATCAATGTCAGTCATTAGTTAAGTGTTATCAATGTCAGTATATTGGGTTTTGCCCATAAAAGGACGCCAAAGGAAAGTACAACAAAGATCCCCTGACCCCCTGTGATATAACCCACATGAAACATCAACAAAATGTAACACTAGTTTGCTGCTGCTGCTCTGAAACGTAACTTATAAAAAACACTAAAAGCACCAAGTAAGAGTTACTGGTAAACAAACAGTATTATTTAATCTTAACAGCTGCCTTAAAATACTGTTTCTGCCTGCTGACCTAAACAAGGGGGAGCTCATGGACTCAGTCTGATAGCTGGGAAACCAGCATAGGACTGACCCAGATTCCCTGAATATGGTGTTATTTGGAAGGATTGGGCAGTCTATGGGGCCTCTGGTAGTAGATCAGTATTTATCCCTAGTATAGGAATGGACTTTGGGAGCCCATTTCACACAGAGGGATACTCGCTCAGCCTAGACACACGGTGGAGGGCCTGGGCCCTGCTCCAAATGATATGACAGACTTTGAAGACTCCCCATGGAAGGCCTCACCCTCCCTAGGGAGCACAAAAGGGATGGGATGGGAGTTGATGGGGGGAACAGGGGAGGCAGGAGGGTGTGGGAACTGGGATTAATATGTAACACAAGCTTGTTTCAAATTTAAATTAAAAATTATTAAAAAATACTGTTTCTGCACAAAAACAGCTTTATAAAGGCTATTATGACTACACTTTCATAGTCACAAATGTGTTGTTATTATTATTTGAAAAACTCAAGTGTTTTCTAAATATAAATGAAAGTTTTCGAATAAAAATTTTAAAACAATAAGTTACTACAACTGACAAGTGATATTAACAATCTTGCAAAACATCTATGGCCAATAGCAAAGCAGGAGAAATGACATACGGGGCTGGCAGGCAGAGAGAATAAATAGAAGGAGAAAAAGAAGAAGAGCAAGAATGAGAAGAGGATGACACAAGGGGCCAGCCACCCAGTCACACAGTCAGCCACAAAGTAAGAGTAAAAGTAAGATATACAGAAATAGAGAAAGGTAAAGGCCCAGAGGCAAAAGGTAGATGGGATAATTTAAGTTAAGAAAAGCTGTTTAGAAACAAGCCAAGCTAAGGTCAGGCATTCATAAGAAAGAATAGGATTCCATGTGTAGTTATTTGGGAGCTAGGTAGCAGGCCCCCTAAAGAGTAAAGAGTAAAAATAACCAACAACAGTGTGATACTATGGAGGTGGCTTTCAGGTCTCAAATTTGGTCAAGCCACACCCAGTATCACTTCCTGTTTCTTTTGCAAGATATATAACTCTCAGCTACCTCTCCAGCACCATGTCTGCCCACTCACTGCCATGTTCTACCATGATGATAACAGACTGAACCTCTGAAATGTAAGCCACCCAATTAAATGTCATCCTTTATAGAATTGTTATGGTCATAATCTCTCTTCAGAGCAATATAAATCCTAAGACATAATAACATCCCATTTTGATAATATCAATTTCTGTATTAACTAGCGTAACTAACCCTCTCTGCTGTAACAACCAACCCAAAAGTTTCAGTGGTTTGCATAACAAAATTCTTATTATGTCATGATCCATTTAAGGAAAAAGACAGATGACTTTCTACTAAATTGTTTTGTAGTTTCTATCCTAGGACCTCAAACCCCTCCCCAACTGATTATTCTGCACATGGACAATCAAGAAATGAAGACAGCATAAAAAGTTTGAAAGAGGTTTCAGAGGTGGGTCTAGAGGTCATGAACATGTTGTTTTTACCTATACTCCATTTTCAAAAACTAGTCACACAGCCCCACCTAACAGAAGAAGAGCTTCTAGGGTTTTGATGGGTTTGTCTCCCAAGGGATCTTGTGTTGGAAGCCTGATCCCCAATATAGTATTATTTCAAGGAAGTAGGGCCTAGTGGGAGGCTTTTAGATCACTAGGAGAACTACCCTCGCAGGGGTTAAATCTGTATCAAAGAAGTATGTTGCCTCTCAGGAGATTAGTTTTTCTGACATGTGGCTAGACAGTGAAGATACCTCGTGTATGGCCTCTTCTATGTGTACTGGTGACTGTTCACACAGGTGTCCTGCAGCTCCCAAACTATGATGCAGTTGAAGGTCTTCACTAGCCATGGCAACCCAAACTTGGGACTTTTCAGCCTCAAAACTGTAACTCAAAATAAACCTCAGATTCACATGCCTCAGAAGATTAAACACTTGAGTCCAGCCTAACACAGTGAGACCCAGGTTCAGAAACAAGCAGTAAGAGCCTAGGATCAATACCTCTAAAAAACATAATTTCTATAGAGAGGGAAAATTAATGGAAAAAGTGGTACTTAAATGTAAATTTAACACTTAAGTTTGACTGAAACATTTTTAAATATTTCAAAGAATTGTCTTAAATATGTTATTTTATAGTTACCATTTAATATATTTTCTTTATGTTTTAAACATTAATTTTCAATACATTTTAATCTTTAAGTCTATTTTACTGAATGGAAAACAATGCTAGTATTTGAGATGTTCATCTGTTTTAGTTCTTCCTTAAAATAAATACCCTGCTGTACACCTGAGAAAAAGTTCTCAGACTTAAGCACTTCAAAGCAATCTTTAAAAGGCTTTCCTAAAGTATGGGCAAACATGAGATGAAGGTATTTCATTGTTGTGTGTGGGGTTTGGGGATTCCCCCTGCCAAGTCCATGTGAAAAGGTCAACTGTCAAATAGAAACAAGAACAGGCATGAAATGGGAGGTTATATGACCAAGTAAGGGCAAAGGCAGAACTAGAGCAATTACCTAATGATCACACATGACCTAAACCTCCTGGAATTGGGGTGAAATCATCACAGAAACACAAGTCAGCATTTCTTGTAAGACTCCTACATAACTAAAGGGTTCCTCCCAACTCTCCAAGCTAAAGGGTGACATTTACTTGCCTTAGAGGAAAACACATTTACCAACCTTATGTTCTGAAATACATTGTCCTGATTTACAAGGACCCAAAGGAATCTGAAGATATGTGTGTGTGCTAAATGCTTGTAATGTGGCACTAGTAACCTAGCTGTCAGCATGTATAAACACCCCTGAACTTCTCTGTCCACTTAGTCACCCCTTTGTTAAGTCCTGCTTTCCTGTTGATCAGGCAGAAAGACCGTAAGATTCCATATATTCATTGATATCTTTGACTAGAATTCCATTCCTCAAAAGGTTAATAAAAGTCAAAGGAACTAGGCAGTGGTGGTGAACGCCTTTAATTCCAGCACTCAGGGCAGAGGCAGGCAGATCTCTGTGAGTTCAAGGACAGCTGGGTCTACAGAGTGAGTTAGAGGGCAATCAAGGCTACAAAGAGAAACCCTGTCTCGAAAAAAAAACAAAACAAAACAAAACTAACAACAACAAAAAAGTCAAAGGAATATCACATCGCAAAATATCTTTGCAAAAACAGTAAGGTGGAATCCAAACACAGCTACATAAATACACAACAGGAAATTCCTAATCACCAAGGTGGGCAAGGCAGAGAATAACACAAAGTTATAAATACCTTTCATATTTGCATGAAATGTACATAAACATAAATGTACATAATTTACCTATAATAAGCGATTTTAGGTTATTTAAAAGAAATATGATTATTGATATTTATTTACTGTTTCTTTATTTAACCTGACCTCTTAATAATAAAATCATGGACAAGACATCTGTGTATTTCACAGAAGGAACTTCTA
The DNA here is from genome assembly GCA_030556225.1 of Cricetiscus sungorus. Taxonomy (NCBI): domain Eukaryota; kingdom Metazoa; phylum Chordata; class Mammalia; order Rodentia; family Cricetidae; genus Cricetiscus; species Cricetiscus sungorus. The sequence goes on from JANBXA010000007.1 coordinate 71,014,273, forward strand.
ACTTTAGAGAAAATGTGAACTCCTCTTAATAGTGAAGCTCATTACTGTCACTATGTGTATGCTTTCTGATCAGCATTGCACTTCAACTAAACAATACCAACTGACTAATTACATATCACCTTCATTAAGAGCACATAATTTTATAAAATCACTCAAACTATTTTCAGTGTCTTTTCTACAGTTCATTATTTTTACAGCCAGATCGAATTCAGTCCTTGATTCTCTTCAAATTTAGTAAAAACTGAGCTAGGTATTCTGTTCTACTTGTAAGAATGATCCATAATGCTGAATACATCTATAATCCTAAACGTATTCTGATCTAAAATATAACTTAAGGATCAGTGAGATGGCTCTATGGGTAAAGGCATTGTGCCACCAGGCCTGATGTCCTGAGTTCAACTGCTGGGCCCCATATAGAGGAAGGAGCGAACCAATTTCTACAAGTTGTTCTAACTTTCACATTCATGCTGTGGCTGTGTGTGTGTGTGTGTGTGTGTGTGTGTGTGTGTGTGTGTGTGTGTGTGTGTGTGTGGTGTGTGTGTGTGTGTGTGTGTGTGTGTGTGTGTGTGTGTGTGTGTGTTAACATGTAACCTAAAATATAAAAAATTAAAATTCTGATCATTTCAGAGCTACTTGCTTTATCCATATGCTGTACTGCTGGATTACATATGCTAAATTAACTAATTAGAAAATACATTGCCCTAATTTCTCACAACAGAAAAATGAAGGAACAATGTTTATTATATAATAAAATGATTTAACAGAAACATACAGTAACAAGAATGATACCAAAGCCAAAAAACACAGAGTGACAAGAATAATACCAAGCCAAAAAGAAAAAATATAAATAATGAACAGTGAATTAGAATCTAAGTTGAGGGAATGAAAACAAGTTACACAGATATGAGAATTGGCCAATGTGGAGTTAGTTTGTTTATCCATCCTTCATGAAAGGGATACAAAAAAACTACAAGAGAAAGGAGTTGTTTCATAGGAGAAAGAAGTCAGAAAATCTATAATACATTCTGGCAATACACACGAGAGAGAGGGGGGAGGGAGGGGGAGGGAGGGAGGGAGGCAGGCAGGCAGGCAGGCATGGGGAGAGATAGAAGAGGGAGGGAGGGGAGAGATAGTGAGGAGAGAGGAGGAAAGAAGGAAAGGGAGAAAGGGAAAAAGAGGGAGAGAGGGAGAGAGGGAGAAAGGGAGAGGGAGAGAGGGAGAGGGAAGGAGGCATGGGGAGAGATAGAGAGAGGGAGGGAGGGAAGAGAGAGATAGAGAGGAAGAGAGGGAGAGAGGGAGAGGAAGAAAGAGAGAGAGGGAGAAAGGGAAAGAGAGGGAAGGAGAAGGAGAGAGGGAGAGGGAGAGAGGGAGAGGAAGAAAGAGAGAGAGGGAGAAAGGGAAAGAGAGGGAAGGAGAAGGAGAGAGGGAGAGGGAGAGAGAGGGAGGGAGGGGGAGGGAGGGAGAAAGGGAGAGAGGGAGGGGGAGAGAGAGAGAGAGAGAGAGAGAGAGAGAGAGAGAGAGAGAGAGAGAGAGAAAGAGAGAGAGCTCTCCATGGTTAAAAAAAAAACAACAAACAAAAAAAAAAAAAGGAAAAACAAGACTGTTCACATGGTACAAGCTGGTGTTTCTGAGAAGAAGAACTTAGCTGGTGTTTCTGAGAAGAAGAACTTGGACCTCAATAATGACAGATTGTGTTGCCATGGTAGAGAATGCATTTTGCAGAGAATGAAACTTTACTTGAGCTTTAAGAGGAAGGGAAAGAGTGATAGAATCTGACAGGTTTAGGAATAACACCTCTGGTATCAGTGAAAGGGAAGCAATGCTAAACAAATAGAAGATGTCATGGAGAGAGACAGACATAGAGAGAGAGAGAGAGACAGAGACAGAGACAGATAGGGAGGAGAGAGAGAAACTAAAATATAGAATACCCGGAAGTCTGCCATGAGACTTTCTCTCTAAAAAAAAAAAAAAAAAAAAAATGGCTGCATAAACAAAACCTGAACAGTGGCAATATCAATAGACATACTACTGTAGAAGGGAGAAAATCTCACTGGGTCCTACCCCCTGTGAAAGAACAACTAATGACTGGACAGAGGGTGAATTATCCTCTCCCAGGGATGAGCCCCGCATTGGTTATCCAAAACAAAGTGGTTAGCTCTAAAACCATAAACACAAATAACAAAAGAAACTCAGAAAATTTTATTTTTATACATTTGTGTATATATGTAACAATAATAATTAAAGAAAAAGAGGCTATCAATTTGAGAGTTGGGATGGAGGTTATCAGAGAGTTTAGAGGGAATGAGGAACATGAAATGAAAAAGTGATGTCATTGTTTTTAACTGAAATGTATTAAAAATAATAAATTTGCCAGGCAGTGATGGTATACATATTTAATCCCAGCACTCGGGAAGAAGAGGCAGGTGGATCTCTTTGAATTCAAGGTCAGCCTGATCTACAGAATGATTTCCAAGACAGCCAGGGCTACAGAGTAATTTCCAGGACAACCAGGGCTACACACAGAAACCCTGTCTTGAAATAAATAAATAAATTCTACCTAAGGGAGACAAAATAAAGCTAAACAGAAGAACAACAACAACAACAAAAAGTAAAGCACTTGATGGAAGTTGTAATCACCAAAATAAACATGACAGAGCCCAAGGTAGACCATATTCTGAGCCACAAGGAAAAGGTTCAAAAAAATTTTAAGTAATTGCCAGCAACACAGCAAAGAAACAAATAAATAATCTAGATCACACACTGCATTCTCTTATCACACTGAAATTAAATTAAAAGCCCATGAAAGAAAGGACACTACAAAAGTTTTAAGAGCCTTGAAACATAATTCTAAATAATACATGGGAGAAAAGGAAAATTCAAATTATAGATTTATAAACATTTTAAGGGAATAAATGAAAAGCTTGAAAGATGGATTTAAAACTGTATTTGAATATTAGCTTCTATTATCTAGATACCTTTATCACAAATGAATAATGGTGTCAAGATAATTACTCTAGCTTCCATCCTTAAGAAAAGCCAAAAAAATTAGAACAAACTAATTCTATATAGCTAGAAGTAGAAAAACAAAGATTATAAATCAATAAAAATGATTTTTATATACCAGGCAATGGTGGTACACACCTTTAATCCCAGAAATCAGGAGGCAGAGAAAAGCAGATCTCTGTGAGTTCGAGGCCACCCAAGTCTACAGAGCGAGTTCCAGGACAGGCTCCAAAGCTATGAAGAGAATCAGTGTCTCAAAAACAAACAAACAACAAACAAACAAAAGATTATATAAAAGCAACAGAGAAAAATAAGACAGCATGACTTATTGAAAAGATAAAGCACACAGAGAATAGAGAAAAAAATCAAGTATACTTTTAGATTCTCATTTAAGTCTATGATATACTGTTACAATAGTGATGAGACAACAGAATGGGAGACCTTGTCGGTTATTCGAAATAAAGAACTTAAAGAACAAGTAATCTAATCAACAAATGGGCAAATGAACTGAACAGACACTTTCAAAAAAAAAAAAAAAGTACAACCAATAAGTCCAGGAAAAATTTTCAACCAGTCTTAGCAAGTGGGAAAATGCAAATCAAAACTACACTGAAATTCCTGCTGAGATTGCCTTTCACCCCTCGAAAATTTTAGAATTAAAGAATAAATTGAAAATGCAACATTCAACTGAATCAACAAAAACAATCTATAAACTTTAAAACAAGACATTTGAGTAAGAAGAGAAAAAAATGTATGAAAAGAAACAAAAAAGTTTATGGAATTTATGTAATATCAGCAAGTAAAAAAATGTAGAGATTATAGGATCTTAAAGAAACAGTGGTAGAGACTTTCGAGTTGTCTTAGAAGAGGGGACCTCTTCTTTATTTTCTTTTTAATTTTTATTTTACATATCAATCCCAGGTCTCTCTCTCTCCCTCCCTCCTTCTCCCTCTCCCCCCCTCACATGCACCCCAACCACCCTCCCCTCCCACCACCCCCCCACTCCATATGTAGGGTGATGCCATCCAAGAGGGGTCATCTAAATCTGTCAAGTCATTTGAATTAGAGACATTAGAGACTAGGACTTCTCTCCTGTTTCTAGGTTAAGGGAGTATCCCTCTGTGGGGGATGTGCCCACAGGTCCTTTTGTGCACCAGGAATACATCCTGGTTCCACTGTCTGAGGTCCCTTAGATTGCTCAGTCCTTCTAGCTGAGATCCATGTTCAGGGGGTCTGAGTCAGTCCCATGCTGGATTCCCACCTATCAGTCTGGGGACCTGTTAGCTCCTCCTTGTTCAGGTCAGCTGTCCCTATGTGTTCTGCAGCATGGTCTTATCCTCTCTCTCTGCATCTGGATTCTAGTTCGACTCAGCGTTAATTGTGGGTGTTTGTTACTGTTTCTAACAGGAACTAGGTGAGGGCTCCATGATGGTTGGTAAGTTAATCGTTGATCTCACTATCAGGGAAGGGCATTTATGGTAGCCTTTCCACGGTTGCTCAAATTGTTAGTTGGAGTTAGTCTTGTAGGTCTCTAGACCTTTCTTTAGGTTCAGTTTTCTCTTCAAAACAATAATGGCTCCCTCTTTTATGTTCTCTCTCTATCTATCTATCTATCTATCTATCTATCTATCTATCTATCTATCTATCTATCTATCTATCTATCTCTCCTGTCTTCTATTTCTACCCTGACTCAATCTTACTAATCCCACATGCTTTCCTCTCCTCCCCTTCTCTTTCTCCTAGTTCTCACTCCATTCACTGCCCCCCCACTCCCCATGTGCTCTAGAGATCTTGTCCCTTTCCCTTTCTGTGAGGGACCTTGTATGAAACTCTTAGAATCCACCTTGTATCTTAGTTCCTCTGGCGGTGTGAATTATAGGCTGGTGATCCTTTGCTCTGGGTCTAAAATCCATATATGAGCAAGTACATATCATGTTCCTCTTTTTGTGACTGGGTTACCTCATTCAGGATGGTTTCTTCAAGTTCGATCCACATGCCTGCAAATTTCAAGATTCCATTGTTTCTTTCTTCAGAGTAGTAATCCATTGTGTACATGTGCCACATCTTCTTTATCCATTCTTTAGTTGAAGGGCATCTAGGTTGCTTCCAGGTTTTTGCTATTACAAATAATGCTGCTACGAACATAGCTGAGCACATATCTTTGTTGCATGGATATGGATCATTTGGGTATATGCCTAAGAGGGGGATTGCCGGGTCCTGTAGTAGACTGATTCCCATTTTCCCGAGGAACAGCCATACTGATCTCCAAAATTGCTGTACAAGTTTGCACTCCCACATTCTCTCCAGCATAAGTTGTCATTGGTGTTTCTAATTTTAGCAATTCTGGCAGGAGTAAGATGGTATCTCAAAGTTCTTTTGATTTGCATTTCCCTAATAGCTAAGGATGTTGAGCACTTTCTTAAGTGTCTTTCAGCCTTTTTGATTTTCTCTATTGAGAATTCTCTCTTCAGTTCTGTACCCCATATTTTAATAGGGTTTTTGGTGTTTTGTTGACTAGTTTCTTGAGTTCTTTGTATATTTTGGAGATCAGCCCTTTGTCAAATGTATGATTGGTGAAAATCTTTTCCCAGTCTGTGGGCTGCTGTTTGGTCTTGTCAACTGTCCTTTGCTTCTGGAAGAGGGAGAATCCTTTTTTTTAAGGGTATATATAGCTCCTAGTAAGTTAACCATACTCCATTGGATGGCCTCACATCCACAATTATACAGACAGCAAATTGGAGTCAATGGATTATTAATTGTTTTCAAGGTACACTGTTTGGGCAGATGGAAAGTGGGGGTAGATCTGAGAGGAGTTCAAGGAAAGATTTGGGAGTAAATATTATCAAAATATATGAACTTCCCAAAGAGTAAAGTTTTTTAAAGAAATAAGGATCAATTATGTATTTTCTTCAAGAAACACACTGTTACCAAAGATGCCAAAAAAAAACAGAGTTGGAAGATGAAAACCAGCTTATCAAGCAAATGGAAGCCATAAACAAGCTTTTGCTTTGTTTTGGCTTTTTGTGGGTAGGGGTGGGAATCTTGGTTTTTGTTTTGATTCTCATTTTTGTGTTCTCTTTATTTTGAAAGAGAGAGCCAGAACATAAAGTTAGGTGAGGGGGAAGGTGGGTAGGATCTGGGGGGAGCTGGGAAAAGGGAAAATATCACACACACACACACACACACACACACACACACACACACACACACACTAACTATATATATATATGCGCTATTCGAGACAGGGTTTCTCTCTGGGGGGAGCTGGGAAAAGGGAAAATCTCTCTCTCACACACACACACACACACACACACACACACACACACACTACATACATACATATATATATATATATATATAGAGAGAGAGAGAGGCTTTTTGAGACAGGGTTTCTCTATGGCTTTGGAGGCTATCCTGGGACCAAAATATATTTTATAAAAAATGTTTAATTAAAAAGCAATGTTAAGACTTTAAGAACCCATATTTCTACCTCATTTTATTTATCAGAGTTCAGAAATATGTGGAAAAGCCATCACTGTCCAGTGAAATTCAAATAATGAAAACTGCACTTGATTTTAAAAATTGAATAGCATTTCTCACTCAGGTTTTTGACAGGTTATTTCTCTTTCTAAACTAAGTACATAGTTCTAACTTGGAGAAGATACTAAGGCCTTACTGCCCTTGGGGTATCTTTCATTCAGTTACAACCTAACTTTTTTCATTAGCGCCCCATAATTCCCCAGTACACAAGATGCATGGATGTTTCTTGTAAATGAGGGTCTATCTTTGGAAAAACAAAACAAACGAAGAAAAAAAAAGGAGCCACAGACTCTGTAAAGATATTAGTCTTTAACTTTTAATAATAAAGTGTTTTTCTATTAGTTTTTGACTTTTTAATTAATTGTTATTTTATGTGTATAATGAGTGAATCATCTACATGCAGAAGCCAGAAGAGGGTGTCAGATGCTCTGAAACTGGTTAGAACAGCTGTGAGCCACCATGTGGTACTAGGAACTAAACCCAAGTCCTCTGGAAGAGCAACCAGTGATCTTAACCACTGAGCCATCTCCCCAACCCCTGCTACTGTGTTCCTTATGCTACTTAATTAACCTTCCTAAGTAGAATGTAAGATTAGTCCTTTCTTTTTTATTTTATTTTATTTTATTTTTGGTTTTTCAAGACAGGGTTTCTCTGTATTGCTTTGGAGCCTGTCCTGGAACTAGCTCTGTAGACCAGACTGGCCTCAAACTCACAGAGATTTGCCTGCCTCTGCCTCCCAAGTGCTGAGATTAAAAGCATACGCCACCAATGCCCGGCTGATTAGTCCTATTTTTAACAAAAATATTTAAAATCAGGTTGTTCTACCTATTACAATGAATGTCCTCCAACACACATATACCAAACTCAGCAATATGCATGTGCTGGGTAAAATGCTACTACAGAGCAACAGTTTGAGCCCACATAAATATGTGAGGGTTTTGTTGAGTTTTTGTTTTGTTTGACTGGTTAGGGTTTTTTGTTGTTGCTGTTGTTTTTATTTTGTTTTCTTTATTGGGTTTTTGTTTGTTTGGTTTTGTTTTTCAAAACAGGGTTTCTCTGGGTAGACTTGGCTGTCCTGAAACTCATACTCACCTGCCTCTGCCTCCTGCTGGGATTAAAGGCATGGGCTACTACCACCACCTTGCTTGACCTTGCTTGAATATTTTAGATTTAACAGTCAAAAGATCACAATTTTATTACCTTGGCAACTTACAAATAGCTATATGGCACAGAACAAATTTTTAAATCTTTCTAGATGTCAATGGCTAATTTTTAGAAGGAACAGAAATTAATCTAACAATTAACTGTCCTAAAAGTGTCTATGTTCTCCTCAGCTTTCCAAATATTGACTTTATATGGATTTCTCAATTTTTGACATGTTATATCTAAATTACCAGTTTCCAGATATTCTTAGATTGACATAGAATATCTTTAAGCTAGTCACAATTAGCCACTTAATGGTGTAAATTCTATCAGGACTAATCATTTTTATGGTTAATATGTAAGATATTATGCCTCTTTGTAGCTTGCATTATATGAAAGGTATTAGAAATTATCCCCATCAATCCCATCACTGAAATACAATGCAATAAATACTAAGCATGAAGTACAATGTGCAGACAAATACTTCCTGATTAAGATGCATGTGAAGCCCAGGGGGCTGGTGCATATCTGCAATCCTACCACTGAGAAAACTGAAGCAGAAGGACCTTAAAGTTAAAAATCAGTCTAGAATACAAAGCAAAATCTTATGGAAAGGGTAGAAAGTAAGGGAGAGAGGGGAGAAAGAAAGGAAATCCAAGCCTTTCCTTGAAAAAGAATCCAGAAATTATCATTAATTAATGATCATTGTAACAAATACAGCCACACCATTAGTACATTTTAATTGACTCATAAATTTTAAGTTCTTGAAAACAAAAATTTGTTCTAATAAATGTACATATGTGTTTATTCTGCCACTTTAGTCCTCCTCCCTAAGAAACTTAAGTGCTACCACTAGAGGCCACCAAATACTACTTTTTCTTACACCAAAACATTTGTAAGTCATTCTAAGTTCTTAAGCCAATCCATCTTATAAGCAAATAACTCTGAACTTCAATATCCATAACTAAAAAAGTTAACCTCAACCAAATATAGGAAGCATACTTCACACAGTGAAGAGGATGTCTGGATCAACAAAAAACTTTACCAGACAAAGAATAAAGGGGTAAGGGATTATATAATATAGAAATATCACTAGATAAATACCTTTGAAAATAGTTGTATGAACCAGAGTCCATATTCTCTCTGAACAGCCAGTGCCTCTTGTAAATAAACAGTGTCTCTGTGTATATACACGAACACTGTGTAACAGATATATAAATTGCCAGAGTGCTTTCTCTCATATTACAAGGTATTTCACATATGTTCTTAACACCTAAGTTGCCACCATCTACAGCAGTGACACACCCAAATTCCAGCTTGTAGAAGATCTAGTAACAGGGAAAAGGTATTAGCTCCTCAGGAAAAAAAAAAACAAAAAAAAACAAAAAAAAAAAAAAAAGAAAAAACACAGCTCTGTGTTCTCTGTGAGCTGCTGATAAAGTGTTCTATGTCCCCTTTTACTTCTGGTGTTTTCCTTCTCACTAAAGGTAGATGGCAAAATACAGAAGGCCCAAGCAGCCTCCAGAGAATTTACAGGACCACCCCAAGAAACTTACAAAAATAAGCCTTCATCTTATTTGACTAACCATCATATTGTAGATAATATTTTTCAAGAATTTTCACATACATCAGAGAAATATTGTCATGTTTTAGATATTCTACTTTAAAAATCATATCCTAACTTTTAAAAGGTCAGGAAGATGTTTAAAGTTTTTTTCAAATTTATACCTTTGGTTTTACCTTGGGTCTACAAAAGATTTTAAACTGATTTCTCTATGTAGTATAAAAACAGATCAAGATTAATTGTTCAGATGGACAATCATTTGTACTAGTATTTATCTGTGCCATCTCTTCCACCACTGTTGAAATCCATTTACATAGTTCCCTGACTTATTAACACATACGCATCCCTAAGCCAATACCATACCTTGTTGATTATGAAGCTTTACAATATATCTTGAAACAAGGTAGTATTAACAACTTTGTTCTCTCCTTTACAACCTGTTTTGCCCATTTGCTATTGTGGTTTGAAAGAAAATGGTCCCCATAGGCTAATAGGGAGTGGCATTATTAGAGTGTGGCCTTTCTGAAGAAAGTGTGTCCCTAGGGGTGGGTTTTCAGGTCTCAGAAGCTCACATCAGGCCTAGTGGATCTTGGTTTCTTCCTGCTGCCTATAGCATCATGTCTGCCGGAATGCCACCATGCCTCCTGCCATGACAATAATGAACTAAACCTCTGAAACTGTAAGCCATACTCAATTAAATGTTTTTCTTTATAAGAGTTGCCAAGATCATGGTGTCTACTCACAGCAATAGAAACCCTAACTAAGAAAGCTATATACTGTTTGAATACTTACATCTTCCATTCCTTATACTGTGTTTGACATTATCTTAGGTCTATACACAACTCTATAGCATACATTTTTGAAAAGTAAATAGCAAAACATGACTGTCAAAGCCATGTTCACATTTATAATTCAGTAGTGATATGTGTACCCACATTAATAGGCAAGCAATTTCCAGAACTATTTTCAATCTTGACAAGATGAAAATCTCTCTGACCACAAACAATTTACCTTTTTTACCTTTTCCTGCCTACTGGAAACCTTCATTTTACTTTTGTTTGTATAAATTTGGCTACTCTAAATGCCACCTGTAAATGAAATTATAGAGTTTTTTGTCTTTTAGTGACTCACTTGTTTCCCATTTCATAATGTTTTCAAGATCAGCTGACACTTTTACCAAAATTTCCTCCATTTTTGTGACTGGATAATATTCCATTGAATGAATTACTAAATGTTCATTTTTCCATCTGCTTCTGGCACTTAAGTTCCTTTCCCTCTTTGGCTATCGTGAACAACAGTGCTATGAACATGTGAGTACAAACACCTGATTTCTTGCTTTCAGTTCTTTTGAATATACCTAGAAATGAAACTGCTGGGTCACAAAGTAATTTTACTTTACTGAAGAACTGATAAAATGTTTTTGATAGCATCAGCATCATCTTACATTCCCACCAATAGTGCACAACTATTTTTATTTCCCCTAATCTGATACTTCTTACTTTCTGTTGTTTTAATAGTAGCCATGGGGGCTTGAAAGGTGGCTCAGTCGTTAATAGTGCTCTTTCAAAGGAGTCTAAGTTCCTAGCACAATCCCCTGTAACTCCAGCTTCAGGAGATCTGACACCTCTGGCTTCCAAGGGCATCTGCTCTCATGTATACATATATAGCTACACAGAGATACACACATACACACAATAATAATAATAAAAACAAATACTTTAATAGTAGCCATGGCCACAATCTACAATGGTTGTTATTTTATTTCCCTAATGATAGTGATGTCAGCATTTTTTTTTTTTCTTTTCAAGACAAGGTTTCTCTGTGGCTTTGGAGGCTGTCCTGGAACTGACACTGTAGACCAGGCTGGCCTCGAACTCACAGAGATTCACCTGCCTCTGCCTCCCAAGTGCTGGGATTAAAGGCATGTGCCACCAACATCTGGCGTGATGTCAGCATCTTATCCCAGACTTGTAGCCATCTATAGATCTTATGCTGTAGCTTCTCCTTCATAACAGTAGTGTTACAGTCTGACAAATGGCTATTGGCAACCCTAACTAAACCAGTTTCTACTGTTGGATCTGTGCAATTTCCAATCTTCTATTATGAATGGCAAACACATGTACATGGTACAACTGTGTGTTTAAGTAACTTTGTAATCTGTTCAGAATAGCCTGTTTATGTATCTTTCCCAATCCCATTTACTCTCAGAAAACATTCTGGTTTAAGTAGTTACTCTGATTTCAGTTTCACAATTAGGAAAAGGTGCTGTAAGTAAAATTAGACAAAAGCTACCTTTGATTCAAGTTTTCAGTCTATCACCAGAATTCATTCACATCGTAAACCTACTAGTAGCTAGACCAAAATATCAATTAACCCTCAGTGAGGTATGTATCCAATACAATTAGGTTACAGGGAATGGTGATATAAACCAAAGAATAGGTAAAAGCATGACTAGGAATCAAATACAAAGGATTTGCAGAACTATAATCCCACCATTTTTCACAGAAATAGAGACAACAGCTTGAAATAGGGACAGATGGCTGGCAGGCAGGCAGGCAGGCAGGCAGGCATGTATGCACATGCACGCACACATACACACACACACACACACACACACACACACACAAACCTTGAAAATTTAGCCTCACAAACAATCAGTGATAACAAGTAGAGCTAAAATTAAGAAAAACAATCTGCTCATAAATTTAAGAGTTCCTGCAATCCTGTCTCAGGTTCAATAATTTGGTAGGACAATTCATAAAACTCAGGAAAATGTGTTATTACATTTAATGGTTTATTATACAAGATATAACTCGAGAACAGTATACCACAAAGAATAAATTAACTGTGTTTAAAAATTGGGGGTGAGTGGCAAGCTGATGGCCTGGGATCCACATGGTGGAAGAAGAACTGATTCTTTCAAATTGTCCTCTACTCTCTCTATGTGCACAACCCACTCCTCTGTCTCTTCATCAGTTTTTCTGTCTCTCTGTCTGTGTATGTCTCTGCACCCCCTCCACAAACACACACAGGTATGCATGATAGATAGATAGATAGATAAATAAATAAATAAATAAATAAATGTAATTTTTAAAAATAAGTAAAATCTAGGTATGCTGGCACAAGGTTATAATCCCAGCATTCTTGGGAGGCCAAGAAAGGGGGGCTGTAAGTTCCAGGCCAAGCTGGAACACAGTAAGTTTGAGGCCAGCCTAAACTGATAACAAACTTGTCTTGGAGTCAAATAATTAAAGTGGTCCAGCAGAATAATAGTGAGGAGATGTTTAGAACCTGCAAAAACACTATGGCAAAGAAAAACTGCTCATTAAATTTATTCTCTTTTTTCCAAAGCACACATCTAGCTTTTATCTGTTATCCTTTACTATAGCTAATGGTATATGACTGATTTCTGACTAATAGAATATAAATACAAGTGATAGATACATTACCTTCAGGTATATCCCTAAACCCACTTTTACTCTCCTCCATGCTTTCTCTTAGACTTCCACCAGATGAACTGTTGATTTCTGTCCGAAATGGCTCACAGAATTCATTTTGAAGATGGAAAAACATGCTCCTAGGCTACCCCATTATTATCCTTAATGTATGTAAATAAACAAAAATTAGCCATGACAAGCCATTACAATTTCCAGATTTTACTTTTAGTCAGACTTTGCAGACAAAGAGAGTAAGATCAATGAAAAAGTACAGAAAATAACTGGGACTATGCAAGTGCAGAATGGCCCACAAGGCGAAGTGATAGCCAATTGAATGAAAGATAAATAGCAGTATAGTCCCACCTGAGAATGAGAGAGCTGACTGCAAACAAAAATTTATAGTGGACCAGGTCTATGCAGTTCTGCATCTTTCTCAGAAACTACTCTAAGGCTTCAAAGCATCAGGTTTAGCTGCATCCAGCATGGCAACAAAGTTTTGTCTAAAGTAGTTTCTGGGAACAGTACTGAAACAGCTGACAAGAGGAAAAATACATCCTCTATCATGAATGATAAACAACACTCCTTAAGCAGAACTACAAGTAACTAAAAGTCTAGTACAGGATAAGTAAATGACTTTAGGAATCTGTAGACACATGAAAAGTTGATCACAAAAAAAAGCTACATTCGCTTCCTCAGAGATACTTACAGCAAGGATTAACTACTTAGATGTACCGCCTAGACATCATTAGATTCCCTGCCATGTGGTTTTATTACTTCAAAGGGGGGGGAGTTAAAAACAAAACTGTGACTACCACTACTACTTTCTACCCAGATATATACAATTACAATTGTTTTGCTGTACATATAACTCTAAAAATTCTTTGTATAGTCCTTACGATGTTTAAAGCCTTATCTTCCTAGTTTACACCAAAATTCCTACGTCTGTACCCTGACTCTTAACAGAATCAAGTATCCTTCCACATGTATTTCACATTGAAAATTGTTACCACCTTTAATATTACATTTATCACCTAGCATCCACCCTTAACACACATGGTTTAGATACAACATGACTATATTTTGTAATTCTTTAAAGCGGTTTCCTGTATTTCTCTGTTGGTCATATTATCCACCTTTAAAAAAAAAGATTTATTTATTTTACGAATGAGTGCTATCTGCATGTTTACCTTCATGAGAGGACATGACATCCCACTAGAGATGGTTAGTTGGGAGTCACAATGTGGTTGCTGAGACTTGAACTCAGGACCTCTGGAAGATCACTCAGTGTTGTTAACCACTGAGCCATTTCTCCAGCCTTGTTATCTACATATTTTTATTCTAAATAATGACTTGCACAGCTAGCTCTTTATACCTTTATAAGTTCTATGTTTAAACATAGAACTTATGTTTACCTACTACACTCCTATCTTCTTTGATAAAGAAATCATAAATCCAAATCTTGGTAAACTCTAATTCTCAGAAATAGTAAGTTCTCATTCTTCAGAATATGGAAAGAAAATTAAAATATGCTTATATTCTTTCTTCACTTGGTTCCCTGGCCAACAATATTTAATACTCACATATTTAGATGGTATTTTTAACTTGATCCTCTGCCCTCAAGGAGCATGGCACACTGGTCAACTCCTTCTATGTTACATCTTCAGAATGTTAAATATATATTTTGTTTCTCTTTTTTTCAATGCAAACTTATAGAACACCAAATTTATATTAGACAATCAAATCACTGTCAAATAATTTAAATTACTGAATTTCTTTAAAAATTCAACCTTGGAAAATTTGATTGCTACTTCTCAAGCCACAGGTTTTTTCTGAATTACAGCATAGAAAGATCAACTCCAGAGACAAGGCATCTTAACAGGAGCTAGTGCCAAAACAAAACTATTTTCCTGATGCACAAGACCTAGCCAATAAAAGTATTTGTTCCTATAATTCTAAATAGATTGTTAGCCATAGAATGCCCCTGAAAAACAATTCTCTAATGTTCTTTGAAATACAGTTACTAAAATTAACTTTCAACTTTATTTATACAACTGTCTGTGGCTTTGTGCATACCTAAAAAACACAAAAAAAGACAAAAATATCCCAGACCTGGAAAAGCAGTTATTATGTTTGGTTTAGCTTATTTTCATATTTTTATTTTTAAATCTATCCAAATTAAAACTCATCATCTCTAAACAGAAGAAGGCAAATTCTTTATGTAAAAATGGAAAGAATAAATTCAGCATCCTCTACACTTGAGATTTATTAGTGTTAAGTTAAGGTTGAGCATGTGATCATTTAAAATTTAAGTATACCATGTATGTGTTGCCTGAGAAGTTGTGATAGCAACAAAAAGCAATTTAAATGTATGTTTTCTAATCCCATATATGTCCTCAAATAAGATAAGTGAAATTGGTCTCTAATCAATAGCATGAACTATGTTTTAGATATAATATGACTTTCCCCCAAGAATTCAGTACGAGTAAGACCTGGTCTGGAAGGTAGTGATAAAACTTTTTAGAAGTAGGACAGAATAATCTTTATAAAGGTCACTGGAGGAAAGAGCTAGTTTTCATAGGACCCCCTGGTAGTTCTTATGAAAGAATTGTTATAAAAACAGAAGACCTGGTATCTTTCACTCTGTACCTATTGCTTGCTCCTGCATATATTCCCACCATTGTGGCAGGATATTATTTTAAAGTGTGTGACTTTTGTTTATACTGCATTTGTTTAACTCTGTAAAGCTATGATGCTTTGCTTGTCTAAAACATCTGATGGTCTAATAAAGAACTGAATGGCCAAAATCCAGGCAGGAACAAGGACAGGTGGGGCGGCAGGTAGAGAGTATAATAAATAGGAGGAGAAACAAGGAAGGTAGGAGCAGCAAGAGAACAAGGAGAGCTACACAGCAATTCACAGAGTTAGAATAAGATTTACAGAAGAACAGGAAAAGCCCAGAGGTAAAAAGTAGATGGGTTAATTTAAAGGTAAGAAAAGCCGGCTAGAAATAAGCCAAGCTAAGGCTGGGTGTTCATAACTAAGAGTAAGCCTCCATATGTGATTCATTTGGGAGCTGGGTGACAGGGTCCCCAAAAAGAGAAAAAATGTCCTACTAGACACCATATCACCCCACATTACAGAACCTGTGGATTTTCAATTTCTAAAGCCATGAGCTAAATAAACCTCTTTTCCTTCTTGAGCAATTATCTGTCAGATTTTGTATTTCCAATAGAACACAAATACTATCATAGTTTTAAAATGTCACTTCTAACCAGGCAGTAGTGGTGTGCACCTTTAATCCCAGCACTCAGAAGGCAGAAGCAGGTGGATCTCTGTGGGTTCAAGGCCAGCCTGATCTACAGAGCAAATTCCAGAACAGCCAGGGCTGTTACACAGAGACACACTGTCTCAAAAAAAAAAAAAAAAAAAAGAGGAAAAAAAAAAACAAAACTGTGTTTCAACTGAGACTATGAACAAAGGTTTTAAGTGAATATTAGCTTTGCTGCATCCTGCTTATTAAGACTTCACTGAAACTATGTAAACTTCCTAAGCCTCAGCTTACTTATTTGTAAATTAATACAAGACCACCAATCACCTAATTTTTATGAGTGCCCCCAATTATTTATAATTATTAGACATTAACTTTAATGTTACATGCTCAAAGTCACTCTATCTTAGAAATGGTATGAAGTGTTTAACATTTCATGTGTATCATCAGGAAAGAGCCTATCATAACAAACTGCTTAGAAACTGAGACAGATCACTTTTGACATCTTCCTTTCTGACACTATTAGAGTAACAATCACACAGTGTATCAGTTATCCAAATTACTGCTGTTCATATACAGAATCATATACCTAATTTAGCAAGGGTATCATAAGGCAGTAACAATTTAAAACTTTTATCAAAAATTAACAGTAACTTGCTCAGTTTTTAAAATAAGCCTCAATATTTGTAAAATAAGTTTACTTTGTAACAAACTACAGACACTAACAAATCAAAGCTGCTATTAAGTATGGAAATTTTTTAAAGAAATAAAAAAAAAACAAACTATGGGGCTGAAGAGATGGCTCAGTGGGTAAAAGTACTTGCCACATAAGCCTGAAGACCAGAGTTTGATCCCTAGAACCTAAATAAAAAGCTAGATGCCAAGGCACACATTTACAGTCACAGCACATGTGCTGTGATGGAGGCTGAAACAGAAAAATTGGCAA
Organism: Cricetiscus sungorus; assembly: GCA_030556225.1. Taxonomy (NCBI): domain Eukaryota; kingdom Metazoa; phylum Chordata; class Mammalia; order Rodentia; family Cricetidae; genus Cricetiscus; species Cricetiscus sungorus. Next base: position 71,031,174 of record JANBXA010000007.1, read on the forward strand.
GAAGCTCAAAAAGCGTGGAGCATGCAGTGCATCGGCTGCAAGAAGCAAGACCCTGCCTCCAAATCAAAGTGGGAGATAAATGACTCCTGAAAAGTTGTCCTCTGACCTCTACACAAACACTGAGGCATGCACATGTAATATTTTAAGTGTTCCTAAAGTATTAACTAGTTTCCAAAGTTTTGAAATGCTATGCCAAGAATCAGCCAAGAAGTCACATAGAAAACTAAGTTCTGTTTACCTATGGTACCACCATTCCACCTAGTTAACAGTATACAACTCCACCTGTCATTGTACTGATACTTTAACATAGTACTTTCTGTCATACTAAGAAAAAAAAATACACTTACTAAATAATAAAATCGTTTTGTCTCTCCCTCACTGCCAGAAAAAAAAAAAAAAAGACCAGAGGCACCACAGAATATCTGTCCCCTTGATTTATAAAATAGAAAGCATATCCTTTCTTGGTCCTACCAAAATCCACAATCTCTTTAGCCCACCATATTTTTATTTTTGTTGTTCTAGAAGCTTGTGAAGGGGTTCATCATCCATACTGCAAAAAACTGTAGCCATTTTTATACATCTATATTTTCATGTGAACAAAGACAGAAAGTCATAGAAAATTCAATCAAGATCCCAAAATTTTCTCTTTTGGTCACCACTAATGCTAAAATATTTATAGTACAAATGCCTGGTTATTCAAATAGTAAGTAAGACCAGTTCTTGGCTTGTGGAGGCATGTGGGAGAGAAGAGAAAGGAATGCAAGAAACTCTCCAAAAAGTCACTTTCCTTGGATCCTCAAATTCCTTCTCCATTTTCTATGCCAAAATCTAAGAGTCACCTTTTCTATTCATCTACAAAAACACAGTTCTTTATATTGGGCTAGATTATAAGAAGCAAAACTAAGCACTAAGTGAAGTTTGAGAGTCATTAGCTAGGGATAAGAAAACTTAAAATTTTCAAGATGCTTTGTTCCTAATGGATGTTTCTGAACCATGCTAATAATAAAAAAAAATAAAACAGTTCAGGGTCTGGAGAGATACTCAGAGTACTGGCTGCTCTTGCAAAAGGTTTGATTACCAGCACCCAGATGGTGGCTCATGACTATCTGTAACACAACATTTTAAAGAATCAGAGGAATGTTTCTGCTTCTGGACACATAAAAGATCATTAATCTGTAATGCTTGCAAGAACTTTGAATGGGGGGTGGGGGAGTAGCATAACAGACATTCTATAATTCATATAATCAATTATTTCTAACAATAGTACACAATAAAATTATTAAATAAGAAAAGTACTATAGTGTAAGCTAAAATGTAGTGAATTTTTTTTAAAGGAGGAAACAAGAATAAAGGCATGCCCACATACCATCAACTTACCAATTCAATTCCCTGTGGAAAAGGCGTGTCATCCCAATCCTGCTGTGGGAATCTCTGAATTATTTTCCCCAGACCTTCTCCTGGCCCTGTTGATAAAACCAAAACAAATCACTTATAAAATACTATAAAAATCTGAATGTATACTCATTATACTACTGTTCACTTCCAAAAGAAGATTTGAATAAACTGATAGAGTAAACATTTCTTAAATTTTAAGAAACAAGGACATGTGCTTCTGAACATAATACTGAAACAGCAGACAATCCCTACCCTTGGCATGGACTGTCAGAGATTTACTGACACATGAAAAGCTAAGAAAAGTTGAGGCCCTGAAATCTAGGCATTTACCATATCATGGCCACCCATGTCTCCATTTAAAAAAAAAAAAAAAAAAAAAAAGTAATTTTAACTGACGAATAAAATGGTACTGTTAGCACAAAATTTCAAGTATAGGTTATAAGTACTGTCATGTGTTCATTTTTAAGGCTAGCCTGAGACCTTACCATCTAGGCAAAGTCCTCAGTATCAGTTCTACTGACATCGTATATGTATCAGCATCCTCAGTGTCAACTCACTGAATTACAACACTTACAATCTCCCCCAAGGAAGTTATGACAACCAAGAATGGAATGTTTCCAGACACTGCCAAATATTCCTGGACTGAAAACCACAGATTTATACTACACATCAGTTATAATAGTTCTGGTTCAATAACCAGCATTGCAAAGCTAATTAGTTAGGTAGTTATTTAATACTAGTTTGTTTTAATTATGTTCAATTTGTAAGAGAAAAATTCCTCCTTGGTAGAATGTGACTTTCAAAACTTCTTCTCCAGAAGCAACATACTATGTACTGATTTCATAATATCTAGTGTTTCTGTAACATGATGGCTTAGTTTGAAATTCTGACACATTTATAAGTGCCTATCAAAATGTGATTTATGAGTGGTAACACTTGTTATTATTTGAAGGCAGAAATTTGGTTAGGAAGTATAAATCAAAATGGGAAAATAATCTTTTATTCTAAACAAAATATACAAAGAAGCCAGGTATAGTAGTAACTTACTGCAATCACAGCATTTCTGAAGCTAGGGCAAAAGAATTACAAATTCAAAGCCAACCAGAGCTACACAAAGACACTTACATATCCCCCCCCAATAAAAAGAGCAATAAAGATTTGCTTCTCAAATAGTAAATATGTAAATTGTTGTCACTGACAACCTTTGAGGAACTTAATGAAGCATCTATAAGAGGTAAACAAACACTCTTTTTGATTTGTTTGATTTTGTGGGTTATTTTGAATGATCAAACTGACTTCCCAAGTTTTTATTTAAGTTTCAATATCCACCATATGGTAGTGCTGATTGTGTTGGAAAAAGTCTGAGATGATACTTTTCATAGAGAAAGGAAGATTGTTTGACTGATTTCTATTTTGTATCCACAAAAGAAGTGGGTCATGTCAATTATAGTAAATGCAGAAATACAGCCTACTTGGACTACCTATTAAATGAGTCAAGACAACAAGAAAGAGAAAGGGAGAAACTCATCAACAGAAGACTGACCATTTCAGGAGTGAAATAGTGCTTAGCAGACAAATACTGTACCCAGATAAAATGGAAAAGGGAGGGAACTGCCATTATCATGGCCTTTGTGCTTTCCTTCCCAGCTCCTACTCTCCTATCCAATCAAAAAATTCAAGAACTACGATAACCAAAAGGAGTCTGCATATCTTTTAAAGGAATCAGAGGGAAGAGGAGCTCAAGAAGACAACAGAGTGTTTGAAATGGTCTTCGATGAAAAGATTATGAATGTATACCAAAAGTGACATAATACAGCCTCAGTCAGACTGTTTTCCTTCTCTTGAGTTTGGTAAACCTCCTTTTTTATTAATTTTTTTATTTAAATTAAAAACAATCTTTACCAATACCAGTTTTCTATCCCTCGCATCCTCTCAATCCCCCTACCAACCCCCCCTTACTCCCCTTATCCCCCCATCTCATTGCCAACTATCTACTCCTCAGATAGGGTGAGGCCTCCCATGGGGGATCATCAAAGTCTGTCACATCATTTAGCGCAGGACCAGGGCACCTCCCCTCTGTATCTAGGCTGAGCAAGGTATCCCTGTAAAGAGAATGGATTCCAAAAAGCCAGTTCATGCACTAGGGATAAATACTGGTTCCACTGCCAGCAGCCCCATAGACTGCCCAAGCCCCCCAACTGACATCCATGTTCAGTCTTATGCAGGTTCTGAAGCTATCAATCAGTCTGGAGACTGTGAGCTCCCACTTGCTCAGGTCAGCTGTTTCAGGGGATTTCCCCAGCATGGTCTAGATCCTTTTGCTCATCACTCTTGCCTCTCTACAACTGAATTCGAAGAATTTGACTCAGTGCTTAGCTATGATCTCTGCTTCTGCTTCCATCAGCTACTGGATGAAGGCTCTATGATGGCATTTAAGGTAGTCATCAATCTCATTATAGGGGAAGGGCATTTAAGGTAGCCTCACCACTATTGCTTAGAATCTTAGTTGGGGGTCATCTTGTGGATTCCTCAGAATTTCCCTAGTGCCAGGTTTCTCATTAAACCCATAACAGATCCCTCTATCAAGGTGTCTCTTTCCTTGCTCTCCTTCTCTGTCCTTCCCCCAACTCGACCTTCCTGATCCCTCATGTTCTCTTCCCCCCTCCTCTTCTCCCCTCCTCTTTCTCCTACATACCTCCTCCCCCACCCTATGTTCCCAATTTACTCAGGAGATCTTGTCCCTTTCCCCTTCTAGGAGGGGCCGGTCAGTAAAACTCTTTCATTTGGGTCCTGGTAGAGCTGTGGGGATATATCAGCCAGCCACAAAAATTACCAAGTACCATAAGATAAATTAAACAGCCCTCAACCCTTGGCAAAATAGCCATTCTAGCTTTAACAGATGACCTTAAAGGTGACAAACATTCTCTATGGCAACCAGATACTAAGGTGTGGAGATACTACTGGCTATGAGGAAGGTGAAAATCTTCAAAGAACTGAACAATGAGTAAGGGGATTAACTTGGTTGAGAAATTAATACTCTTCTCTATAAAAAGAAATATATTTGGTATTCACTGATTTTAATAGTTGATAAAATAATGGAGTGCCTTCTATATGCTTAGAATCCATAGGCATTCTGTTTGGTTACAAAATCTTAAACTTTGTAAATGCTATTCTAACACACAAGTCACTAAATTATCTTTCTCTGTGATACAGTTTCTAAAACATTCAATTGTGGCTATTTACAGGATATCTATTAAGTCCATTTGTCCACATCTATAAAGGACAGTAGTTGTGTTCATGAACACAAGTTTATACCATTCATCTCTCAGACTGAGTAATCACTAACACACTGCTATGTTTACTGTTTCTTGTGGGTCTCACATTACTAGAATGATAGAAATGATTTAAGTGGTTTTGCCAGATACTACCCATAGTTTCTGACATATATTAGGTACTTAATAAGATATCTGTTGACTACATTAATAGTACTATGAGATATGTAACTGTGCCTATAAACTTTCAAGAATTTACAACTAGCATTACCGATATAAGAATTATATCTTAGACAATCAGATTCCTTCCTCTCCTAGAAAATTTGGGAAAACAACAAATAAAAAACACATAAAAGAAAATGTATAGCTAAAAAGATGTATTAAATTTTCCTGATAAAAGGGAGTGGGGAGACAGGAGGAGTTGGTGGGAAAGAAAAGTGGGAATGATATAAACAATCTTCATATACAAAATTCTCAAAAAAAAATAAATAAAATAAAAACAGATTTGGGCTAAGTGTGATGGAATACACCTTTAATACTTATTGTTGGAGACAGAAGCAGGCAGATGTTTCTGAACTCAAAAACAGTCTGGTCTACATTGCAAATTCCAGGCCAGCCAGGGCTACATACACAACATTTCAGTTTTGTTTTGTTTTGTTTAAAAACAACAACAGCAACAAAAAGATTTGCTCAATAAAGCTCATGTATGAGCTGGTGATATAACTCAAAAAAAAAAAGCACTTGCTTAGTATGAACAAGTAAGATCCTGGCTTTAATCTCTAGCACTAAAGAAAAAGAAAAAGTATACCTCAGGCAACCATGGGACTTTATATGTAAAAATAAAGGCATATAGCAAAATGAGAAGTATTCTGAATACATACAGATTCATCAAGGGAACAACACAGACATGCAAAAAGAAAACAAATGTCATCAGACAAATACTGCATTGCTCTCCAGGCTCTATCTTCACTAAATTCTGAAAGCACGTGGCATCTTTCAGCAAACAGCTAAGCTATACTTAAAATACTTCTCCATTACTTAACCTAGTATAGATCAGTATTTTTGTCACTGGAGTACAAACTAAACCACACAGTAAGAGGCACCTTGCTAGATCAAACTCCTTCAAACTGTTACTCTGGAACAATTACATAAAATGGTGATCTATTTTTTTAAAAAATCTTAAAAGAAAGGTTAGAAATGCATGATAACTTTGTTCAAGTATGAAGAGTTGTTATATAGAAAAACATATATCAGGGAAGACTCAAGGCAAAAGGGCATATTTTTGAGCCAATACAAAACAACGACAAATAAAGTTTAAATGTCCAGCACTCATGTAAAAATCAAAGTGTGGCAGTGTGTGCCTGTAGTCCTAGCACTGGGGACGTAAAGACAGGAGGCATCCCAGATGCTTGCTGGCTAAACTTCATTGGTAACATTCAGATTAAGTGAGAGACCTGTCTCAAAACAAAAAAAAAAAAAAAAAAACCATGGTGAAGGATAATTGAGAAAGATTTGGGATGTCAACCTCTGGCCTCTGTATGTATGTGTACACACTTGTATATACACAAAACACACACATATGCAACACACACACACACACACACACACACCAGAATGAAATGCCACAGAAAGCAATTTTCATAGCTGGAGCTTCAATAAATACTTCCAGTTTTGGAGGCTAGAGGAATGACTTGGTGCTTAAGGAATACTTGCTCCTCTTGCAGAAGACCTAGATTCAGTTCCCAGTACCCACATGGCAGCTCATAACCATCTGCTAACTCCAGTTCTAGGATTTAATGCCTTCTAGTCTCCACAAGCACCAGGCCACACATGGTACATATGCATATATGCAGGAAAGGCAAACATTTATACATATAAAACAAAATAAAAATATCTTAAAAATTAAGCAAGTTTTATAGTTTAAAAAAGGCAACAACAGGATTAACAGAAGACAAATCTGGAAAATAAAATAGTAATTCACTTATTCAGCAAACACTATATTCAAAACCTTGTGTGATGTGTGAAGGAAAGAAGGAAATAGCAAGCTCCAGGCTAGGTGATCTACGCTATCTCTGAGAGGGACAGAGGCAGAAAAACCTTCTGGCTTCGGTGCACACATGGGCAAGTGTACCCCATAAACACATGCACACATGCATACACCGTATACACAAAATAAATAAATATATAAGTAAATAATCAAATCTAAGTAAAGATAGCATGCAAATGAGCTAGAAGACTAGATGCAATAAAGATAACAATTTGTCCCATTCATAACAATAGTTCAGTGAATTCCTAATCAATCTTTCAGTAGGAGGCAGAAGACATAGTTCAGTGGTTGAGTGCTTGTCTAAAATATGCAAGAACTTGTATTCAATCACCAGCACCACAAAATAAATTGATTAATTAAATATGAAATAAATTAGAATTTCTTAAAGAAATTAAGAAACTGATTCTAACACTTTTATGAAATTACAATAGGTTTAAATAGACAAAAATATTTTAAAAACTAAATCAAGACTATCTAACTACAAGACTTACTCTAAAGCTATTACAATAAAGGTAATGTGGTACTGATAGACAGATGTATTCATGAGTATAAAAACCTAGAGGAAAGAACCTGTGGCAGAGGTTCTTATCTATTCATGCTGACAGTGGCCCCTTCTCAGTGATCATAATGTGCCAAGACCTGAAATTTGGCAACCTGAGCAGGATCAACATCTACTGCCTCCAATCATAAACTCTCACATGGTGTTTATCAGTCTGTGATGGTTAACTTTAATTGTCAACTTGACAAAACCTAGAATAAGAAAACATCCATGTGGGCATGCCTGTCAGATTGTTTTGATTGCCTGAACTGGTATGGGAAGATCAGCTCTAATTGTAGGCAGCACCTTCTGGATAGTGGCCCAGATAAATGAGCAGGAAAGAAGGAGATTTTTGTTACCTCTTTTATTTTGTGTGGGTGTGCATACCATGTGTGTGCAGGTGCTTGTGGAGACCAAAAGAGGGTATCAGATCCTCTGGATCAGAAGCTACAGGCAGTTGTGAACCCCAAGACATGAGTATGGGATTCAAATTCTAGAAGAACAACAAGCACTCTTGATCACTGAGGCATCTCTAGATCCAAGATTTTTGTTTCTTGCTTGCTTAGCCTTTACACTCACTGGAGTGTGGTGACATACTGTTTATGATTTATTAAAGCCACTGGAGATCAAAACAGCAAAGCAGCCACACTAGTTAGCTATAGAAGCTAAGTGGTGGTACACACCTTTAATTCCAGGACTCGGGATTAAAAGGTAGATGAATCGCTGTTAGTTCATGGCCACACTGACTACACAAAATTGATTCAATCCTAAAATAAACAGCTCACACAAAGGTGATCTCAGCACCTGGGATTCACATGGCTTTAATTCCAGCACTAGGAAGATGGAGACAGGAATGATATGGCTGGGCTGAGAAATAAATAAAAAGACAGGAGAAGCCAGTAACTGAAAGCTTTTGCCTCTGAGACAGGATTGCCATTTCAGCTGGGTAGAAGTAAAATATAATGGCTGGCTGCTTTGCTTCTCTGGTCTTCAGCTTGAACCTAAATATCTGTCTCTGGGTCTTTTATTGTGCTACACTGCAGAGTTCATTTACCCTGTTCTCTACCACTGCTGATTTCTCTGATGATATTAGAACCAACTTATTCAAGCTCCCAACATGGACTGAAGACAGTACCTCTCCAGATATCCTTCAGACCTTCATCACCAGATTGGGACTGCTGACACACCCAGCCTTACAGATTGAGTAACTACTGGATACTCATTCTCTGGTGTGAGACAGTAATTGTTAGAATACTCTGACTATATAATATAAGCCAATCTAACAAATACCCTTTTAAATATATATTCAGTCAGTTCTGTTCCTCTAAAGAACCCCAACTAATACACAGCCTTCATGTAAATGTGTAAGCAGAATTAAAGTATGTGGTGCACACCAAGGAGCTGCATTTCCAGGGAAGTGAGTGCAGAGTATGGAAGGTAAAGTAATGTACTATTCTTCATAAAGCAAAGTAAGAAAATATTGAGAAAAAAAGATACTGAAAAGAAGAAATGACAAAGTGAGGAATGTGATTTAGAAACTGACAATCAAGGCATAATTGAACAAAACATATTGGCACTTCTCAAAATATGGGAGATAAAAATATAGAGATAACCCAAGATGACAGATCAATCAAATATTTTTAAAAGGAGAAGAAATACCAGTGAAACTCTAAGTGATGATAACAGAAAGCCACCAATAGGTGGTGACAGATTGTTCAGATACTACCAAGATAAATCTTCACCTGGCTATTCTAATGACAACAGAGTTGGTATCTTCACATTACAAAGTCAAATGCTGCCATTTGATACTGCAATGAAGCCACTAACATAAATCCCATTTCAGCTCAGCCAGACATGCCTGGCCAGTGGAGTATGGAATAGCTCATGTTCTTACCTTTGCTTATGACCTGGGTTAAAGGTGCCAGTACAAAGCTGAAATAATTTCAACTGCATGCCCAAAACACTGCTGAGCATGAAAATAGTATGAATGAAAACATGAAGTAAGAGATCAAAGGAAAAACAAAAAGGACATAAAAAATAAAAATATAAAAAAAAATAAAAACTCAAGATGAGCATTAAAAGGTTCAAAGGCAGAAGGCAGCCAGATGCTAATCAGGAGTTCAATATGGCTCTTTTCCAGGTGGCTTTCCTGAGAGGGAAGCCTGGTAATTTTCTTGGAAGAATACCTAGAATGGGAGGGGACATGACTATAATGGCAAGAATGCCTGGGCTCAATGAAATTCTTAATGATCCAGAAGTTTTTTCAGCCATGGATCCAAAAGTTATGGTAGTGTCTTGGCTCCATTTGTGTTGTTGTGATAAAATATCCTGACAGAAGCTATTTCAGGAAGAAAGGATTTGTTTTAGCTTACAGTTCCAGTTTATAAGTCCATCATAGCAGGAAAGTCAGCTTCAGGGATTTGGTCATATTGCATCCATCATCAGAGAAATGAATGCATACATACTCATGCTCAGCTCTGTTTTCTTCACTCCTTATACAGTTCAGGAATGAATACCTAGAAAATGGTACCACCCACAGTGGGTAGGTTTTCCCATCTCAAGGTAATTCCCTAGAGACAAGCCTATAGGACAACCTGACATAGGCCATCCCTCATTGAGACTCTCTTCAGATCATTAGAGTTGGTGGCAAGCATTTTTACCTGATAAGCTATCCTGTTAGCATGCCTGTTGTGAAATATTAGTTTAAGATGTGTCACTTTTGTTTATACTGTGGAATATTTGTTTAATGATGCAAATATGTGTTGCATTCTTTTATGTTGCATTGTTTAACTCTGTGAAGCTGTGTTACATCGCCTGTCTAAAACATCTGATTGGTCTAATAAAAAACTGAATGGCTAATAGCTAGGTAGGAGAGGAATAGGCAGAACTGCTAGGCAGAGAGAATAAATAGATGAAAGAAAAGAGAGAAAGGAGAGAGAAAAGAAGGGAAGAGAAGGAGAAGACGCCAGGAGCCAGTCACCAGCCTCACATGGAGTAATAAGAAAAGTATATAGAAGAGAGAAAAGTATAAGCCCAGAGGCAAAAGATATATGGGATCATTTAAGAAAAGCTAGCTAGAAACAAGCCAAGCTAAGGCTGGGTGTTCATAAGGAAGAATAAGCCTCAATGTATTTATTTGAGAACTGGGTGGTGGACCCCCAAAGTATAAAAAAACCAACTACATCTGCCTTTTTTATTTTACTTTTTAATGTATTTCAATAAAACTACTAAGACTATTTTTTTTAATCAGGGTCTGCATAACTAGTCAGAATTCCAGGTTATTGGTGACTGTGGTAGTTTGAATGAGAATGACTTCCATAAGCTCATATATTGGAATGCTTGGTCCCCAGTTGGTAGAACTATTTGGGAAAGATAAGGAGGGTATGGCTTTGTTGGTGAAACTGTGGCTTTGAGGTTTCAAAAGTCCAGTCATTCCCAGTTAATTTATCCCCCTACCCTCCTCTCTCTTTTGCCTCCTGCCGCCTGCTTGTGGATTAGATGTAAACTCTCAGCTACTGTTCCAGTACCATACCTGACTTCCTACAGTCATGTTCCTCACAGTGATAGTCATGGACTATAAAATTCTTTAGAACCATAAGCCCCCAATTAAATGTTTTCTTTTATAAGTTGCCTTGGTCATGGTGTTTTGCCATAGCAATAAAAACGTAACTGAGGTAGTGACCTAACCAAAGAATTAGAGTATACCCCAAACTTACAGCAAAAGGTTTAATTCATATGTAAAAGAAACAGTAACAGGTAGATGTGCTGAGAGGGGGCAGTGGACACTGAAGAGATGGCTCACATTCCTTTCCAGGGATTCTTTCTTCTGAGTCTAGGTGGAGTTTTCCAGGAGTGAGAATGGGATAGATCTTTACCTTAAATAACACATATTTATTTTATATATAACTCAGGGCTCTACGTATTTGTAGTATATACCCTAATTTTAAGCATATTGATAAGATCCTAAAATCACTTCAGAAATGAGCCCCTGAACATAATTGTAAGGTTAAACCAAAGTGAGAAAACTCACCCTTCTTGAATGGGAAAACACCCATTCATCACTCTCAGCTTTCTAACTATGGATATAATATGACCAGACACCTCAAGCTTCTCTGGCTATGATTTCACTGCCATGATGGACTGCACCCTCAAACCTGGAGCAAAAATAAGATGTTTTTCCCTTAAAACATCTGTAATAGCAATTCTTAGTTGTCAACTTGATTACATCTATATTTAAGCAAAAACCCAAGTAGCTGAGTATACCTGTGTGGGATTTTTCTTGATTGAATCATTTGAGGTAAGATAATCCAATCTGGGCCATAACTTCTGGGAACAATTTATATGAAAAAGGAAGCTTACTCTTTCTGCTCCTTGTTCTCACTCTCACTGGGAAGTCCATTCCTTCACTAGCATTAGCACCTACTACTTCTGGTTTCTGATGTATACTGAAGACCAGATGAGATATCCATCCACATGGAATGAATAATTATTGGATCCTTGGACCTTCTTCTACTGGGAGACAGCCATTGTTAGAATAGTCAGACCATAACCTGTAAGCCACTCTATTAACTCCTCTGTGTGTGTGTGTGTGTGTGTGTGTGTGTGTGTGTGTGTGTGTGTGTGTGTGTGTATGTATGTATGTATGTATGTATGTGTATTTTCCTAAAGAACACTGATTAATACACTTGCTGTATGGCACAGTCTATGACACACAAAACTGCCTGACACAATCAACAGAAAACTGGTATCAACAACACAACCAGGTGGTTTTTACATCTTTAGAAATAGTTTATGGAAGGGATATGGAAATATGGAAAAATTTGAAACTTGAGAAAAGCCCATGGATGCTGAGGAGAGTTTAATTGGCCATTTTAATGGGAGTTCTGAAGACCAGCAAGTCAATTTAAAAGCTAATAGTGGAAGCCCACCCATAGAATGGAGAAAAGACTACGTTAGTAACTGATGGAATGCTTGCCTCACATGAACGTGCCCCAACTTCAATCCCTAGCACCAAATAAACCAATGGTAGCATTAACATGCAACACCAGCATCTGAAAGATGGCAACAAGAGGATCAGTAGTTAAAGATCATCCTTCAACAATGCAGTGAGTGTGAGCTCCTACTCCTAGCTACATAAAATTCTGTCTCAAAAAAAGAACAAGAAAAACATTAAATATATACCCAATAGCCAGATCATAATTTCTAAACATTTCCCTTCAATGAACGAAGCTAAAACTTGGAGAAATAAATGATCCTGGAACTAGGTCTAAATATCTGAGAGGGGAACTTTATAATGGCATAAATAAATAAATAAATAAATAAATAAATAAATAAATCAATCAATCAATCAATCAATCAATCGCTACTTTTTAAAAGTTGGGGTAAGAGCATAGTGGGTGTCTATTGTCCCAGCTACTCAGAAGGCTGAAGCAGAATGATCACTTGAGCCTACCAAATTTAGGCAGGGCAATGTAGGGGAAAATTCATCTTTAAAAAAAAAAAAGCAAGAAACCTCAGAGTATCCAAAATTGCTAATAATAAAGCATAAACATAAAATGTATGTAAGTCCTTAACTGAAATGAGTAAAGTGATTACATGAACAAATAAGAACAAAGAAAGCATAAATATTCTGTGTATTGGTGTTTTGCCTACAGATATGTCTGGTTACCACATGCATGCCTAGTGCTCTCAACCACTGAGCCATCTCTCCAGCTTCATATTTTATTATACTAATAAGCATTCAACTTCATTTCATGAGAGAAGAAATTTTAAAACCTAGTTTCTATCTATTGGTCACATTTTCCCATACTTAATAAATCTGGCTGTTAATCCATGGAATGTATACTCAGAAACAAATATTTAAGTAGAGCCAACAAAAATCTTGTCTCAAGTCTTTCATGGTAGTACACATATATAATCCCAGTACTTGAGAGACTGAGGAAGGAGGACTGCCCCAAGTTCAAGCCAGCCTGGTCTACAGAGTAAGTTAAGGCCAGCCAGAGTTACACAGTGAGACCCTACATACAAAACAATAAAATTTGCCTCCTATCCCTTCTAACATATGCTCCCCATTCCCTAAATGTTTTCTTTCAACTGTAAATACTTCAACTCATGTCACAGATCCTAGTGAATATTGTTATAAAACTACTCAAATTACATCCCTATTCTTTTTTTTTTTTTCTCTTCCCCTTTCCATCCCCTCCCACACCCTCCCTTTCTTTCTCTGAGAGAGTGGAAGCTCTAGTAGCCTGGGCTGGCCTCCAACTCCCTATGTAGTCTAAGATGACCCTGAACTTCTGATCCTCTCCTCTACTTTCCAAGTGCTAGGATCACGAGCATGTGCCACCATACCAGGTGTATGCAGTGCTATGGACTGAACCCAGGATCTTGAGCATGTGAAAACAAACACTCTGTACCAATTAAGCTACATACCAGAACAACTATTCTATTTCCTTAGTCAGTTTGACACACCTTTAAAACTCTATACCTAAACTGGAGTGGTGCCACATGCCTTTAATCCCAGCACTGGGGAGGCAGAAGCAGGTAGATCTCTGAGTTCAAGGACAGCCTCATCTATAGAGAGAGCTCCAGGACAGCTAAGGCCACACACACACACACACACACACACACACACACACACACACACACACACACACACACACACACAAAAAAAAAAAAAAAAAACCTGTCTGAAAAAAACAAATAAAAATTAAAACCTCTATTGTCTGTTACCTACTATATTCATACTACTCAAGTAGCCCTTCCAGAAAATACTGCCATAAAAATAGATCACCAAGCATGTGGGAGAGCTGGCCCTGAGGTTGCAAGAGTGGGAGAGAGCTGTCCTTGTCCCACGTCAACTGCAGCACTTGGGAGAGCAGGTCCTGCACCTCACTGGGGTAACATAATAAGAGCCAACCCTGTTAGCAAAGGTGTGGGTGAGCCAGCCCCAAAGCTGTAAGTGTGGGAGAACTGCCCTGACTACTCATCTGTGAGGGGAGAGATGCTCCCTTTCCTCCTGGTCCCTTACCACCTGCCTCAGACGAGAAAGCTGACCCTTCCCCTTATGAGCTACAGCATTCGGGAAAGCAGGTCCTGCTCCTCACCTAGACAGTACAGCAGAACTGACTGGGTATTTGGAGGTAAGGGTGACCCAGCCCCAAGATTGTGAACAAAGAAGAGCTATCCCCATTACTGATCTGACATGTGGCAGTATGGGCAGAGGAAAGATGCCCTCCCCACCCCCTGCCCATCAACCTGGAATACATACAGGAGCTAGTTAGATATGGGGTTATAAGAGCTGGAGGGCTGTCCTGACCCTCACCAGCTGCAACACTCAAGAGAGTGGCCCCTATCCCTCACAAGGGTAACACAATAGAGCTGGTCTTGATAGTGTAGGTATGGGAGAGCAGTCCCTGAGGGTGTGAAAGCAGAACTGACCTCATCCCTTGCTCGTTACTGCAAGAAGTGAATTAGCTCGGGCAATGGCAGAGCTCACCCTGGTGGGGAGGATGGGAAAATTGTCAGGCTGACCAACTCTACAGCAGCTCAGGCCTAGAACCAGGGTTATGACTTGACCCAACATTCATCCCATCCCTGATCTATTGGAGCACATGACAGATCCTGACCCACAAACCCAAAGCTACAAGATCTCCATAACACAGGGCAAAAGTACGATAACCAAGAAGAGGCCCAGTGAGGACCCAGCATTGATAGTGTAACAGAAACCAGAGGCCTTGAACTAGACAATGAACACTTGCAAGTAAAAAATACGCAGATGAAGGAGTTTACTGTGTGACTTACTGTGTCACATTGCAGCTTCCATGATGAGATCTTTAATTTTCCCCCTTTTCTCTTTTCCCTTGCTTCTCTTAATTTTTGTTAAGGAATGGGGGAAGTGAATGGAATCTAGATACATGATGTAAAAGAGACACAGAATAAAGAGAAAAAAATAAATAACAAAATCACCAATATTAGCATGAAACTATTCCCACCCACACAAGAAAAATATCAAGTTTAAAATATGTCATAAAACATTCTTGATGTCAGTTCCACTCCTTTCACTCCATCCTATCCCCAAAGAGTTCATTTGGAACATTAGCATCACAACTCATACCTATTTTCTTTCTCACTGATAGATCTATCACTCAGGAAATGGCTTCAATAAAGGCACAATACAAGAAAACAAAACTCCTGGCATCTGGGATATACAGAATTAATGTACCCATCTTAATATGACACAGGCTAATTGAAAGAAACTTAATTTTACAATGTATAGACAAGCAGGACTGTGGTAGTGAACACCTTTAATCCCAGCACTTGCAGGGCAGAAACAGGCAGATCTCTGGAAGCTCAAGTCCAACATGGTCTACAGAATGAGATCCAGGATACCAATGGCAACATCAAGAAACCCTGTTGTTGTCGTCATCCCTCAAAAAAGGTGAGAGTCATAGTCAATACAAATGGCCCACATTACCTGTCTTAATTTATGAAATTTGCTTTTGAGTAAATAAAAACTTCTAAAACATGCTATCTTCTTACTTTCCAGGAGACTTACACAACAATTCCAAAATTATCAGAAACTCAAATCTCACCAAAATAAATACATCTAATTGTGTATGTACAGACCAATTTCCAAAGGATAAGGGGGGAAAACATTCATTCACTAATAGAAAGAATACAAGAAATCATTCTACAAAAGGCTTTTCTATCTGAACTACTTAGCATTTAATAAAAGGAGTCTATTTTTCAACTGAAACAAGTCTTTTTGTGCCTATTCAACAATGTAGGTAGGAATGTAATTTTCCAATTTTTTCACAATAATCTATTATTATTCAAAAGTTTTGTTTAGAATACCCAAATTAATTTTTTTGAAAGTTAAACTTAGCAAAGAGCCCATGGGCTTTTAAACATAACTGAGTAAGAAGATTTTTTTTTCCCCCTGACACAGGGTCTTCTGTTACACAGGCAAGCCTCAAACTCACCATATAGTTGAGAATGTCCTTCAATTTCTAACCCTCCTGCTTCTGCCTCCTAAACATTGAGATTACAGGTGTATGCAAATGTGTCCAGCTATGCAATGTTTTGGAAAGGACCTTAAACTTTCTGAATGTTAGTCAAATATTACCAACTGAGCTACATCTACCCACCAGGACAAGAATATATACTGAACACAATGCATGAAGAACAAAATGACATTAAAAATAAATAAATCAGGCAAGCAGTTCTGTTGTGGCCATGCCTATTACTCTCTATACAGTGTACTTGTGCAGCATGCATAATATATGTATGAATGCTACATGACTTTATTCCTTGTAAACTCATAATTCATTAATATATAAGTCCAACTACAACTTAGAGAGTAAACATCAAAACCAAGAAAAATAGTGCCAAAAGAATATAAACTGATGGGCCAATGAGATGGGTTCAGTAGATAAAAGTACTTGCCTGAGAACTTGAGTTTGATCCCTACAACCTAAAGTGAAAGGAGAAAAACAACTCTGACCCATATAGGTGTCACGGTATATGCCCACCTGCACTAAATAAAGCACATAATTTATATATGCACATAATAAAATTTTTAAATAGTATATAATTAAAATTAAATATTGACCTGAGTTTTCACAAAGTTGCTAGGCTTTTAACTGAATTAAAATGTTATCTTTAACAGCAATGAAGGAACTGAGGTTGGCAGTGGCTAGGTAGGTAGAGTTAGGCAAGGGAGCCAGACTGAGAGAACACTGGGAAGAAAGGAGGAGTTGCAGTAGTCTTTATAGTCACCAGCCAAAGAGGAAGCAGGATGTGTATAAGATGATGTAACAAGCCATGAGCCATGTGGCAGCATGCAAATTAATAAATACAGGTTAATTTAAGTTGTGAGAGCTAGTAAGAAGTCTAAGCTATTGGCTGAGCATTTATAATTAATAGTATGTCTCTGTGTATTTATTTGAGAGCTGACTGGTAGACAGAGAACTTCCACCAACAGATTCCTCCTTTTATATATACTTTCTGGAGATCTGCTAATATAAATTAGTGAAGCTATTCTGTAAGTCTTTTAATATATAAAACTTGTCTCTTGCCAGTGAAGTTGGTAAGATGTGAGCTCTTACTTTAGCTGTTCTGAAGGCTACAAAATGGTGTGGCAATGAAACAGCTGTCACTTTAAGAAGTCCAGGCCAAATGTGATGGTAGATATCTATAATACCAGCACTTGGAAAGCTGAAATAAGAAAATCCTGAGTTCAAAGCTAGGCTATGGTATACAGTGAGTCTGAGGCCAGACTGGGCTACATATAAAGATCCTGTCCTGAAGGAAGGAAGGAAGGAAGGAAGGAAGGAAGGAAGGAAGGAAGGAAGGAAGGAAGGAAGGAAGGAAGGAAGGAAAAGTGAGGCCACTATAACACCTTTAGGTAATGGAAGACCACTCTTTCAGTTAAAGGAAGAAAGGTTGTTGCTTCTGCTGGTACCCTAGTTAGTTTGTACTGCCACCTTGACACAATTTAGTGTACCTGGGAGGAAGGAATCTCAGTTGAAGAATTGCCTTGATCCAACCATCTATAGAGGTGTCTGTGAGAGGTTGTCTTGATTTATGATTGATGTGAAAGAAGTGCCCACTATGGGCACCATCATTCCTAAGTAGGTAGACTTGGACTACATAAGAAAGCTAGCTAAGCATGAGTCAACAAGTGAACCCTTAAACACCATCCTTCATAGTTCCTGCCCCAACTGTCCTCAGGGAGGAACTATTACTTGGAACAGTGAACTGAAATGTTCTCTAAGCTGTCTTTGGTCATGGTATTTGTCACAGCAACAAAATTAAGTATGAACATCTGGCAAGAGAGAATAAAGAAAAATTACAGATTAAGAATACCTTAAATTAGCCAGGTGTGGTATACACCTTAGCACTTGGAAGGTGGAGGGAGCAAGTGAGATGCCAGGAATTTAAAGCCAGCATTGGTTACCAGGTGAACTTGAGGCTATCTTAGGCTACTATATAAGACACTATCTCAAAAGAATTCTAAAAAATCCAAATATTCCCATTCTCACCAATCTGATTCTTGAAATCTTACTCTTTCTCAATGACCCATCCTTATATCTAAGAAGTCTGACAACGCTCTGAGCATAATTTATGTTGCAGTTGAATAATTTGAGTCAGATTCTAGACCTGATTTGGGATGTGATAGTTGCAAGAATTATACAATATCTCTAGGACTAACTCAAACAAAAGGTACCAACCTTCTGGGTTTCGCAGAATATGGCAAAGGCCGACACTGGACCAATGAATGTAAATCAACAAGAGTCAAGAAAGACCCCCCTGAAACAGTCTACAATACAGATTGTAGGCACTTAAAATAGTCAAAATTTATGTTAGTTATTTTCAAGATATATAGAGATATATTTCAAATGGATAGATATTCTTCAAACCTTTCAAAGACCTACAGAATATGGCATTTAAATGGTTTATTGGGGTTTTTCATGACAGTGAGACACAAATGCTCCTGGCAACACCAATTACATCAGAGAGAATGATGGGCATCAAAGAAACTCATTATGGAGTTTGCTTTCAACATGGCAAAACTAGCCATTTGGGTAAGAAATTTCTCTTTCCTGGACTGATTGATTGTATGCTGTATAAACTGGACATGCAGGAACCATAGGAAAGTGACTGCTGAACTTGAAAACACAAGATGGGACAGTCCTGCAAAGTTCCTGCTTCATATAAGAGTCTGCACATTGTGCAGGACACAGAGAAAAAATGACTGACAAACTGCCAATACAGGTGGACAGTTTAAAATTTCCTGCTTCACTGAGAAGCCTGCCAGACTTAAGATAGATGCCCCAACATTGTAGAGGAACTTTGGGTGACTGTCCAGGCATCAAGATGCCTCTTTCAATTCTAGAATTTATATATTATCCTTCTGATGTCTTTGATGGAGTTAAGACAGATAGTTATGGTTATGGTTTTCCTTAGTTATGATAAAAGATAAGTTACATATAAAACTTTATAGACTCACAAAGAATAGATGATAGAAAAATATTTTTTAAATTTTCCAAATGTTAATGGATTAAATATTGTTAACTATAGTTTTTGCTAGGTAACTATTTTTGATATATGTAAGTTTACTGTTAAAGTTAAAACCTTTTTATTTAGACAAAAAAGAGAAGATGGTGGGGGATGCTCTTCTGTATATATGTATTGCTTATTGGTTCATAAATAAAACACAGTAGAAGCAGAAAGATAGGCGGAGCTAGGAGATAAGGAGAATGCTGGGGAGAAGAAGGCAGAGAGAGGTTGCCGAGAGACGCTATGTAGAGACCAGGAAGATGGGACACACCAGACATTCTCTGGTAAGATAAGGCCATGTAGAAATACATAGATTAGTAGTTACAGCTTAATAATTAAGAGAGCTAGCCAGTAAGCCATCAGCCAACAGTTTAATAATTAGTATATCATTTGTGTGTTTATTTGGGGCTAAACAGGACTAGGTGGAACAGAAACCTCCATCTTCAAATATCAGAGATTGCCTTAGGCTCAAGACAGAACTCCTTAGTTCTCTAACCATAACCATCCATGATTTTAAAACTGTGACTCTTTAAAAAAGAAACAGAACAAAACAAAAAACTGGTTTTCTTTAAACCACAGTTTCTCAGACTGAGCACTATTGACAGTTTGGGTCAGATAACTGTTGTGGAAGGGAGGAGGAAACAGTATTACTCAGTAGGACCCTGGCTTCTAACCACTAAATCTGATTACACACTCTTCCCTCCATGATGATAACTAAAAATGTCACCAAATACTTCTAAATATCTCAGAAAGAAAAATCACCCTTTAAACTCCACTGTGGAGTTAAAAACCACAATCTTCCCACAATCCTTATAATCACCTAAAATATACCACCATTAGTTCACCAAAGATTTGCTTTTAGCCAGTGCATAGATGACCACAGATGAAAACTTTAACTTTTACCACTAAGAGCCACAGACTGATTACCAGTAACCCTTCCATCTGTAGCCCATCAGTCAGTTTTGGTTATAGCCAGTTAAGAGTGTGAATGCAGGATCAAATTACAGTATAGGCATCCTAAGCAAAAATAGATTTACTACAAGAATCTCACATGCTCACAAATTTACTAGAAAAGTGAAGAGGCAGACTCCAGAGTGACTAACTTCTGAGAAACAACTCTTAGCCACAGAATCATTCTTCTCTGCCAAAATCACAAAAACTACTAAGCAGGAAATTGCTGTAAACATTCAACTAAAAACCACCACTATCAGGACAGCAGCACACAAACTGCTAACTCACACCCATTCCACTGTTTTCGAAGCCACACTAACCATGTCATCTGGCCTTCCTGAATCAGCATCAGCAACTACAAATGCCTTATAATTTTGAACACAGCATTTCCTTACAATGGATCCTTAGCATTTCTTGTATAGATTATAATTATAATGCCTTCCTCTTTGTTCTCCTAAACTTCACCATCTACCCTTCCAAAATATTTTCCCCAAACACCACTATAATTTGCAATTCATGCTATTCCAGTTATCTAATTTCTCATCATAGTCAAGATAGGTAGGCTTCCTAAGAATGTGACCTTATCTTTTATGCTTAGAAAATCTACATTCAAATCCTGTGTATAGCTCCCCCAAACTGTCATTTATTTATTGTTGAATATACCTTAATTAGTTTCCTAACATCAATTCAAGTGTCAACTCCTTTTAAAATGTTTCCTGACACCTATGCTCTAAAGTTAAGGTTGTAACTTTCTTATGCTGCCATAACACTTTACTCAAAATCTGTTAAGACTGGGAAAATTCAGTTGTATTATCTCCCACAAAACCTAGAAAGCTCTAAAACATGGGGACAAGGAAACGGGGATAACAAGAAAAATGTCTATTCCTTCTTTACATCACTCCAGTTCAACTGTTAAAGACTATAAATTACGAATTTCCTATCTTTCTATCATATACCCTCCCTCCTTTCTTTCCACTCCCTCCACTCCCCTCCCCTCCCATCTGCTCCACAGAGAAGGTAAGACCTCCCCTAGGAAGTCTACTAAATCTGTTCCATCATCTAGTTGAGGTAGGAACAAGGCACCTCTCCACCCCCACACCCCTGTGTCTAAGCTGGGCAAGTATCTCTCCATATAGAATGGACTCCACTAAGACAGTTTGTGTATTAGTCTTAGATCTTGGACCCATTGCCAGTGGCCTCATATACTGTTCCAGTCACATCATTGTCACCTATAGTTCGGTCTTATGCAGGTTCCCCATTTGTCAGACCTGAGACAGTGATCTCTCACTAGCTCAGATCAACTGATTCTGTGAGTTTCCCCATCATTGTTCATATTTTTGTTCCTCCCTCACTTTGATTGTACTCCAGGAGCTTGGCCCATTGGTTAGTTGTGGATTTCTGCATCTGCTTCCATCTGTTTCTGGAAGAGGGTTCAAGCTTCTCTGGGGTTATAGATTGTAGGCTGGGTATATTTTGCTTTAAGTCCACTTATGGTATCCACTTATGAGTGAGAACTAGATTTGTCTATCTGGTTTTGAGTGACCTCATTTAGGATTTTTTTTTCTAGTTCTGTCTATTTGCCTGTGAATTTTAGTATACCATTGTATACTCAGTGGTGAGACCACTGAGTAGTGCTCCATTGTGTAAATATACCACATTTTCTTTATCCATTCTTCAGTTTAGGGGCATCTAGGCTGGATCTGACTAATACAAATAATGTTACTATGAACATAGTTGAGCAAATGTCCTTGTGATGTGAATGTGTCTCCTTTGGGTAGGTGCCCAACAATGGTATTGCAGGGTCTTGAGGTAGGTTTATCCCTAATTTTCTGAGAAATCACCACACTGATTTCCACAGTGGCTGTACAAGTTTGCACTCCCACCAGCAGTGGAGGAGCGTTCCCCTTTCTCCACATCCTCTTCAGCATAAACTGTCATTGGTGTTTTTTATTTTAGCCATTCTGATTGGTGTAAGACAGAATCTCGGAGTGGTTTTGATTTGTATTTCCCTGATGACTAAGGATATTGAGCATTTCCTTAAGTGTCTTTTGTCATTTGGAATTGTTCTGTTGAGAATTCTCTATTTAGATTTAGATCTGTACCCCGTTTTGTTGTTGTTGTTGTTGTTTTGGTTTTTTTTTTGTTTGTTTTTTTAATTGGATTATTTGGTAGTTTGATGTCTAGTTTCTTGAGTTCTCTGTATATTTTGGAGATCAGCCCTCTGTCAGATGTGGGGTTGGTGAAGATCTTTTCCCATTCTGTAGGGAGCCATTTTGTCTTATTAAGTGTGTTCTTTGCTTTACAGAAGCTTCTCAGTTTCAGGAGGTTCTATTTATTAGTTGTTGCTCTCAGAGTCTATGCTACTGATGTTCTATTTAGGAAATGGTCTCCTTTTGGGAGCACATTCCCCATGGAGGGATACTCCCTTAGCCTAGGAGGGAGGACCTAGTCCCTACTCCAAATGACTTGACAGATTTTGATGATCCCTCCTGGAAGGTATCACCCTGCCTGTGGAGTAGGGGGTGAGGTGAGGATGGGATGGGAGGGGGGTGGGGGATGGGATGGAGGGAGAGGAAAATGGGATCGATACATAAAATAATAAATAAATATATATACATACACACACACACACACACACACATATGGAAATGGTCTCCTGTACCTATGCGATCAAATCTATTTTCCACTTTCTCTTCTATGAGGTTCAGTGTGGATAGATTTATATTGAGGTCTTTGATCCATTTGAACTTGAATTTTGTGCATGGTAACAGATATGGATCTATCTGCAGTCTTCTACATTCCTAACTATATCTTAAATCTATTCATGTCTTTCAGTCTCTATCTTCCACACTAGGTCAGGTCTCTAACATCTCTTAACTGATTACTAGTCTTCCTCTCTCATCCAGCTTTCTATCATTTTTCTTTTTTTTTTAATTTTATCTTATCTTTTACTTATATGTATAGGCCTATCTATGCCTGTATATGCACACAGAGGCCACAGACGGTATGAGATACTCTGGAGCTGAAATTATGGGCAGTTATGAGCCAGGTATATATCTTCTGCAAGAGCAGCAAGTGCTCTTAATCATTGAGCTATCTCTCCAATCCCCGCCCCAAACTCTCATTTCTTGGCTTCATATTGCATTTTGAATACAATCCAAACTCCCTTATTAGTCTAGGAATATCAGTATAATCTGGCCCTCATTTGTTCCACTGGAACATGATATTCTTTTTATTCATGTGGATGACCCCTTCTCAGTACTCACACATCTGTATGTTATTTTTTTAAAGTGTCTGGCCTGAGGCATTTTTAGGGACAGGTCTCTCCATTACCAATTATAGCATGTGTCATAAATTGAAATTTTGGTTTTCTTGTTCCGTGTTGCTTTGAGTTTGTTCCTTGGTACCCTATAGTAAGACAGCTCTGTGAAAACAGGACCATACTGGAAAGATTTACTAGGATGTCTAAGAGCCAATATAACAAATACAATAATAATGCTAAACAAAATTTTTATTCAAATGAAACCTCAAAGTGGGTTTTTCCAATGTCTCAAGTTGTGCTCCATTTAAAATAATTTATGTGACATAATTTACCATCTTGGGGGAAGAAAGGTATGAAAAAATTGATCTGACAAATGAATACCTAGAGAGAATTATTATTAAAAATAGAGGAAATAAAAATATTTCCTTATACAAATCTATGTTACTTAGGATGAAAATAGTGTTACTCAGAAAAGAATAAAAATTTTAAACTTGAATAAAAAAACTAATTATTAGTAATCTTCCAAATAAACCAAATCAGGAACATATTTTAAGGCAAATCAATCCACAAATATTAATCAAGGCTAGGAATACAGCTCAGTGCAGAGTACTCGCTTAGCACATAGAAAGAATGCCCTGCATTTAACCCCTAGCACATAAGGTTTAAAAAAAAACAGAGATATTATCAACAATCTTTAATAAGTTCAACTGATAAAATAAAAACATCTCCACTTCATAAAAACACCCAAATGGAATAACATGAAATTATGCCATATAAACTGTTTGTTAATAGATATCACATTTTGAAAACCCAATTTCCTATCAAAAAAGCAGTTAAGTGGTATAAATGTATTCCTGAGAAAGCAGTAAACATCTAGATCCAAAACAAAAGTACTCTCTGTTCCTAAAGATTAGTCACAGAAGCTGTATTTGTGCTATTATAAATAGAAATTTATTTCCTAATAATTATTCTATTTTTATTTCTTTTATTATCTTTATGGGAATTCTAGATAACAATTACTTTATTGTTGGAACGGAGAGAAAGAGAAGAGATGGGAGATGCTGGGTTCTTGTTTTCAGTTATCTAATTATATAATAAACACTCTTCAGAGGATGGAAAGATGGCTCAGCATTTGAAAGTGCTTCCTGCTCTTGAAGAGAACCTGAGTTTAGTTCCCAATACTTTTGGGGTTTGGCGGATTACAACCAATTTTAACTCCTGCTCCAAGGGATCAAATGCCCTCTCTGGCCTCTACAGATACCTATGTACATGTGGTACACAGAAATGCACACAAACACAAAAACTAGAGCTAAAAAGTTCTCTTCAGTACATCCATCTTATCATGAAAGTGTTTATACTGTGTGCAGATGACTTCTATCATCCCAAGGGAAACTATTTTACTACTTGCAGAAATGTTTCATCATTCTGGACTGAAATAGTTATAGTAAATTAAAATATGATACCACTTATTAAGTTGGCAAATATCAAACTGAATAATGCCAAGAGCCAATTGGGATTTTAACAACAATAACAGAGGCTGGGGCATAGCTCTGTGGCAGAGCATTTGCTTTGCGTAATTTATGAAACACCTTGGAATCAAACTCCAGGACCATATAAAAACTGCAGCAGCAATAAAACATTCATATATCCTGTTATTACAAACTTACTGCAAAAGTTAAAGGAGTCAATTAGTAATATGTTTCAAAACCTTTCAAATACCTGTGCTATTAAAACTAAGACTCTCAGGGCTAAAGAGAAACTTGAGTGACTAAGAGCACTGGCTGCTCTTGGGAGTGACACAGGTTTGATTCTCTGCACCCATATGACATTTCACAACCATCTGTAACTCCAGATCCAAAGAATCTAATAGAGGCTGGAAAACAATTCTTTCATTTGATTACTGTCAAATCTCCTTGATATTACTAAATCCTGTTACTACTATAATGCTATGGTGTCCCTCAAAACTTCATCTCCTTTGTGCTTGGTCCTCTGACAGTGATTAATTTTTTAATTTGTGCTTTTATACATATTCTCTTCAGCCCCAGAGTAGCCAAGAGAACGAAATTATCATCTACCAAGCCTAGTTGCAATGGTATAGAATACTGAAAATAGTCTATACAACCCCGTTTTAATTTTTTAATTAATTTATTTATTTCTGTTTCAGTGTCCGTATGTCTGTACCTGCTTGAGTTTATGTGCACTGAGAAGGAGCCCACAGAGATACAATGTGGGTGCTAGGTACTGAACCTGGGTCCGACACAAGAACAGTAAATGCTCTTAGCTGCAATGACATCCTTTAAACAAATATTTTCACCCAAGAAGTTAACTACCTATGAATATCTACTTTTACAACTTATTTTCATATTTCAACTTACCCTATCATGTTTCTTTCAACATTTCATGCTGATACACGAATTTAACTCTTAAATTTTTCTTACAAAATAGTAACCTCACATTTTTTATCAACTCCATTTTGATCATAGTTTGACAAATCTGTTTACCTTTTAAGTATTATGTTCTAACAACTGTTTAAGAGCTATTCTGGTCCTACAGTTGAGTAACCCATCTCTCACAATCTTATCCTAGCAATTGTAACCATAAAATATCCATTTAATTCACATTTTCTTAATCCCTAGGTATTTCTCTAGCCAAAATAAATTACAGGGGCTAAAGTGATGGCTCAGTGGTTAAGATGAGGACCAGAGTTTGGATCCCACCATCCATTTCAGATGGGTCACAATCACCAGACCCAAGGAATCTGACAGCATCTTCTGGCCTCCATGAGCCACACATACGGCATATATTTCTCTCTCTCTCTCTCTCTCTCTCTCTCTCTCTCTCTCTCTCTCTCTCTCTCTCTCTCTCTCTCTCCCTCCCTCCCCCTCTCTCTCTCTCACACACACACACACTTTAAATGAATAAATATGCAAAAGCTTTGAAAAAATAATAATCAGTATGTCAGCCAACAAAATTAATCACTTAAATTTCTTTTTTAAGAAGAATTTGGGATTAACTGCAGGGATAATTAGTATTTAGCCTCATCTTTCTGGCCAAAGCTAAAAATCTTCCCAATCATCTCCCAACTAATGGACAAAGAACAGCTTCAGTATACTGCAGTGGTGACCTCTTCCTATAGATTCCACAGTCTTTTCAGAACATCATATTGAATTACCCAAGACTGACAGGTCACATGGTGCTGAGGAGACTTGCTCAACCCTGCTTTATTCATATGAATCCACACTCCTGACTCACCTCAGTGCTTTATTCTCCAAGGACAAATAAACCTGACATCCATTTACCATTATTTGTAAAGATCTAGATGTAAAATGATTCTAATATTTCTATATAAATGTCTGTTTTTCCAATTCATATGCTCTCTTGGATTCTTCCTTGGGTAGTTATGAGAAGAAATTTAGAAAATACCAATAATATAGCATTTTTAAAAAACAGAAAAAAAAAGTTTTACTATTTTGAGATCTTCATTGAGGTAATAGCTTTGCTTTTCATTTTGATCCTATAAGCACAGCACTCTGAAAGCAAACAAAATTTCCCCCAGTATAGTTCATTAAATCAATGTTCCAATGTGTCCATCACAATAAAGAAAGAAGGAAAGAAGGAAGGATTCCTGAGTTGACAGATATACTAATTACCCTGCTTCAATCATTACACAATGTATATAAAATATAGGTTATCAAAACATATTGATCTAGACACCTTTAATCCCAGAACTTGGGAGGCAGAGGCAGACAACTCTCTGAGAACAAAGCCAGCCTGGTGTATAGAGGAGTTCTAGGACAGCCAGGAACACACAGAGAAACCCTGTCTCAAAAAAACAAATAAATACAAATAAAATATAACCATCATATTGTATCCCATGATTATGTATAGTTACTTTGTATCCATTTTCAAAATTCTTGGAAACCAAAGTCCCCAATTTAAAAATGATCTTTCTTTATATTTAACTCAAAATTACCTAAAGGGAATCACCTGGTCCTTACAATGAAAAGGATGTATATACCCAAAATAGAAGGAATTAGCCTGCTATATTGGCTGGAAAAAAAGTAAAATGTGTGGCTACAGGTCAATAAAAGAAAGAATGATAGGATAATATCTTTTAAATGTCTCAGCCTAGAACAAAAACATAATTTTCATTGACTAAAGCTTGTCATGGGGAAGCTCTCCAGAAGTCAAGTCTTGTGTGTGAAAGAGACACAGGTCCAACTGATCTGGTAGTCTCTCCCATGACTACTTTCCTTACATACATTAAAATAAATATTGATAGCTTATTGGCTCTTTGCAAACATTTGTGAACATCAGGTTTTACTGTTCCTCTTTTTCTTTTTTCTTTCTGGTTTCTCTTTGTAGCTTTGGAACCTATCCTAGAACTCACTCTATAGATCAGACTGGACTGGAACTCAAAAGATCTGCCTGCCTCTGACTCCCAAGTATCAGGATTAAAGATGTGTACCACTTACCCCAGCAATATTATAAACATATGTCTTACCCAAGCTCTAGAAAATAATTCTAGAAATGCCCAATTCATACTAAATTTATTCTATATCCCCAAGTAGTTCTTTACTTAATAAAAACAATTTATATTTTTAAAAATTTATTTTATTTTTAACAATGTGTATGTGTGCTTGGTATGTGGTTATGTGCACTTGTGAGTACAGGTGCCACTGAGGCAAGAAGATAACATCAGATTCCCTGGAGCTGGAATTAAAGACATTATTTTTAAAATTATGCCACCCTCCTTTCACTGGGATAACAAATTCTACTTAATAGTTCAACTTTAGAAACTTTATAAAATTTTAAAGCCCACAATTCTTAGCTAATATGTCCCTACTAACCATAAGGTGCTAATAAAATTGACCTACATTATTGTTGCTTCAATAACACTAAATTATTGTGGAACTTTGACAAGATATTTTCTAAATACTAATGCAAGCTTTGGTATAGGAAAAAATAGCCAATATTTGGGGATTAACCCATATAAAGTAGTAGTGATATTTATGATTTAATAAAGAGTGTCTGAAGTATCAGAATGCAGAGCCAGCTAGGCAGTGGTGGCACACACCTTTAATCCCAGGACTCAGAGATCCAGGTAGATGGATCTCTCTAAATTCAAGGTCACCCTGGCCTACACAAGAGTGAAAAGAGCTATGTCTTTGATCCCAGCATTTGGGATCACATGCCTTTAATCCCAGCACTAGGAAGGTGGAGACAGGAGGAAATGACTGAGCAAAGAAAGGAATATAAAGAGGAGAAGACAGATATTTTTTTGCCACTGAGATTTGTAGAGACAGGATTGCCATTTCAGCTTGGTAGAGGTAAGATCTACTGGCTTGGCTGCTATGCTTGAAGCTTGAACCCCAATATCAGTCTCTGGGTCTTTATTATTTGTGCAACATAAAGCAACAACTCAGTAATAAAATGGCAATCAAGTATTACAAATTACCAACACAATTAACCATAAGAGAAATCTAGAAATCAAAAAGCACAATGAGATGCTACTTCTAATTCCAGAATGCTAAAGACTATCAACCACATACTGATAAGACTATAGAGTTATATCTATATATAATCTATATAGATTATAGAGTTACAACTCTCATACACTATAGGAAATGGTACAACTACTTTGGAAAAGATATTGCCATTTCTTATCAAATGAAAACAAAAGTAGTAGCCTAAAACCAGAAACACAACTGACAGGATTTACTCAGAAGAAATTGAAAACATTTTTTTCATAGTAAGTATATGAGTAGCAGGGTTTTAAAATTCATTTTATCCACATAGTAGAAGCAGTTCAGTTGTCTGTCAATAAAATGAATAGGCAAACTGGTTTATTCACACAACAAAATAATACAAAAAATGGGGGGAGATGGTATTCTACTAAAACAACATGGGTATATCTAAAAATTGTGTTGGGTTAAAGAAACCTTGGAAAAAAGAAGTATATGCCATGTGATTCCTCTGATGTTATGTTCTAGGATGGTCAAAACCACTATGTGGTACAAAAAAGTCAGAACCTTGACTGCCTCTGGGTGGACAGGAACAGGAAATGAACCAGGAACATTCCAGGGTAGTGGTGACAGTTTTGATGAGGTTGAGTTACAGGATCTTTTACTGATATCACAGTACTAGCTATAGAATCTTGAACATGTTACTTAATGTTTTCAAGTCTCATTATCTTCACCTATGTAGTTATTGTGAGAAATTAAATTAGACTAGTCTGGTATACAGTATCTGATTATATACATTTCTAGTTAGAATTATGCATTCTAGTTGGAACTAACACATTTTTATTTAAAAAGACAATTTGTTAAAAAGACAAAAAATAATTATTCTGTAATCCAATCATACTGTGATAACTTGACCAAATGCTCTATATACTCTTCACATTTTCTTGTTTTCTACAGCCAAATTCCTCAGGCATGCAATCTGAATAGAAGACAGCATACAGAGAACAGTTTTTTGTTTTGTTTTTAACAATACCTAACTTGTATTTTCAAAATGCTTCTGTTTTTCAATATTCTAAATGAATTTTGTTTTTTCTTCTTGCTTCAAAGAAAAAAAATTACTACCTTTAATTTTCTATGGATTTGTGTTTACTTGAGCTAAAATTATTTGGTAGACCATCTGTCTCAAAATTAAAACAAGTCACATTCTTTTCAAATTCCAAAGCAGACCATGTGGGACAATTATATAAAGCATCCATAAAATTCACTCCAGTCTAACTGCTTCTTTCCACTGCAAATGAATTTTCCTACTGTTATTTTCTAAGTTTAATCAGACACTTGATTTCTCTCTGAATGTTACTAAGACAGCTTTGGCTGAGAAAATACAAAAGATGCACTTATACCTACAACCAGATATCACTACCTAGAAGCAGATTTTTTTTTTTTTTACTTAAAAAATTGCTAGAAAAAAAACTGCTCCAAAACTATTCATTTATTTAAAATAATTTTTCATTACAAGTTCTTAACTCTGTATTCTAAGTGAACATTGTAATAGAATATTTAGTAGAAAAAGAAAGTACCTTGAGATTTCAACTTCCCAAACAAGCTGTGTTTTCTTCAAACCAACTAATTAACCTTGTCAACTAATAAAGTATATAAAGAGCAACAATCGATCAAAAGAAAAGACATGAAATGGTCTCATGAGTGGAAACAAGCATTTCTTTTTTTCAGGGAAGATACAAACTCTTTCTCTCTTAATCTGTTAGGCAAACTACTGAAAAAAATGATCAACACTATCTACTCAGCAATCAGTCTTCAAAAATACTAACAGTAATTGTTGAAAGGACTCAAGGATATTGGGATATGTCTGGACCATGCCCTCTCTTACAATCTAAATAAATCAGGCAAATACCAGAGGGAAGACTTTGAAATTTTCATAATTCATATTTCATAATTCATATATTGGATAAATTAATATCAAAGGCAAGCACCAATTTTAATGTTACAGATATACAATATAAATTAAATATAAAGTTTGATCTTGAACAAACCCTGTTATGTGGGGGGGGGTTGTTTGTTTGCCTAATGTTAATCTTTCAGGATGACAATTTAATGTAAACCCAAAAACCATTAAAAATGTTCTTTTGGCCAAGTGGTGATGGCACAGGCCTTTAATTCAAGAAGGAGGAATCTCTGAGTTCAAGGCCAGCCTGGTCTACAAAGTGAGTTCCAGGACAACCAGGGCTGTACAGAGTAAGGCTATCTTGAGAAGAGAGGGAGGGAAGGAGGGAAGGAGGAAGGGAGGAAGGAAGGGAAAGAAATAGTTTTAGTTTTCAG